>JADLZK010005577.1:0-355693 GCA_015847255.1 Hyparrhenia diplandra | reverse complement strand
ATACAATTTTGTGTATTTTTTATTTCCAGATATTTATAAGTAATTTAGAGATGTATAATATCAAAAATTTAATATAATTCCCTCTCATCTTGGTAAAGTCACGGCATTTTCATAGCAAAGTCACTGCCTCATCAATGATCAACAACAACCTTACAACCGGACGGTGGAGACTGAAGAGATCAATCAGCGAGTATCTGTACATGTGTACAAGTAAAAGCCAAAAAGAACTGAAGATTTATTTTCGTCTGCTTGTCCGGATTCAGATTGGCCAACAGGTCCGTTCCGCGGTTCGGCCTACATCGCCACCTCGGTTCATAAAAGCCTCTCGCTCTCCACTCACCTGCCATTGCGGCCGAAAAGCAAATTCATAATGTGATCCTTCATTATGGGCGCGTGCATGTCGAGCTCTGTTGGTGGCGGCGACATTGCACGCCGCGTCAGCCGTCGCCATGGCCGTGAAGGGGTCGCACGTCCTCCAAGATCGACAGCTGCGGACCAAGGGACTCGGCAAATTCATCAAATCCGAGCCCTTCGACATCGGAAGGCCATCGCTGGTATATCAGGTACTACCCTGACGGTAGTGACCCCAGAGGGGCGCTGGTTGGGTATCCTTCTACCTGTGTCTCTATCCCACAACAATGCAACGGGTGTTCAAGCAAGCATAAAGGTTACTCTACTTAGCACGGCGAGGTTGGAGAACCGGTTCCGTCATCAATGTTTTTCATCCAACGGCGCGGCACGCTTTCCAGAACAGGACATAGGATGGCGATATGCAAAGTTCATTACGAGGAAGGCCCTGGAGGAATCAACCTATCTGAACGACGACAGTTTCAGAGTCGAGTGCGAGCACAAGCTTTGTGAGTGCATCAATACAAGCATGGCAACGACTACGTTGCTGCTTGCCCAGAGCAACATGGCTGCAAAGGGGCTCAGAATGCATGCTTCAAGTTCCTCAAGTCACCGGGCCATCTAAAGAAGGTCATGGATGGTGATGAGTTTCAGCATCTGACAACCAGTTGCCCCTCTCTTCTAAACGAACAGCTCGCCAACGTTGCTCGGTGACCAGTCAAAACACTAGGACTATACTGTTTTTATTGTGTCTAGATGGTTAATCAAGCAATACCGGACAAATTGTCTTGAATCTACAATTGCAGTTCTTAGCAAGGAAAGTTTCCTATGTGACAGGGTTCAAAACGTTCAATTTGCCATTGGACACTGCCAACGTCGAAATTTTCTGATTACCATTATGGAATTTACTGTTGGACAACGTACTAGCTAATTTATTCATTATTCAGTTTAGAGATAGAAGATGGGTAAAATGTCCATTTTGCCCTTGTCTTGAATCTCCATCGCTCTCCTTCTCCCTCCTCCATATAACACCCGTGTTTTGCATCATAATAAAAACCACTAAAAATTTAAACTTTTTTAAAACTTTACAAAAATTAAAAACTTGATTATTTATTTTCACTTAAAAAAACCTTTGTAAATAAATTGTTTTTTTGAAAACCACGCAACTTAAAATCCACCATATACATTTTTGTGTCATGTAGGATTTAGTTGTAGCGCTAGGAATAATTTATAGGAACAGAAGATCGCTTCGCATTCAAATTCCATTGCCTGCAGTTTGTTGCTTGAGTGTAAGTTGAATGCTTGTTTGGAATGCTTGATTGTTTGCTTTTCTGGAATTTATTTACGGCAACAAAATGCCCCCTTGATTTCCAATTCCATTCTTGAATTATTTTTATAACCCCTCTCCCCTCATATTATAAAAGGTAGAAATGCACCATATATATACATACATATTGACAATATGTTGTTCCATTCCTTAATTAAATAGAAAAATTTATAAAGTCATTAGCATAATATATAATTTCATAATATTCAGGAATACATCAGAATTGCATTACATTTTTTTTATTTTTCTTTAATTAGCAATACATCATCTATCTATTATCTACCAAAAGAAATAGTGCATATATATATGGCAACGTGACAGTGCAAACCAACCCTCTGTGCCAACCATGCAAACTTCCTATCAAGGTAATAAGTAGAATCAAGGAACACGAGGGGATTAGGTAATTTTACACTTAACCACAGCCCTAATCACACTTTTGCAAATCCCCCCCCCACCTCCCCGAAGTGGTTATCACCTCGTGCCCCTTGGATCTACATCCCGCGGGCCCATTAGAAGTTTGCATGGTTGCAACGGAGAGGTTGGTTTGCACTATATTGTTCCCTATATACATTTTTCTAAATTAGAAAGAACAAAAGAATACAATTGGTGCGTTAAACCCCATTGTCGCATTACAGCCTGCCCTCCTGCCTGAGGCAGCCTGCGGGCTTGGCCCAATTTGGCCCGGCTCGGCATGAGGCCGCGACCCAACAGCCCGCACACCACCACAAGCAGACCGGTGAAGCTGGCCGGGTGTCGTCTCAGCGTGGCGCAAGCAAGCGACACCTCACCTTCCTTTCACATCGACATGTGGGACCCCCGCCGTGCGCTTTCATCTTCCCGTGTCGTCAACGCGGACGTCAGGCCGATGTCACCATGGTCACTTAATTACCGTGCCCAACCACCCTCGCATTTCCCATAGATGAACTTGCACAGTAGCCTCCGCCTATAGAGGCCGTCCCGGCTCAGGCCGCCCGATCAGCGGAGGGCGAGCTCGACCAAGGGGTGTCGAAATATGTATACGGGTGAGCACCTGCGGGGCTCCTTCACGCCCTGGCGTGACCTCACGAGGAAGCGGGGAGCGCCCGATGCTGGCTCACCGGCACGCCATCTCCGGCGAGAGGGGCGCCCTGCTTGTGCGTCGACCCGACCATTTGTCGCCCTCGCCGTGGCCCAGTAAATCCGCAGCCAGCGTCTTCCCCTCAGCGCTTTCGCCCCCTCTTTTACATTTAGCAGAATCCGCTCTTCCCACCTCTCTCCCTCATACGCTCTTGCTTCCCCTTGTCTCTCTCTCTCTCTCTCTCTCTCTCTCTGCTCCACCTTTACCCCATTTAGCAGGGCAAACTCCAACCGCCGGCAAGTCCTACCTAGATCTCCCTCCATCATCTACTCTCCCCTCCCTCTCTTCTCTCTCTATTCCTCTCCTTTTACAGCCCCGCGGTGTAACACCGATGTTTTTGAAATCATCTTAAAAACCACCCCAAAAATTTGAACTTTTCATAATTAACAACTTAAAACGATTAGTTTATTTTAAGGCGCAACCAAAACCCATTTTCTAGAACTCCGCGGTAAAATCCCACCATATGCATATAGAATAGGAAGCTTGCTTGAAGTGCTTGATTGAATACTTGAATGATTGCTTTTTGATTGAGTGTATGTTTGCTTTCTAGAATCTATTTGTGGCACCAACATAATAATTAACGGAACCCTAGATTAGCTAGAACCTTTTTCTTTGTAGTAGTAGATCATATGCCCTGTTATACTTGCCATGTGCTCTATTATAAATAATATCCTACTCCTAAAATGGCAATTTCATTAATAAATAGTATTAAATATTTCCTTCTCGGTTTACATTAGTGGATACCTATACATATAAAATTCTTGCCTATAACCATAATAGAATATATATAGCTATATATCATGAATGTTGATATGTTAGTTTTACATCCTTTAATTTACTAGTAAATAGTATCCATCTTGTAATTATTAATAATTTCTAGAATATATTTAATATCATGTGTATAGGAAGATTAGTACTACTTTTCCCTTTTTCAGAAACTAGCAAATACATCGTATATGCATATAGGTATACATAACCTATACAAGAACCAAGCATACGCATTTTACGTCATATCGTTTTTCAAGGAACAAAAGCGAATACAAGATTAGCATTAATAAAATAATAAACTTAGTATAAACTCGAAATTTAAAAGTTGCAAACCTGACTAGCAATGTGAGATAAAATGTAGATTATGAAATTACGAATCTAACACAACTTGAACGGATGCGATTTGGATTTAAAAGCGAAGAAGAAGTTATAAGCATTTGAATCTGATGGCAAAACTGTAAATATAGAAAGTGTATTTTTGAAACTCACGGGTCAAAGGACTACGGCTTTCGATTAAGCGGCGCGTGAAGATGAATGGTATGAAGGACTGCGGTGAAACATAAAAAAATACGTAAGGGGCTTTTTATGCAAAATATAGCGGGCGAAAGTCTGCGGGGAGATTGTGGCGTTGGATGCGAGATCGGCGGCCATGATTAAAAACGATTATGTGTGGGTTCATGGGGTGTCGGCCGGAGTTGGGGCGGCGCACTATAGTGGACATGGCGGTCGGGCGTCAAGACCTACGCCCGTCGGAAGCGAAACGGGCCCTAGCGGCCAATCGGCACGGGACCGGGGTACCAATCGGCCAGGATGGGATCTATATTGAACTCACCAAGGCCGGCGAGCGACGTAATCGGTTTGGAGACAAGGGAAACTTCGGCCAGAACCGACCAGCGACCCGCACCATCGGGTGACACCGCGATGAGCAAAACCGAGTGATGGAAAGGGAAAGATTGAGCTTCGACCGTAGAGCAAGGCGAAGCGGTAGAAGAGCTTACGGAGACGCCGGATCGGCCGAGCCGTAAAAATCGAGCTCGGCGGCGGGCGTCGGACGATGGCGCTATGGTTCCCGGCTGCTCATGTTGGCCGCCGATGCGAGATAGGAAAAAGGCGGCACGGCTGCGTGCGGCTTGTTCTTGGCCCGGGACTCGGCGGATGGGAAGGACCCGGTTCAGCGGGATTAGCGTGCGACCTCGGTGAAGTCGAGTCCGGTTCGGGGACGATAGGAGGAAGAAGAGACAGCGGCATGTGGGGTCACGAGGCGGTGAGGACAGAGCATGAAGGAGCGACAACATGTGCTGGCTCTAAATTTGAAGTAGGGGTTTCGGCCCAAGTCGAGCCCAAGGCGGACGACCACTCGGGGCGGTGAGCAAAGGAAAGAAGAGTGGGTGAGTGGGCTACCAGGCTGGGAAATGAAACAATAGGGAGAGATAGAAGAAGTTCCTTTTCTTTTTTAATTGAAACCGATTTTTCAAATAAGCTTTTGCAATTGATTTTGAAATCAATTTCAGTTTTAAACTAAAAACTAGACATCACAGAAATAAAAAATTCTCCGCATGAATGCACATACATGTGTCTAGCCTTATGATGAATTTTAATTTCATAAAATTTATTACTTCACTATATTCAATGCATCACACAAATTACATAAATAAATCAATTTGTCTATTTTTAAAAGTTTTGAGAGATGCTGTCGCTCGGACGTCCGATGCAACTTTCAAATATCGGACGCCTCGCCCGCACGCTGCTACCCTGTACTTTGCGTGCATAGCCAGGACGCTGCGGTCAATAGACGCTAGTCTGGTACTCTGGTAGTAGTGCGGCTGCTTCTGCTCTGCTTCTGCTATGCGTGTAGCTTTGCTTGTTTAGTTGAGGTCAGAAAGTTAAAAAGTTAGAATTTGAACTCACGTAGCACTCATGTAATATTTTGTTTGTATTTGGTAAATAATGTTCAATCCATAGACTAACTAGGCTTAAAAGATTCGTCTCGTGATTTAAAAAAAAACTGTATGTAGTTATTTTTTTTACTTACGTTTCTTTGCAAAAAATGCATTGTTCTGCAGATTGATGTGATGTGATACGATGGAGAGAGGAGTGAAAAAAAGAAGTTGGAGGGAACTAAACAGGCCAGCTGTTGCTGCGCGTGCGCCTGCGCCCCTGCTGCTGCCTGCGCACGCTGCTACCCCGTACGCTGCTCCTGTTGCTCCCGTGCTGCTACTCGCTTGTTGCTGGCGTGCCTGCTCCGGTTGCTACTGCGTACGTATGGCGAATGGGAAGCACAAACAATTGGCGATGGTAGTAATATAGGAAGAGGCCTTTACTACTGTTGTACGTATAAAAAGCCGTATATAGTTAATGGCCGCATTTCATGCTGTGGCTAATGGCCGTACTAACAACGAAGAAGAGATAATGGCAATCTCGCCTAATCTGAGGTGCATGCATCCGAAACTAAGTACTTGCTGCAACATAAACAGGTGAAAATTTGAGACATACATTTACAACGTATGCAGATTGCCACTACAACATTTGTATTTAGGGTATGCAACATCTAGATAAAACCAATTGAAACATCCGTCTAAAAACACTAACACTTGAAGGACATAAAACACTTGCAATATATGTAGATAGCCAAGCAACATATTCAACATTACATAAAACCAATTGGAACATACATCTAAAAACAACTAAAACATTTGAGACATACACTTGCAACATATGTAGATCGCCACTGCAACATATTCAACATTACATAAAATCAATTGGAACATACATCTAAAATAACTAAAACATTTGAACATACACTTGCAACATATGTAGATAGCCCAGCAACATATGTAACACCTAGATAAACCAATTGAAATTTGCGTCGAAACAAACGAAACATTTGAAACAAATGCTTGCAACATGTGTATATCAGTACAACATATGTAACATTTAGATAAAACACTTACAACATGTGTTTGAAGCCGTTAAAACATTTGAAACATACATATACAATATACGCATATAGCTATTGCAATATACGTCCGTCATCTCCCTGTGGTCCATTGTGTGACTAGAAAAATGAAAATAAGAGACGTTGAGTGGGACACTCAGTTCAAAAGGAGGTCAGTAATGCACCTGTCAACTTGTTACAGCAGTGTAATATTTGTTTATAGGGATAGCAGGGTCTTTCACTCTTCACCTTAATCGTGTCTACTTTTGCTAGAACCACTATTATGGGACGCAATGAAAACACAATATGGGTCAACAGTCATTAGCATGTAGAGATGTGGGTTCGCGCTCCTTTCACAAACCACAAACAGGCGATTGGTCATGCCCGGAAAATGGCTAAAGCGTCGTGCATCCCTCCCAGTCGTAAAACAACAACATGGCAGCTTGGCCTAGCATAGAAAGAGAAAAAAGAGCAGCAGGAAGCCTAGGGTTTTAGTTCGTGGAAAGTTGGTTTAGTCCGTGGAAAGAAGTTAGAAAGTTAAATTTGAACTCTTGTAGCACTTTCATTTGTATTTGGTAAATATTGTCAATCGTCGGACTAACTAGGCTCAAAAGATTCGTCTAGAGTGATTTACAACCATTTGTACAATTAGTTATTTTTTACCTATATTTCTTTGCTCCATGCATGCATCAAAATTTACTGATGAAGAGAGGTGGAAAAAGCGAGAAAGTTGGAGGGAACTAAACAGGGTGCTAGGCAGCGGGCGGCAAAACACAGCAAAATGAGCACTACTCCCTCGTCCCAAAATAAATGGCGTTCTCGACTTCCGAGACAAAAAAATTTCCAACTACTTAGCAATTATATAAAAAATATATTAATATTTGTAATACATAATTAGTACCATTAGATAGTTCTTGTAATCTAGTTTTTAATAAATTTATTTGGAGATATAAATGTTGCCGCGTATTTTCACCACAATGTCGGTGAAAGTTGAAATAGTAACAATGTACGTTTCCCAAACCGTCGTTTATTAGGGACGGAGGGAGTAAGCAGACCGCTAGGCAGCAGGGAGCATAAGCGCTAGGGGGCCTTAAGCTATCAGCAACAATCCGAAAACCCGATGGTCACATTACCGATAAAGTGGCGATCATGGTCCATTTGGTATCCATGGATACGTTAATGGGTACAATGTTGTACTCGACCTGTTGCGCATCATGTCTGTTGGGCTGGTCCATACAGGCGTACCAGCGGGTAAAAAATCCGACGTATAACGTCTCTACAATTTTAGCCCGAACAACATTATTTGTTTTGCATTTTTATATATATTCGATTCTGGTTCGGTTTTTTCATTAATTTCCTGTATAGCTTAGTATTTGACTTTTTATAATCTTCAATTTTTTTCTGTATTGGTTTGTGCCGTCCATTCCTTTTACCGGGTCCCAATCTGGGATGGCACGAATTTGCGAGATGTTGAGACGACATATGTATCTCATCTTCCGCTGTCCTAGCTGGCGGCAGCAATCGCGTGGTCACATGTGCAAATAACATTGGTCCCAAATTATAGATTAAAAAATATTAATATTTATTGCGCATCATGTGTGTTGGGCTGGTCCGTGCAAAAGATTCCGACGCGCGTCGGACGTTTAACAAATCGTTTTTTAAAATTAGTTCGATTCTGGTTTCGGTTCCACTATGTCCTGTGTCTGTATTTTGTTTCTTCAAATTTTTTTTCTGTAAAGGTTTTGTATGTCATTCCTTTTACCGTCAAAATCTGGGATGGCACGTTTTGAGACGGAGGTAACTAAGCCTTTTCCTCTAGCCGTCGTATAATGACTAAGGTCTGTGACGATTTTTAACATGGCGCAAACGCCTAAAGTCCAATCAGGATGAATCTACTCCAGTGCCGGAGCAAGCAGATCAGTGCAGAGAGCCAGAGAGGAAGAGAGAGATAAACTAGCAGCTAACCCCGCGCTTTAGGAAGAGAGAGATAAACTAGCAGCTAACCCGCGCTAAGCGTGGGGAAAGAAGATGTGATTTCTTAGCATAGTGAATTTCAAAAAGTTTGCAAGAACGGTGTAAAAAAACGAAATGAACGAAAAAAAAAAAAAAAGATGCACACATTATATGGTTAGATCAACTGCAGTTGCAGTAACAGTAAGCAGCTGGACTGAAATTAGTAGAAGTTAAATCGAAAGTCTTTACAAAGTTTTGGTATGACATGCACTCCAGGTGAACCCAAACAAAAGTCAGCCAAAATACTTCAATTACCTAACATGGGCCACACTTTTCTGAAATTGTATGATCTCTCTGAACATGGACAATGCTGACTGGAACCTCCAATAGTCAATGATGGTCTGCACAAACAACTTCTCTTTTTGCTCACAACCAAAAATATGAGAATTACCCTTTGTCTAGATCCAACTTGAGCCTATATCTTTCCTTGCACCAGTATCATTCAAATACTTCCTTGCCAAACATTGCTGTACCTACGGCATGAACCAACCACAGATCCCCACATCAAAAGAAGTTGGTTCAAATGGCATTTGTTTTATCAGTTCCTATTCCTAAGCCTCATCAATCTTCCCAGATCGCCTCAAAACATCAACCATGAAGAATAGCCCGAAGGACATTGGCCTCTTCAACTAAACCTGCATGGCCACACACGGATATCATGGAGACATAAGTAACTTCATTTGGAGATATCCCTAAGTGCTGCATTTTCTTAAAGAGAATCGTTGCTTCCCAAAATTTGCCATGCATGACACAGATGAGTGAATTTACCCTGTTCAGCACCCTAGGTGCATGTATTGCAGAACATGCTACTATAGAGTGCAGACAACTACATATTATTGCAGTTACAGGAAGGCATTGGACTCTAATAATTTTGTTGGAACTGCAGTTCTTGATGTTTATGCAAAGTGTAATATCATTAATGATGCATGTTTTTCTCCCCAAAAAAAAAAAAAAAATGATGCATGTTTGGTTTTTTTAAGAAGATTCCAGAGAAAACCGCAGTTACATGGAGTACATTGTTTGCAGGAAGTCTTATGTCTATTCCAGAGTTCACAAAGGAAAGGAAATACAATTGACTGAATTCACTCTTTCTGCTATACTAAGTACATGTGCAAGTCTAAAAAAATAGACTAAGTCATGGGGATATAAGAAACAGAGCATTAGACCTGTGAAACTTTAAAATTTGACACCCAATACGGCAATGAAGTTTAAATTACTGACCTTGGTCGAATTCTATTTGATTCAATATCTACTGATGTCAATGCCTGTAATATTAATATAGTGGAATCCAAAACATAAATAAGCAGGCTGCACTAATGTTAACAACCACGGAATATCTAGTGGCTTCCTGAATCTGTAAAAGTACTGATTGTCTAAATGCAACATGGTTGTTACATTGGAGTGAAGAAATAAGATTAAGGACCGAACTGGAGACGCAGGCATGGTTGTGTGCAGCGACTTTTTTATTAGAAAAAGTAACTTGGCTAAGAACATGGTCAGGAAGAATAGATCCGGCTAAACAAATTAGTGGTGATTGATAGTATGAAAAATTTATGGCAGTAAGCTGAGAATATGCAAGCAGGGGAAAATAAGGTTTAGTACCTTATGATTATAGTCACTGGTATAATAATGCCGGACAGGTTACCATCAATAATTTAGCTGAACATCTTTTTGTATCAAGAGACAAATACCGTAAACAAATTTGCTGGAAATATTTAGATCTTCTCAGCTACCAATCTTGAACCTCCTGGCTTCAGATTAACAATCGAATGGAACTTCTTTCATTATCAGCAACAGATAACTCTTGCATTTCTGTGATAAAAATTCGTGCAAGTCCTATACTCATTGCTATTAGATGGGAAATGAAAGACAGCATTACCTGAGAACACAGAGGGAGTAGGTTGGAGTTATTTAGGGAGCAGCTGTTTACTTTGGGCGTGGTCAACAGCAAATCGTTTTAACAGCCGATGCGGTAAATATTTGTATGAAACAAAACCCCACAAAGCATGGCTTTAGTCAGAACAACGTGCTAATAAATAAGAACAGGGGCTAGAATAGCGACCAAACCTTTGCATTGTTGCTATAAAATAAATCTCTTCCATATAGTGCCACTACTCTGTTCCTAGGGAATGTAAAACTAATGTGACTCTTTAGTAAATATATGTTTTACCGATCACCAATACAGGACACAAAGTACTAACTGTAGCCATGACCAGGTGGAAAAGAATTCCATTCCCAATAACACAAATCTTTTATTCATGTAAGGCGAACTATCTTGCAAACATGCCTTCGATCACATTCAGGATATTAAAGAAAGCATAAGGACAAATGGAGAAGTGTACCAAAATTAGCATACCTCCAACACACTGCTCTTGTATTTGGGGATATCATACACATATGTTGATGCAATTATTTCTTAAACAAAGATAGTTCCGCTGCAATGTGGCTGCAGACAGTATATATGTAAAAGCATGAAGCATCAGTAATTAAGGAAACCATATTAACTAATCTTTGGCAAAGCCAGGTATCAGATCTTACCAATCCCAATTAGCTAATCCTAGAATCCTTTGCGCAACAGCCGTACCATGCAGTGCCCACCTAAATCCCAAGAAGGACCTAAGACAATATATTTGGAAATTAAAAGAGACTATCGTAGTTGACATTCTGGAGACATGTTTGTATGCATATCGATAAAGTCAAGTAATAAAGCATGCATGATAAATGTAATACAGCGGTGACCAAAGCCAAAGCATTATATGAAGTTTGAAATTGGGAGCTTGGTTTTGGCATTTAACCGGACACCTGATGGTCAGCACCGCAGAGGCAGCCCGGCGTTTGGGAGGCTGCTATGGATCTGGCGCCAAGGCCGCGGCGAGGGCGGGCGGGCTGGTGGGCCTGAGATATCCGGCGGCGGCGGCGCTGGGCCGACGCAGAGGAGGTGGCGGCGGGCGGGACTGAACTGGAGATAGATAGCGGCAGCAGCGGCGGTGTTGGTTGGGATAAACGGGCGGAGGGAGGGGATGAGTGGGGAGGTGGCGGGGAGGGAAGGGGGAGAGAGAGGCGTTGCAGAGTGAGCGGCGGGGGCAGCGAGGTGGCAGAGGTGGCGGGGTGGGTGGTAGAGAGGCGGCGATGCGAGGTGAGCGGCGACGTCAGGGAGGAGGTGCAGGCGACATTGGACTGCGGTGGTATGGAGCAGGAGAGCGTGGTGAAGTCTCTGGAACCCGATAGATGGACGGCCGCGTGGAGCAGGGTGGAGATCGGACGGTGGAAAATAGGTACTGTGCAAACTACAGGAATCTGAGTCTGGTGACGGAGATGCCGGCTTCTACAACTTTAGTAGGTATAGGATAGATTTGACATCGGCTAGGTCTTTAAATAGGACTCGGGGATGCATACGTGAGCTATATCGAGCATGTTGGGCCAAAACAAATTCAAAACGGGCCAAAATTTAGAGATCGGTATAGCTTTTACTGGGCCTAGCTAGAAACGAATTTCACCGAGACTCAGAGAGGTGTCGCGTCGCTGTGTGCTGATGCTGCTCTGGTTACTGTGAACCTCTGTGTCCTCCATGGATGGAGCTGGAGACCGAACTTTTTCTACTATGTTGCTCTCTTCTTCTTCTGCTGCCCCGCATGGCTCGTGCTTTACAATATGTGCGCAAGAAGCCGTGTCCAGGTCCCAGTAGGACAAACAAATTCATTTAATTTTTTGAGATGAGCTTTTTTTCTCGAATACGCAAAAGCTTTGCGTATCTTTTATATTAGTAGAGAAACAATGAAGGTTACAACGGCGCGCCACGAATGACACACTAGGGGGAATAGAGTTTTACAATCGGTTCACCCTCCCTGCGAGAAGGAGATCAAGACGCTATTACCGCTAATCAAACTACCTAGTCGTCAACAATGATCGTCAGTGTGTTAGGCTGCGGGCGCCTCGACCTCTCTCGGCCTTTCTCCAGTGAAGAGCTGCCGCAGCGCCTCCTTATGAGAGGGGTTGGGGTCCTCGCGGAAGTTGTCGTAGGCCTCCTTTTTCGCCGTGGAGCGCTCCACGCATCTATCAATGAACCTCATCCGCTCCATCACCAATATCTCACCCCGCTTTAGCGGACCGGGAACGCGAGAACGGGCGATCATCTTGCTGCCGGTGCGGCATTGTTGGCAACCGGTGACTTACGCGCTGGTAGAGGCAACAGGCGGCGGCGCCTTACGCGAAACCACTGCGAAGCGCCGGCCTCGCGGTAAGGAGTCGGCGGTCGAGAAAGGCCCCATCCACTTCGGTGGGGTGGAGCGGTCGCCTCCTCGACATCCGCGATGCCGTGCGACCTCCGGGGGCGGGCGTCCTTGGTTCAGCTTGCATCGGACCTAAGCACGGCGACGATCCACATCGTCCCGCTGCGGCCTAAGCGTCAGAAGTGGTCGGCGCCAGCCGCTTTGGCGTGGTAGCGGACCCGGCCGGCGTCGGCCCGATGGTGAGGGGCGCCCACGATGGCGGTGCCGTTGGGCGGATCTCGCGGAAACCACTGCGGCGTCCTCCTCGTTCGCTCGGCGGCCCAGATGGAGACCGCGGGCGACCGGCTGCGGCGAAGCGCGATCTGCGAGGGCGTCCTCCTCCTCGTCTGACCGTGAGGGGCGACCCGGCTGGCGTGACCACGAGCTCAAGCAACATCGGGTCGTCGGCGGGGTCGCGACCATCTGCGGCATCCATGCGGCGTAGCCAGCGATGGTGCGACCATGACTGCTAACACCGCATCGGAGTCAGGTGCCGGCCACAGGCGCCCGGCGTAGGTGCGGGTGCGACGTCGTGCTTATTTGCCAGGCCGCCTCGAATGCGGCACGTGGCGCCTTCGCCATGCTAGCGGCGGCGTCGATGTCGCCGATCTTCTCATTGCTCCCCTCCCGCGCGGCTTGCCAGCCGGGCCCGTGGCACCTCTGCGGCGAAGCCGGGTGAAGGAGCGACCGAGCTCGGGCGGCCCGGAGTCAGGTCCCGGCCGGTGGCACTACGGTCGACTATCGCCTCGGTATTGGCCCGGCCCGTGGCAGGCGACCGTCATGCCTTGTTGCCGTGACTCATCTTGCGCACCCCTCGGCCGATGGGTGCCTTCTAAGTGCGAGGACCTGCCCTGATGGACTGAGCATTTTTCGGGCGGGTCGGGTTTGGGCCGGTGAAAAAAAAAACCCAGTTATTCGGGCCAAAAATCCTGCCCATGACGTCCCACTGGGTTGGGCCTAGCTTTTTCAGCCGGGCTCGGGCGGGCCGGGCTTGGGCGGGCTACCCGCGCATTTTACACTCACGAATAGCTAAAAAATGTATTTTCGGGCCGAGTTCGGGCCAAGAAAAAAAATTTTATCGGGCTTCAAAATCTGCGCCAGGGCCCCATCCGGTAAGGTTCGTGGGCGGGCCAAAACCCGTCGGGCTCGGGCCGGGCACAGCGGGGCGGGCTAGTTTTGCTCGCTGGTATACCCACCGACGCCGAGGTTGCCGTGGCGGATCCGTCCACTTTGTCGAGGACCGTCTCAGGCGGCCTAGGCATCTTGCGATCCACGGCAAGGTGATGGAGGCCGTGACAATGCATGCAACGTCATGGCAGACGGCAACCGCTACGCGGTGTGAGTAGGACAGACCGGTTAAAGCACGTCCCCGGAGCGGGGGGATCTCCCGGTGAGGGCGCTCGGCCCGGGCGGGCTCCACGATCCGAACATGGGGCATGATTCTGGCGGGGAAGGATGTCACGCCACCGTTGGCGTTGGGGGCAGACACCCTCCGGCGACCGAGGCGGCGGGTCGGGCCGCGACCTTCTCCGGGTCGGCGGGAATGCCGCTCACCGGTGTGCCGAGTGCGCCTCGCATTCCCTCGTCTTCTCAGGCCCGCGCCGCCCACTAGCCACCTCGCCATGGCACGTGGCCCGCGGCGGAATCGACCAGCGGTAGCAGCTGGGGCGGCGCAGTGCCCTACCGAACGGCCGGTAGGGTGGAAAGGTGCGGCAAGGGGCGGACGAGGTGACGGCGAGCTCGGGCGAGGGGGAGCCCACGGTGGACGAAGGGAAGGCGTCAAGAGGCGAGAGGTCATCTTGGCCTACCTCACGCTGCCCCGGCGAAGGCGCCGGCGTGCCGTGGATGAATGCTCGCCGGAAGCGGCCCGGCGACGCGTCATCGAGGACCTCATCGCTTGTCGCCGGGCGTCTTTCGATCTTGTGGTGAGCCATCCGTGGACGCCGGGAACGCCGCCATGGAGGTCGCGGTGAGGATGCCGGGCTGCTTTGACCTGGCCGAGGTCTCCCCAGGCCTCCAAGGCTAGGGAAGCGACCATAGCAAGAAGGTGCCCTCATCGTGGGCGAGTTGCCGATTGGGCCGCATGACGGGCGCCCACAACCACGACCGATCGCCCGGCGTCCCTCCTCCTCCTCCGGGTCTAGCGTAGTCGACGATGGTGGATGCGGCGGAAGCGGGGAGGCTTGTAGGAAGCCCGCCCGGCTTCCCCGCATCCCAAGACAACCACGCCCGCGGCGAATCCCGAGACGGCAGGGCAGCGCTCCATGGACGGCAGGTAGTCGGCGACGGATGGCATGCCACCCCTTTAGCCCTCACGAGTGGCCCGGCGGTGGCCCCATCCAACCGCCGGGGGCCGGGCACACCCAAGGAACCCCTGGGCCGGGTGGCTGGGCGCCTGGGCCGGCCGAGTCTGCCGGACCTCGCCGGTAGTCTCGCTGCGGCACCGGAGGCGGCGTGGCGGGGTGTCACCTCCCGCGAGGGCCGCCAGCGGGGAGGCCGGGGCGAAGGGTGCCAGTGCTGCCGCGATCCGGGCCGAGGCCATGAGAGGCCGGATCCGAGGCATGTGGGCGAGTCCGCCGGCGCTGGACCGCCAGTGGTGGCGGGCGGGTGGAGGTCGGCGGGCGGGTGGAGGCCGGGCGGTGGCGGGGGGAGATGGCGGCTCGGCGGCCGCGAGCGGGGGAATGGAGGGAGGAGGGAGGGCCGGAGGGAGGTGCCGGCCGGGGCGGGCGGCGGCGCGCCACCCGGGAGCAGGCTAGGGTTGGGGAGCGAATGACTGTGGTCAAAGTGGTTTTCCCCGGCTACTATAGCAATAAACCAAGAGGTTGGCCCAGATCTCTAAGGAATACTCTCGAGAGATGACTCTGCCTCTGGCGTCTCTAGACCAAACGGTGGACAAGGTGGGACGATATCCTACCTAGAATCATCCCATCCCTAAAACCAAACACTACCTAACATTCAAAGAGGTGGTGCTAGGCGCATAAACAGCCAACTCGTCTGTATGAATAAGTATAAAATAAACTGGCAAATCTTGAGATTTACTTCTTCACAGCGGTCTCGTCACTGATTGACAAATAGCGCTGTTTATTTACGAAAACAAATAAATCAAGAAAACTATAAGCACCGTGCCAAGTCCAATTTTTATATCGGATGAACATGCTGATGTGTCAGAGAAAAAAGAAAAATCTAAAAGGAACTGCTCAATCGCCAATGGCACTAACGATGTGACTTATACTATTGCTCCCACTGAAAGAAAGGGGTCAGGTTTGGATCAGTGCGAGACCAATCGTGCTTCTATTTTCCGATAAAATAAAGACCAAACTAGTAGCCTGTTTTTTTTTTTTTTTTTTTTTTGAGTGGAGGGTTTTGTATTAAACCATGGAGTAACAGTACATCCCTACCCTATTACAGAAAAGTCCCTGAAAAACTGAAAATTACAGACACCACTTGCGTGGTCTTCTCGCCATCTCCTTGAATCCCGGCCGCAGCAGGCCGCCGGAGTCGAACTTGTAGCTGCCATGTACTGTACCACGAAGTCCACATGGTGGAGACCGCATAGGAGGACTTACTTCGAGGCGACGGCCGAGTAAACGCCTCCCGAGCTCATCGGCCATCTTCACCGGAAGCACAAAGCATCATGCTGTCCTGCCCGCCGACACAACCACACCCAGGAAAGGAGAAGAGCAAATCCGCCGCTGCCAGCCAACTCCGTCACCGGAGATGGGGAAGACTCCCGAGCAGATGCCGCAAGCAGCACTCGAAAGATCCACACGACCGACGAAGCCGAAGCAGAGAAAACCATAGCACCTAAAACCTAACCTAGACCTAAACACACATCCCACTAGGCCATCATCGCCGCCGATGAAGACGCCGCCGAGATAGAGGAGGGCCCGGGGTACCGCCATCCGATGCGTCGCCGGCTCCTCCATCCCGCCCGCTGCGCCGACACCAACATCCCCCCGTGAGCTTCACGCCGACGAGCACGAAAGCACGACGAAGACCCCGCCGAGTCGCCGCCGCCGCCGCCATTGCTAGCTCGGGAGAACCCCATCCGCCTGGCACGGATCGGGCCCCCGGCGCCCGGCGGGCCACCAGAGGGGGGAGGAGCGGCCGACCACCGGGCCGGACGCCGGTCGGCCCTCGACGCCCCTTCAAATCACCCCCCGAGGCTACCGTGAGTCCTAGGTCGGGTGGGGAATGAACTGTCTAACGCACCCTCTAACTACTAGTAGCCCGTTTAGAGACTTGAACTTTGACAGGGAGGAGGTGCGGCCGTGTTCCACCGACATGCGCTCCGAGGATCTGCGCCAAGGCTGGCCGCTCCCGCTCCCGCCTCGGCTCCCCGCGGGCGGCGCCAAGCCTGTGCCGCTCCCGCGCAGCCCTCCCATCCCTCCTCCCACGCCAGAAGCCGCGAGCCGCCATCTCCCGGTGGCACCGCGCGCCGCCGGGCGTCCACCCCACTAATGCCGCGTCGGGCGGGCCCCCGGTCTTAGGCGGACACGCCCCTCGCGCGACCCCGCCTCCCACCGGCCCCGACCACGCTAGATCCGTGGCCTCCGGGTGCCCGGTCGCCCCTCCCTCCCTCCCGCCATGGAGGTCCAGCGGGCGGTGACGCCCCAGCCTCACCGCCTCTCGTGCGGGGGGCGGCCGGGTCAAGACTCGCGGACCTCCGGCGACTGGCGGGAGGGTTCAAGTCGCCCCCGGCCGCGACGGATGGGGTCGCGACGCCCGACTCCGGCTCCGGCTCCTTCCCAGGTGCGGTCTCCCCACGCCCTGATCTGCCTCCTGCTCCGCAGCAGTGCCCACATGCTCCATGGGAGAGGCGCCGCTCTCCTCGCCAGAGGGGTTTTCCCCGGCGCGCGGCCCGGGGTCATGCGCGGTGGTGCGAGGGCGCTGCTCTCCGGGTGGTTCCGACGTCGGAGACGGGGTTTGAGCCGAAGCGCTCCACCGCCGGCCGCTCGCCGCGCCTTCTACTCCAAGCCGGGCGCCGAGTCTGCCCCCGGTGGTGACCGCCGCCCGCCGCGCTGCCGCGGCGCCTTACCGCAAAGCAGGCTTCAACTCGGCAGCGCCAAGCAGGCACGCGGTGGCGGAGTGCCTACCGTTGCGTCGGAGGCTCTCGTCCGTCCCGTGTCTTTGCGTGCCGTCGCTCACTCGCCATGGAAACCGTGGGATTGCTGGTCGCGGCCGCCGTCGCCCGCGAGCCTCGCCCTGCGGGACCAAAGGGGCTCTCCTCCGCCCTCGCCGTGGCCGAAGGCGCCCTCGAAGGGTGGGCGCTTTGGAGGAGTTCTTCTGCTGCGCGCCTCGTCGGCCCAGCGTTCCCAGGCTGAGCGCTCCTGTCGATGCAGACGGCTTCACGCTTCGTGCAGAGCCGGAGGTGCAGACATCGTACTCCAGCGTCACCCGCACCTCCCGCACGCGGCTCACCCCGCTAGGAGTTCGTCGGACGCCGCTTCAATCTCTCCGGCGGAGCATGTGCATGCTCTCAGACTTCGTCGCCCGCCGCGCCTCTCTTCCGCTGCGATGGCGGTCATCTTGGCTTGGCTGCCGCGACGGGTGCCGGTAAAGGCCGGTAGCGCCGGCTCGCCCTCGCGGCTACGGCGCGTGCACGCCTCGCCGGGATCAAGCCCCCGGGCAGCCTCTACGGGGCCCGGTGCGGCGACCTTGGTGTTCGCCACCCCTCCGGCCCTCGCCCGCGGATCGAGCCTCCGCCACGCCTGGGGCCCGCAACATCGTCGCCTTTCTTGTCTTTGGCCGGGGTGGGCCCCGGTGGCTTCCTTTTGCCTCCCGCCCGGGCGAAGCTACTTCCGCTGCCGGGGGCTTGGGCCGCTGATCTCGGCTCTCTCGTATGTTTCGGGCCCCGTCGAGCCGGAGATGGCGCCAAATGGGACCTACACGACGGCGCTATGAATATAGCTGTCATATGCCCTTATAAATATGTGCGTATATAGCTATGAATATATAAATACATATATACATGAGTGCATATATATATGTATATGCTGAGTGCATATATATATGTATATGCATATACAAGAATACATGGAAATGGAAAACTAATAAGGGAAAGAAAGGAAAAGCCGCATGGGCTCATTTTCCCCTTTGCGCCACGCAGCCTGGCCCCTTCCCACTTCTCGCTTTGGGCCGGCAGCCCAGCTCAGCACCAAGTAGCTGCAACGTAGCCCAGCAATCACCTCCCCTGCCTCTCTCCCATTTACACGCCGGGCCCGCACGTCAGCTCCTTCCTCTACCTCACTCCTTTCCCACGCACGCACGCACAAGCAGCACGAGCAACACTGTGCTGGCGACTTCTCCACAGTGGAAGGGCTGACTTTGTCGGGAAATATCTCGACGCCCCGAGCTCCACCGCATCCACCAGTCGACGCCGCGTCGTCTCCGCGTGAGCCGCGGAAGCCGTTTTCCCTTGCACGCGTGAAGCACACGTCGTGAGTCAACGACGAGCAGTGCTCTGTCGCCCGTGGACATCTTGAGCCGGCGACCTATCCACAGTGGCCAAGCTGACCACGTCGGGAAATATCTCGCCGTCTCGTCCGTCGACAGCTCACGCCTGCCCCGACGCGTCACGTCGCAGGTCGTCGAGGCAATTGTGCCGCCAACCCGCCGGAGTTAAGGCCGCCCTCGCGTCCCGTCTCGTCGGACAGCTGGAGCTCGGCGAGGTGTGTCGGAAGAGATCTCCGGCGCTCCACCGCCTCCTCCCGCGCCTATAAAAAGGCCAGCCAAGGCCTCCGTCGAGGGCGCCCCGGGAACTCAGAGCAGAGGAAGGATGGGGGAACGGAGCTTGCGCCGGTGCCGCGATCCTGCTCCTCCTTTTCCCTCTCGCCCTCTGCCCTCTGTTGCCGGAGCCTGAGGACTCGCCGCCGGGCACCGCCGCTGCCGCCCGGCCACGACGGGTCCGCCACCGGCCAAGAGGCCAGGACATGCTCACCTCGGCCGCCTCGGGACGCAGCAGCGCCGGAACGTCGATGCAGCTCCTTGCCCTCGCCCCGCCGGCGACCTGCCCTCTCTCCTTGCTCTGTTTACGCGGTGGCGAATGGCGAACGGAGAACGACCGGCAACAGGCCAAGCACCGTGACCACGAGCACACCTTATCCTCTTACCTGTGGCCCCACTCGTCATAGGGAGCACCCACCTCCTCTCCCTTTAAGTGGACTCGGTTCACTAGAATAAAGAGAGAAAGAGAGTGGAGCCCTAGATCGGTTCCTGGATTGATGGGGACCCGCGCGTCAGCCCTAGGGAAAATGCTACGGTCACCCATGGAAGCGTACACGGGAGAGTGGAACTCTATTTTCCATGCTTAGAAAAATTCCCAGAAAATTTGTAAATAAACTAGGTACACCCAAGACCCTTCCCAATCATTTTCACCTTCATCCCATAATACCCAAAAATTCAGATTTATTTCCAAAGTTTAATCTACTTATAAACCCTTTATAAAACCTTGAAATTCATATCTTCCCTATACTAACTCCAAATTACCCCATCCCACTTCCATAATTCCTATAAAATCATCCTCTACATTTTCATGCCTTTGTTCCATTATTTGGTGCCCATTTAAATTCTAGGTATATGTGTGCCTTCTTTATTTCACATGGTAGTTTGCGATGTAGTCGCGCCGACC
This sequence comes from Hyparrhenia diplandra, assembly GCA_015847255.1. Lineage (NCBI taxonomy): Eukaryota > Viridiplantae > Streptophyta > Magnoliopsida > Poales > Poaceae > Hyparrhenia > Hyparrhenia diplandra. The sequence goes on along the minus strand of JADLZK010005577.1, from coordinate 335,287 downwards.
GCCGTAGGAGTTTCTCCGTGAGTAAGCCGCTTCTATCCGTCATCATCGTGCCGATAAGTAACAACTAACCGTGCAAGTCCATACACCCCCCTTAATCTTGACCTTAATTAAATAATGATGTTAATATATGGAACCTGAGATCATGGCCTATTATCGTATATGTGGAAATGATATTGATGCATACTTGGTGTATGCATGAGATTAATGAGAATAATGCATACATGGTGTATGTAAGAGTTTATTGCTAAGCTATGTGCTTGAGATTATTGAGGAGCTAGGTGCTCGAGATTTATGATGAGTTTGTTGTTGACATACGATAAAGGCCCCGATGTTAAGTAATGGATGAAACATGGTTTAATAATTGAATTTAATTAACAAAAAGTGAGTTTGGGGCGATTCATGTGGGATGGCGTCTCGGCAGGTTTCGCCTAGTAAGGGTTTCCTGTCTTGGAGAGCTCGCTCCCTAAGGACCGGGTCATGGACCTTCTACCTAGTGTGATTATACGTACAGCCACACGCCGGGATGGGGCGACTTGATTCCACACCCCGTTGGGTTGAGGTATAATTTCGAACCAAGGTGACCGGCGTAGGCAAACGATCTATCAGGAGCAGACGTGGGGAGAGTGGCCCCACGGTCCGGTTGGCGTGGATGCTGATGTGATCTTCCACGTTAAATTTGTTGAGCCTTGATGGCGCGGTGCTAGGTGCACGAATTAATGATTATCTTAAGCGGATGCTAGGTGATCTTCCGCGTTGGGATGCTAAGTGATCTTCCCGTTGGGGTGCTAAGTGACCTCCCCGTTCCAACCCCTGAGAAGTCGTGGAAGGGTTATACCGAAACCTAGGGTGACGGCCCAAGCGGGTTGTGACAGAGCCGACCAATTTATAAGAAATCAAGTATAATTCGCAATCACCGAAGCGATCACAGTCTACACTTGAGTCCATATAAACCCGGTATTCCAGAAATCTCGAAGGATTTCTAACTTTCAACGAATAATGAGCAAGGACCGTAGTGATTCAGTGATCACAATTCACGAGTTACATAAAGTTCGAACATAATAAACATACATCGGAGTTCAAATTTAAATAGCGGAAGCAATATAGTTTTAAAATCACCAACACCACTTTTAGTTCAAATACATGTGCCATCATATAGTCAATACCACAACAGCATGAAGATGAGAAATATGGAACTGTCGTTGCCCTCGGCTTACTCCTCATCCATAAGATGGAAGCACTTCTGTGGACACCAGCATATCTATTAACCTGCAACCATGGAAAAAAATACCCTGAGTACAAGAAGGTACTCAGCTAGACTGACCCGACAGGAGAGAAATAAAAAGACTCTCAAGGATCGATATGCAAGGCTTATTTGGTGGAGCTGGTTGGATAGCATAATTTGCAGAAATAGCATTACTAACATGAGTCCTTATTTTCAGTATTAAATCAATATTTTAGCATCACCTTTTAGTAAAGCTTAGCATCTTTAGATTTGCACCTAGTCTAGAGCAATCACTTGATTAAGATTAAGCAGTCAATAATAACCATATCAGGTTCAGCTTTTCAACATCATATTCCATAATTAAACTACGATGAATGGAAGAACAATCAAGTTTCTCACTATCCGGAGAGATGGCGATTCGAACCGATTACTACCCAACGGGAAAATCCATAACACTCACCCATGACTTCCTCCATCAAGGAGCATTGGGTCACCTTTGGAACTGTTCGGGATACAAATCGCGGGCGTGACGGCAACCTCCTCATCAAGAGCCAACCGGGGTGTTAACTCTCAGCCTTGCTGACTCTTAACATTACCCGTGCCCAAGCACATACTTCCTTCCTCCATGAGGAGCGTTAAGCGGTGTAAGGACCTTGATGTCACCTAGGAGGCCTAGAGGGGGGGTGAATAGGCTCTGGCACCTTAAAACCACCACAGCAAAACTCAACTCAACTTGCGTCGGACAAAGTGCGCGGCTGCTCGGCGCCATAGGTGCGCACCGCCGTAGCGTAGCGCATAAAACACAACCCGCGCTTTGAAATCTAAGCAACGAAACTTAGATCGAGTGAGTTTCCTAGGTTCCTCCACACAAATATATCACGTATATCCAATAGAAAGTACCGGGAACTCAACAACAAAGTAGATCGGGACAAAACCCTAGCTCATAACAAATATATGTAAGAATGTAAATAGCACACGTGAGACAAGGATTTATCCCGTGGTTCACCGTCGCCACCAAGGCTGGGTTACGTCCACATTGTTGAGGTATCCACAAAAGGATTGGGCTCGCCACAAAGGCTGTCCCTTCCCTCGTTCTCAAGTCAAGGGAGTGAACCCTTGAGATGAGGGGTGATTTTCTTGATTTTGAGTGAGGTTACAAATCTCCCAAGGTCGCCACACGAAGAGGCAAGCTCAAGGGTGCACTACTACAATCTGCATGTTTCCCTAGGGTTAATATTCCTAGGGAAACCTTTGAAAACCCTAGGGAAACACTTTCCCTAGGGTTATTCGTAGGGAAAGGCCCCTAGGGCAGATTTCGACGGGAAAGACAGCCTTTCCCTACGGTTTCCCAGGACCCTAGGGAACCATTCTTTCCCTAGGGGTTCCGCACCCTAGGAAACTTCCTCGGATGTCGAACAGCGTCGAGTCCGACCTAACGTGTAAAGCGATGTCGAGTCCAAATAACGTGGCCCAGTTCCTTAGAACTCTTTCCCTAGGAATATGAACCCTAGGGAAACATTTATATTATAAGTAGCATATTTAAATTCAAATTCAAATGTACGGTATTTCAAATTCAAATGTACAAATATTTCAAATTCACTTTCACAAATCCATAATTAAGCACTCATTTCATCCGATCCATAACCACAAATCCATATATTTAGATTTATAATCTTATAGCAAATCCACAAATCCACACATTTAGAGTTATAATATTAGCACAAAACCACAGATCCATAACACAAATCTAAAAGAAGTTGTCCAACAAGAGGAGGGATTAACTACAAGTCTAGAACTCATGGTTTCAAAAGAACGGAAACTGCTCCTCCCGTGCGCCAGAGGAGGAGTATATGTGCCTCCACCACTTGCACATCCATTCACTCCATTCACTCCACTTGTAAACTCGTTAAGCCCCAGGACTTGCCCCACTTTCGGATGGCCACGAAAATCCTCCGAAGCGATCCTACTTATTATTTCATCGGGAGTTTCGCTCGAACAGATGAGCCAAAGGTACCAGCTTTGAGAGTAAAGCAAGTCTAAATTAGAAAAATGTAGAATTGTGCAAATCATGGAATTAGAAAGTTGTGACACTGAATTAGCACAAGGCTATAATCAGCAAGAATATCTTTTTATAGAAATGAAAAGATGGTCAAAAGTCTATGTCACACCCCGATTTCCAAAGGAAGACCCGAGTCGCCATATGTGTGCCCAGGAAGTCCACACATACAACACAGAATGTCAAAATATCAGAATTCAATGTATTATAGCGGAAACATATATATAACAACACTTACAAAACATCAGAGTAACGCGGAACGGTAGCTAAGACTTCACTTCAGGCTCCATCTCAGCAGGGACAGTCAACTGGGGGCTCCGTACGCCAAGCACTGATGACAAACTCCTTGTATCTTCATAACATCTCTTATCCTTTTTCCGGAGCACCTTACCTTACTACGCATTACACAGGGGGTGTGGGGAATAGCAAGGGTGAGTCCATGTCGAACTTCGGCAATACAGACGGAAAGTATATGATATGCAAGGCTTTATCAAAGGTAGGCGGAACACGGTGTCTTTGCAAGTAGCTCTTTTAATCTTGGTTCATTTTAAAGAACAACCTGTTTACTAATCATTGGTTGAGAAACCCAAACCCTTAATTAAGGTGTAAGTAATCATTAAGTTGTTTCTCAAAAAGTAGTTAACAATAATCATTAACGCTTGAGATCACCCCAAGCAACTCGGGGAACTCCATCCCGACCAACACGAGGCTCCAACCTCTCCAACGCCATCACTATTTCCAAAAGAGAGTTGCTTCTAATCATGTGAGAGCTGCGGGCGCTCGAACCGTGAGCACGGCTAGTATACGGTTTGATCAAACTCTGCGCAAAAGGTGTACACTTTCACTCCAAGTCGTGATTCCCATTTGCCCGAGGCCCGTCGACCCCCAAACACTTCCAAGGTGAGCGGGCGGGGTTTCACTACGAGACCTTTCACGGGTTTCAAAATAGGGGTTCACTGCGCCCGCGAACGCAGCGTATGAGGGCGTCCCCAATCACCGGATCTACCAACCCCCATACTACAATCCCGTGAGCCCCCAACGCCATCTCGGTGGAAAGATCCACCCTATAGCGAGTGCCCCGATAATTAGTCAAGCGAGCCCATTAGGTCTCCGAGTTTATGCTTGTTGTCCCGGTGGCCGCTCCACGAAACCGGACCTTAGGGAGAGAAGACGGATGCCTCACGGCAAACCCGGGCGCACTACGGCAATCCGTACAACCCTTTGTGCCCACAACCACGATGCATCCCGCATCCATCATCTCCAACCATGGTCGCAACCATGAAACATCTCCATGAGCACATATATATATTTATAGCAACATCTTTAATACCATTAAAGAAAGTGAGTAGATGAGCGAAGCATACTATGCAAGCAGCCTATCTACCCATAAACCCCCATTAGGTACATCTGGATGATGGTGGCTAGTAGATCCTTAGGGTTCACAATATTAAGACACATGCATGAATAGTAAATATTGCATTTAATGTATAGGAGCAAAATGGTCAAACGGTGTCTGCACTTGCCTTAAATCCAAGGTCTAGCTGCTCAGAATATTTGTCTTCTATCTTTTGGTCTCTAGCTGCTTCTGCACTCTTGTCGATCCTCAGCCCCTGGTCTTCAATGTCAACGAACGACTCTTTGTCTACTCGAGACAACCAAACAACACAAACAGACAGACAAGCAAACAAGACTCAGAACAGGCATCAATCATAAGAGACAAGCAAAAGAGAGCGTACTAGCGATAAAACGGGTACTATGGATATGCTAACGCGGGGACATCGAAGGACGAGCTATCGGTAAGAACACGCTAATGGTGCGAAGCAACATAATAGGGATCAACTACACGCTAGACTTATTTAGTTAACCAAAAACGTTTATTAGTTTAGTAAACATTTGGCAAGAGAAAGGACATTAAAGCAACTATACTATATCTCAGGTTGATCTAAACAAGTTATTAAAGAAAAGGCATTTACATAGACATTAATCATGTTAACATTGCTTTATAAAAGTCTACACATAAACTTAGGCTTTCTTTTTGAAACAAAAGGGCACTATGAAGCTTTGATTAAAACTATAAAAGAAATGCATTATCAACATCATAAAACATATAAGAGAACGCTGTCAAGTTATTATAGAACTCAGGTTGAGCTAACCGGTCATAAATATAAAAGCATTGATGTTGATGTTAATCATATTAACATTTATTTACTATAAAAGACCAAAGTTAATAACTAAAGTTACATTTAATTCTAAAAGAGCATCAAACTAACACTAAATAAATTCACAAGATTAATTTGATAAACTCATAGCATGATCAAGGTTAGTGCTAACATATAGCTAACATGAAGCAACACAACAAACACGAAATCAGACTCTAGATTGCTTTTAATTAGAAAGCTATTAAATAAATATTAATCAAATTGCATTTAAATAAATAAATTCACATTTGAACTGCATGATAAACATTAACACTACTACAAAGAGCATGACGACACGATTCTAACGCAACTTGAATGACTCAATTTCGACTTAAAAACGGCGAAAACGGTGGGCGATTAAAGATCAGGGACATAACTGCGATTACAGAAAATAAATAATTACGGAAAGGTCCTTCTTCTACCTTGGTTCTCCTTCACGTGAACAGCCATGGCTGTGCTGGCTGCTGTTGCTGTACGTGGGGAAGGGAGGGGGCTTGGCAGGGGCCATGGCCGGCCGGCGGGGCGGCTCGACGCGCCACCGCGCAGGGGCCCACATGGGGCGCGGGAGGCGGCGGGCACGCACGCCCGCACAGGTAGTGCGGCGGCGGCCACCGTGATGCCCTGTTCGCGAGCAGGGGCGCACGGCCGGGCGGCTCGAGGCCGGGCGCACGGCCGCGGCGGAGCGAGCCAGGGGCGGCGGCGCTGGTGGTGCAGCCCGCTGGTGGCGGCACACTGCTCGGAAACGAAGAAGAACGGCCATCCATGGATAGACCTCGCCGGAAAACAAACTGAAAAGATGGGGAACGGTTAAACGGTGATGGATCGGGACAATTAGGTATACCACGGCGAAGAGAACGATGAGGGCTACCTTTTGGTGGGAACGGAATTCTCTAGAACGCCATGGTTTGCCCGGAAAAGCTCGCCGGAGTTCTCGCCGGAACCCTAGTCGAGATGAACTTCGGCGATAGATGTAGGGAGTTAGGGGTGGTGGCTGCGAAAACGGGCCGTACTTCTGGAATCAGCACGTCGATGGCTTCGCCGGCATGTATATGTAGGTAGGGTTTGGAGTAGATGGAAAAACGAGATATTTTAGAATTTCGAAATTTAAGTAATTTTAGAAAATCCGGAATTGATAATTAAGCCACGAAAAATAATTTGAAGGCTCCAAAAATCTGTGGAAAATTCCCGGAGATACTTTGGACCATGATGAACTCAAATAAAGTATTTAGAGCTCATGAAATGATATTTGAGATGATCTAGAAAAATCAAAAAGCTCAAAGACAAGTGAGAAAAGACTCAGAAAATCCGAAAAAGTTCTTGAAATAATTTAGGAGATGGATTTATGAAACTTGATCATAAAGGAATGCTTTAGAGTAGGAGAGGACTTTTGATAACCTTTTAAACAAAGGAAATAAATAGGGAATGAAAGAATTCGATGGTAGAAAAAAGACGAAAACATGCGGGAAGGAAACGGTCGTTGCTCTAATCGCGTCATGAAAAAGTTGACACACTCAAACGCACCAAACACAAGCAAACAACAAACAAGGACACTCTTTATTAACTTAGCAAAAATTTTATAAGCCACAAATTTTTTCTTTTAATCTCGACAACAATTAAATAAATCTTGGTTGATTTTAGGAAAACTTTAAATTCTTGATTTTATTTAGTGTTTTCTAATGACATCCCAAAAATTAGAAATTAAAGGGCATAGACTACCCCACTTAATAGAAATCTCGTCCCGAGATTCGAAGAGACTTGGGATAGAGATAAAGTAGATCATCAAGGTTGTTTCGAGAATAACAAAGAGATAACATGAAAGGTTACGAGATTTGCATAAGCAAACCACCTTTGGATTAAGATTGATCTTCAAGGTTTGATTTTCAAGAGACACGTGGTGCTGCAAAGGAACAACATATAAACATTGGCAAAAAAAAAAAGTAAGATAAATATTAGTCATCCGTTTAAAAATGGAGGACTAAGCGAATGACAAGGTTGGCTTAAGTAGGACAAACAAGGATGGCAACTATTCTCCACAGTCAATTTTCCATGAAGCATGAAATATATCAAAGCAATGACATATTTGGAGTTGCTAGGAAATGAAAGTTAAAGAATTAGTCATCCGCCAAACATTCAGAAGACTAAGACAATAGGCAAGGTTGGTTTGCACACTATGAGATGTGTAGGCAAACACCGAAGATCTATCAAAGATGATAAACCAAAATGTCAATGGCGAAAAGGAGATTTATGGATGATAAAAGGCAAGCAAGAGTGATGATGATAAACTTTTTCACCTTTAAGTCCAACGGATGCAAGAACTAACAAAGGACGATTTAAGAATGAATCATATCTCATGGTGTTCAAGCTTCCATGATTCAAGAATTATGATCCCTATATGGCAAAAAGGATAGGTGTTATCAAGGATTGAGAAGATCAATGAAAATTGATGTTTTAGGCTATCTCAATAATCAATAGATGCAAGGAATAACATTGAAGTTTCATGAGAGGTCGATGTGCAATAATGATGACAAGATATTGGATATATCTTTGCATCACAAGGAGCAACTATTAGCAAGGGACAAAGATTCATAAAAGATTGATGAGTCTTTGGTGGTTTGAGATTTCTTTGAGATGCAAAGCAAGAATCAAGGACGATGATATGAAAGATCAAGTCTGATCTTTGAGACGTATTAGATGTAAAACACGGAGCAAGGTTAGTTAAATGATGATGGGGAGATCAAGGTATATCTTTGGTTCCCCGATGCCTTCAACTAAACTAATCAAGATCGATGAAGGCAGCGGGTGCTACCCCACTTTAACAAAGCTTTTGTTAATCCTCGAAGCATGTATGAGAGCATCATCTTGTTAGAATAAATTCCAAGAGATTCTCCTAATAGGAAATCACATGCTACATCAAGGGATTTGGAGTACAAAAAGGAAGAGAGACAAAACGAAAATTTTTGAGCAGATAGTCAAGGTGGTTCCATCATTTGATGGTAGGCAAAGGTAGAGTGAGCAAAAGCACATGGACATAAACATGGTAAGGTGTAAGAAACCGCAAGAGGGCAAGGATTAAATTTGATAGTAGAGAGATAAGGGAGGAGAGGACTCTACTCCACTTAACAAGGATAAAGCTATGCTCAAGATTTCTTTTCAATTCCTGAGATGAACGAATGATATCAAGGGTGCATAAGAGTTTGGTGAACAAGAAGGATAACAAAGAGTTGATATATCTTTGCATTATAGGGTGGAAAAGCAAGAACCACTATTAGCAAAAGATGATACCCAAATAAAGTTGTAGGATAAGCAAAAATGGTAACGTATGATAAGGTATAATAAAACCGGTTGGCAAAAACTCGGTTGATAAAAGATTGATAGGGGAGAAAGAACTCTACCCCACTTAACAAAGATGGAACTACACCTTATGATAACTCCCGCCATGCTCCTTCTAGACACTAAAGAGATGACACACAAGCATTACATCAAACATGACAAGCACACAAAAAACATCATCGATGCTACACGTGCTTCTTCTTCATTGGTGGTCATCCTAAAGGGGAGATTGATGATGATGATGAAAGGCCATCGAAAAATTTGAATAGAGTAAAACTTGAAAACTTTTATGAAATAACAAAAACAAAAACTCAAGGAGTTAAGAAATTCATAGCTCAAAGGAAGCTATCAAGGAGGGGATACAATAGGACAAGGATGAGGAAATACTCAAAATTCAATTGCCAAGGGATGATAAAATAGTTTTATGATCAAAATGAGTTTAGAAAACGGCCAGTGCTATCTAGGCATACGTACTACGGTCGACATTGCTCGATACCACTTTGTCACACCCCGATTTCCAAAGGAAGACCCGAGTCGCCATATGTGTGCCCGGAAGTCCACACATACAACCGAGAATGTCAAAATATCGAAATTCAATGTATTAAAGCGGAAACATATATATAACAACACTTACAAAACATCGAGTAGTAGCAGCGAACGGTAGCTAAGACCTCACTTCGAGGCTCCATCTCGGCGAGGGACAATCAACCGGGGCTCCGTGACGCCAAGCAATCGATGACAAACTCCTTGTATCTTCATAACATCTCTTATCCTTTTTCGAGCAAAGACCTTACTACGAACACACCGGGGTGTGGGGGGAATAGCAAGGGTGAGTCCATGTCGAACTCGGCAAGTACGCAGACGGAAAGTATATGATATGCAAGGCTTTATCAAAGGTAGGGAACCGACGATTATCTTTGCAAGTAGCTCTTTTAATCTTGGTTCATTTTAAAGAACAACCTGTTACTAATCATTGGTTGAGAAACCCAAACCCTTAATTAAGGTGTAAGTAATCATTAAGTTGTTTCTCAAAAAGTAGTTAACAATAATCATTAACGCTTGAGATCACCCCAAGCAACTCGGGAACTCCATCCCGACCAACACGAGGCTCCAACCTCTCCAACGCCATCACTATTTCCAAAAGAGAGTTGCTTCTAATCATGTGAGAGCTCTGGGCCGCTCGTAACCGTGAGCACGGCTAGTATACCAGTTTGATCAAACTCTGCGCAAAGGTGTACACTTTCACTCCAAGTCGTGATTCCCATTTGCCCGAGGCCCGTCGACCCCCAAACACTTCCAAGGTGAGCAGGCAGGGTTTCACTACGAGACCTTTCACAGGTTTCAAAATAGGGGTTCACTCGCCAGGCGAAACGCAGGCGTATGAGGGCGTCCCCAATCACTGGATCTACCAACCCCCATACTACAATCCTGTGAGCCCCCAACGCCATCTCAGTGGAAAGATCCACCCTATAGCGAGTGCCCTGATAATTAGTCAAGCCGAGCCCATTAGGTCTCGGAGTTGTAACTGTTGTCCCAGGTGGCCGCTCCACGAACCGGACCTTAGGGAGAGAAGACGGATGCCTCTGGCAAACCAGGCGCACTACAGCAATCCGTACAACCCTTTGTACCCACAACCACGATGCATCCCGCATCCATCATCTCCAACCATGGTCGCAACCATGAAACATCTCCATGAGCACATATATATATTTATAGCAACATCTTTAATACCATTAAAGAAAGTGAGTAGATGAGCGAAGCATACTATGCAAGCAGCCTATCTACCCATAAACCCCCATTAGGTACATCCGATGATGGTGGCTAGTAGATCCTTAGGGTTCACAATATTAAGACACATGCATGAATAGTAAATATTGCATTTAATGTATAGGAGCAAAATGGTCAAGCGGTTATGCACTTGCCTTAAATCCAAGGTCTAGCCGCCGAATATTTGTCTTCTATCTTTTGGTCTCTAGTCGCATACGCACTCTTGTCGATCCTCGGCCCACGGTCTTCAATGTCAACGAATCGACTCTTTGTCTACTCGAGACAACCAAACAACACAAAACGCAGACAAACAAGCAAACAAGACTCGGAATCGGGCATCAATCATAAGAGACAAGCAAAAGAGAGAGCGTACTAGCGATAAAACGGGTACTATGGATATGCTAACGCAGGGGACATCGGCGACGAGCTATCGGTAAGAACACGCTAATGGTACGAAGCAACATAATAGGGATCAACTACACGCTAGACTTATTTAGTTAACCAAAAACGTTTATTAGTTTAGTAAACATTTGGCAAGAGAAAGGACATTAAAGCAACTATACTATATCTCGGGTTGATCTAAACAAGTTATTAAAGAAAAGGCATTTACATAGACATTAATCATGTTAACATTGCTTTATAAAAGTCTACACATAAACTTAGGCTTTCTTTTTGAAACAAAAGGGCACTATGAAGCTTTGATTAAAACTATAAAAAAGAAATGCATTATCAACATCATAAAACATATAAGAGAACGCACTGTCAAGTTATTATAGAACTCAGGTTGAGCTAACCGGTCATAAATATAAAAGCATTGATGTTGATGTTAATCATATTAACATTTATTTACTATAAAAGACCAAAGTTAATAACTAAAGTTACATTTAATTCTAAAAAGAGCATCAAACTAACACTAAATAAATTCACAAGATTAATTTGATAAACTCATAGCATGATCAAGGTTAGTGCTAACATATAGCTAACATGAAGCAACACAACAAACACGAAATCTGTAACTCTAGATTGCTTTTAATTAGAAAGCTATTAAATAAATATTAATCAAATTGCATTTAAATAAATAAATTCACATTTGAACTGCATGATAAACATTAACACTACTACAAAGAGCATGACGACACGATTCTAACGCAACTTGAATGACTCAATTTCGACTTAAAAACGACGAAAAGCGGTGGACGATTAAAGATCAGGGACATAACTGCGATTACAGAAAATAAATAATTACGGAAAGGTCCTTCTTCTACCTTGGTTCTCCTTCACGTGAACAGCCATGGCTGTGCTGGCTGCTGTTGCTGTACGTGGGGAAGGGAGGGGGGCTTGGCAGGGGGCCATGGCCGGCCGGCGGGGCGGCTCGACGCGCCACCGCGCAGGGGCCCACATGGGGCGCGGGAGGCGGCGGGCACGCACGCCCGCACAGGTAGTGCGGCGGCGGCCACCGTGATGCCCTGTTCGCGAGCAGGGGGCGCACGGCCGGGCGGCGCGAGGCCGGGCGCACGGCCGCGGCGGAGCGAGCCAGGGGCGGCGGCGCTGGTGGTGCAGCCTGCTGGTGGCGGCACACTGCTCGGAAACGAAGAAGAACGGCCATCCATGGATAGACCTCGCCGGAAAACAAACTGAAAAGATGGGGAACGGTTAAACGGTGATGGATCGGGACAATTAGGTATACCACGGCGAAGAGAACGATGAGGGCTACCTTTTGGTGGGAACGGAATTCTCTAGAACGCCATGGTTTGCCCGGAAAAGCTCGCCGGAGTTCTCGCCGGAACCCTAGTCGAGATGAACTTCGGCGATAGATGTAGGGAGTTAGGGGTGGTGGCTGCGAAAACGGGCCGTACTTCTGGAATCAGCACGTCGATGGCTTCGCCGGCATGTATATATAGGTAGGGTTTGGAGTAGATGGAAAAACGAGATATTTTAGAATTTCGAAATTTAAGTAATTTCAGAAAATCCGGAATTGATAATTAAGCCACGAAAAATAATTTGAAGGCTCCAAAAATCTGTAGAAAATTCCCGGAGATACTTTGGACCATGATGAACTCAAATAAAGTATTTAGAGCTCATGAAATGATATTTGAGATGATCTAGAAAAATCGAAAAAGCTCAAAGACAAGTGAGAAAAGACTCAAAAAATCCGAAAAAGTTCTTGAAATAATTTAGGAGATGGATTTATGAAACTTGATCATAAAGGAATGCTTTAGAGTAGGAGAGGACTTTTGATAACCTTTCGACAAAAAGGAAATAAATAGGGAATGAAAGAATTCGATGGTAGAAAAAGACGAAAACATGCGGGAAGGAAACGGTCGTTGCTCTAATCGCGTCATGAAAAGTTGACACACTCAAACGCACCAAACACAAGCAAACAACAAACAAGGACACTCTTTATTAACTTAGCAAAAATTTTATAAGCCACAAATTTTTCTCTTTAATCTCGACAACAATTAAATAAATCTTGGTTGATTTTAGGAAAACTTTAAATTCTTGATTTTATTTAGTGTTTTCTAATGACATCCCAAAAATTAGAAATTCTGGGGTGTCATAGTCTATATAAAAAATGTATATTGTAGTAAAGATCCACCGTCACTAGCTTTTCATGTCGAAATACATGCTAGTTGTTACAGCAGCAGCAGCTTTTTATGTCGAAAATACAAGCAAGAAAATACAAGCAAGAAAATACACCGTCACTAGCTTTTCATGTCGAAATACATGCCAGTATATACAGCAGCAGCAGCTTTAAACTGAACACGAGATGGGGAGATCATATTTACTTGGTGAATGACGACCAATGCATTTTTCTAACCTGTGTACACATGCTACCTCTATTTTTTTTTGTCTACTTCAACAACCAGTGCATGTTGAGAATTGAAATGTAAATCTGATCAGTGAGAGTAAGGTTAGCCAGGTGGGAAGATCATTTTTTAGGGACAAGGTGTCAATCAACAGACACTCCCTATAAGTATTGAGAACTGTGAGTGAAGTAAAGGATAGCAGGGCTGCACTTGTTCATGCAGCTGCTGCCTACTACAAATAGTTTGCAACTTGTTTAGAATCAGCACATATACATGTTGCAAGTAACTACACCATATATGGAATATAGGGGAAAAAGCGGAGTCTGCTATCAAACTTACATTGCCATTGTCATGAGAGGGGTTTGGAGTTGGCAAAACAGCATACATTGGAGGTTCAGGTGGGGGAGGCATTGGAGCAAGAACTTCCATGCCTGGCATACCAAATAAGTGCAAAGCAACAGACTGCAATTTAACAATATAGGTTATACAATAAAAAAAAAAAAAAAAGTTGCTAGATTGACACTTCAAAGAATACACAAGGATGCGGATGACACATCTCACCTCTATAAACCTTTGTAAACTTGCAATGTGGGAATGCACCCCTCTTCCCCAGTCCAACATTTTTTGGGCGTAGTCCTTAGCCAAACGACTGTCACTAGCTTCTTGCCTCATACGGTCCTCCTCTTCTTGACGTTGTCTCCTAGCAGCCATGGCTTCTTTTTTCAAGTCAGCTAGAGCTTCATTGTCATTGATGGCCCCATTAAATAAGGCCCACTTTCCATGTGGCCAACCACAACCTACATTGATAGAGAGCTCGCTATCTATTGGAGAGCGTAGCCAATCAAAATCTGGTCCATTCAACTCGATGACCTTTTCTTTGTATTTTTCCTGTGTGAGCATATGCAAATAGCCAAATAACATCAAAGATATTAACATCAAAATTGTACAAAATAACAAATAAGCATAATTAGTAATTACCAAACAAGTGGTGGCTTCTTCAGGTGTTCGGTGAAGTAATGTCTTCGATTTGAGCCACTATGAGTATGGATCCATGCCTCAATAGCACTCACTTCTCTTCCTAGTTTCTTAGACTACATTAAACAGTAAGCCAAATGAATTGTATAGTTCCTACAACAGAATATCTAATCGAAAAACAAGAGCCAAACACTAACCAACTTCTGTCGTATCGTTGCAATAGAGTTGGATCCTCCTTTGTGGGGTTTAAATTTGCTGCTGTAACGATTTGCACGATTATTCTCGGACTTCTTCTTGAATTCAGGACTGCTCCATTCTCGTGGCCAAAACTTCCCAAAATCTCTCATTTAACCCATGTAGGTTGCTGTCCAAGATACTAAATCACGTGTCAAATAATGCTGTCCCCGCTGCCTTGTCACAAACTTTTCTCTTCTCCACATTGCGAAAAATGATCTATTGTAGCTGTAATTCTTAAATAATACATTATGCTCCCAAGGAGTTGTGAGCAGCACACACCAACATGTTCTCTTGAAATATCCTCTTTGGATGGATTGAATCTAAACCTTAACTCAGAAAAGTATATAAAAATGTGAGAGCCTACATATGATAGCTACATAATTTTCCAAAGGATTGTACAGCTTGTTTCAGCTTAAGTACTCTAAGACTGCTTGTTTCAAATTAAGTACAGCTTGTTACAGTGTTACAGGATTGTACAGCTTGTTTCAGACTTAAGTTGTACAGCTTGTTTCAGCTAAATTATAACATGATCAGCAACAAGATATTTAAACAGAGAGAATTACCCAAAATCCTTCAGCAACAACATCAGCTTTGGATTTTCCGAATTGTCTTTTGCTGCTTGGTAATGTTTCCATGTTGATGCCACCACAGTCTTGCCTTTGTACTCAACCAAACCAGATGATTCCGCTTCAAGAAGACTCTGTTAAAATACTTTCGAAGGAGTCCTTCCCTCCACATGAGTCCGTGGACCTTGCAATATAATTGAACAGACCAATTAACATATCTCATGAGTGCTTATTTGCATAATAAAAATAGCAATGTAAGTTAATACTCACGATTTCCCTTCGGCTCAATCAATGGACGATTTTGCTCAATGGGAATAGTGGGGGAGGTCTGCACCACCTCTCAAGTAGATCTCTCCTACTTGCCGATCTTCGGCTCAATATCGAGCATTCTCACTTTCGAAATTGTGTCTTGTCTAGCAACGAGAATCTGAAGCGGATCGACTACGTGTCCTATGTGTGATTGGCATCCCCGAAAACAAAAGGCAAAGATAGCATTAGCAAATAGTATTGGAAAAGGTAGACAGAAAATGACAGAAAACATTGCTGTAGTTTAAGACTAAATAGGAGTATTACTTCTCCAACTAAAGATCATCAGGATCTTGGTATTCCACTTCTGTGGCATCAAGAAAATATTCTCAGTATTATATCCCTCATGTTCTTGAATTGGTGTTTCATCTACTGTCACACCATTACGTTGTTTGATCAGCATGGAAATGTCTTTTGGATCATTAACCTCATCAAATCCATCAATAATTGTCACATCATCTAAGCCAAGTCCAAGGTCTATGATGAATTCACCATCTAAACCATCTTCTTGAAAGGTATCCATAGATGGTGGTTCTTCATTATCATACTCATCCATTGATGGAATAGACAGATTTGCAAGGGGGCTGACCTTGTGTGCAACCCACCAATCCTTTAGGCTTGCAACAGACTTACATGCATATGGAAGATAATACACCTGCTTTACTTGGCTAGCAAGAACAAAAGGTTCGTTCGCTGGATTACATGAAGCATGGGCAACTTCAACTAGTCCAAAACTTTCTAAGTGCCTCACTCCATTAGTTGGGTGGAACCAATGACAGTCAAATAAAACAAGGCTGAATTCACTACCCCCATCAAACTTCAACTCAATTATGTCTTTGATAATTCCATAGTACTCAAGCTCATTGCCGCTATCATCAACACCAACAGTAAGCACCCCTGTGTTGGTTGTAGTTAGGTTCCCTCTAGATTTTTCATACTTCTCAGATCTAAACCTGTACCCATTAACTTCATAAATATCATATGACTTGACCTTGAGGCCACAACCACGTGATAAACGACGTAGGTCACTATGTATGCTTGCATCGATGTCACACTGCAATGTTATAATTGAAACTGACATGTAATTTCATGTTTTATTAGAATGTATGAACCAGTACAAAAAAGATAGAAAACAACTAGTACCAATTTGCTAAACCAATCCAACAAATTTGGTTTGCCATGGCCAGCACCATTCATGCGTAAATTATCTAGTTGTTTAGAAGTAGGTGGTCTTGGACGTCTCCATTGCTCTTGTTCAAATTTTCTATGCATGTAGATACAGACTGAATTATGGTCATGATAAATGTCAGTATGATTATTTCTAAACTTTGTATACTTACTGCACAAATTCAGCCATTTCATCCATGTTTGTGAAGATATAAATCATTGCTGTCTTGTACTCTTCAACAGTTAGAAACCTGGTCACTCCTCTACCGCTCTTCCATCCACGCACTTGAAACAAGCTAAGGGTATAATCAGATGGAGGAGGACCATTTGGAGCATAACATTGGGGACGATTACGAGAGCTCGATATGAGTTGAGGCAAGTATAATGATGTGAAGTGAGATATCTCTTGAACAAGGCATCCTTCTACTATTGAGGCTTCAACATGAGCCTTGTTACGGACGCTTGCCCTAACTTTTTTTAACAGCCTACAAGAATTTTAGTTAGAATTAGTTAGTTTTTGCCTCTAACAAGGTACAGTGATAAAGAACAGAACTAGAAAAGAAGGTCACCTCTCGACTCCATACATCCATGTATACTTGACAGGGCCTCCTACCCTAACTTGATATGGAAGGTGCACCATAAGATGCTCCATCGAATTGAACCAGCCTGGTGGAAAGATTTTCTCCAATTTGCAAAGTAAAACAGGTATGTTTTCTTCCAATTGACATATCTGGGCACGATCAACTTCCTTGGCACAAAGCACTCTAAAAAAGTAGCTCAGCTCAGCTAATGTTTCCCATATGTCATTCTTGACAAAACCTCGCATCATCGAAGGCAGCAGACGCTCAATGAATATATGGAAGTCATGACTCTTCATGCCATTTATCCTCAGTGTATCCATGTTTACCCCTTTCCTTAAGTTTGCTGCATAGCCATCCGGGAATTTTATGTCCATAAACCACCGCATAACAACCTTTTTCTGGTCTCTCGTTAGGCAAAAAGGTGCTCTAGGTCTATCCCACCTATCATTTGGCTTCTCAACTAGATTGAGATGTCTTCTATTGCACATCAAAGCTTGGTCAAGGCGGGCCTTGGGATTATCTTTGGATTTATCAGCAATATCAAGACATGTATAAAAAGTAGCTTCTGATAAATTTTTTTTTACGTATGCATAACATCAATGTTATGTGGGCGCAAAAGTTGATGGAAATATGGCAACTCCCAGAGATACGGGATGTGAGTCCAATTGTGGGTTTTCCCATAACCATCAAAAGATGCATCTTTGACTGAATTCATGTATGCTTGCACCTCTTGCCCAGTTAATCGGCATGGGGGTGGATCATGCACTTCTACACCCTTTCTCAATGCATTCTTTTGGTTCCTAAAAGCATGGTCGTGGTAAAAATCTCCTATGGCAATCAAACCAACTAAACTTGCCCCCATTTGGTAGCCAAGTGGAATCCACATCCGCCATACAGGTCAAAACAGGCCAACCCACCATGTGTAGACCATCCGAGAACATGCCTAATCCAGATAGTCATGAATGGAATTATGGAATGAAACCCTCATTGTAAAATTTCTCTTAGAGAAGCTATCATATGTTTGTACTCCGGCCCAACCTTTCTTCATCTCATCAACTAGTGGTCGCATGAAGACATTCATATTCTTCCCGGATGCTCGTCCAGGGAATCACTAGACTAAGAAATGTATATTCCTCCTTCATACAAAGAGCCGGAGGCAAGTTCAAAGGCATCACAAAAAACAGGCCAGCAAGAATATTGGGCTTTTCCAAAGCCAAATGGGTTGAAGCCATCAGAGCCATAGCAACATGGACATTTCTAGCATCCATGTTGAAATCTGGGCACACCGTCATTGAAATGTGTCCACGCTTCAAAGATCGAGGGGTGGACCATAACATTCGGTTAGCACGCCTACCCTCCTTGTGCCACCGCATGTGTTTTGCGCGTTTACGCTCCATATACGATCGCCGCGACCTTGGTATGATTGGGAGATAACGCAAAACCTTGCGTGGAATTGGCTTTCGTTTACGCCCTTGTGATGGTTCAACAACTACATATCGGCTTTCCTCACAGAAATCACATTTTTCCTTATTTTCATCTTCTGGTCCATAGTATATCATACAATTGTTTACACATGCATCTATCTTGACATATGGCATTTTTAGACCTTTTAGAAGACTCATGCACTCATACGGTGTCTTTGGCATTTTATGCTTCTCGTGGCAAGACATCGTCAAAACGCTTTTAGTACTTTATTAATGCACTCTACGCTAAGGTTGTCTTTGTGACTTTATTGCCATCAAGCGTGTCACTGCGGTTAGTCTTGCAACACTAGTGGAACCATGGAGTGGCTCTTGTGAAGCTTCCAACATGGCATAAAATGCCTTTGCATCCGCTGTGGGTTCATCTTCTATATCATCACATGTGGTGCCCCTGCATCACCTATGTCACCTAACATTTGATCTAAACCATCAAAGGTAGCATTGGCATGTTCCAATGTAGGCTCTCTATAAGGTTGCTCCCCATGTTTGGTCCATATAGTGTACGCAGGCATAAATCCTCTTTTACACAAATGCATGGTCATGACAGCTCTTCTCCGTCTAACTCTATTTCTACACTCCAAACATGGACAAAGTACTCCAAATTTTTCAGAATTAGCCACAACATTGAAAGCACGATCTATGAAAGCATTTGTATTTCGAACCCACTCCTCTGAATGACAACCATTGTCATCCCAACCTTGGTACATCCAACTACGGTCTTGTACCGACATATATACTTATTGTAGCAACAACAAACCCCTGTTCAATATCTAAAACCCTTAGCAAACCCAAAAATAGCATTGTGCTACAATAAACAACACAAATAACAGCACAATGTAGAAGAGATAAGACAAGATAAATTTTCTTCTCACCTTCAAGATTTGCTTGCACAACGGCACAAATGCTGATGAGCAGATCCCTGCCTTTCCCCCTCAAGTCTTCCTTCAAAAAGTAAAGATCTTCTCCCACACTTGAATCTAAAATGTGAATATCAGAAATGCAAAGACACATTAGTTACTTGTTGCAAGGCAGTTCCCTAATGTAGTTCTAAGAGTTGAATAAAAGAAATTGTATGCATATGTTTCCTAAAAGTCTGCTATTTTTTCTTTAGAAAAGAAGCAGTACATAACAAAACCCACAAGTCTGAAAGTTTCTATGGAACAAGCATGTATGCAAGGTACTAAGTATATTGCTCTCAGATTTGCTACGGTCCAACAATATGGTGCTTCGTAAAAACAGTGGCACATGAAGTCATAACTGAACAAAGGGTGCCCAGAGTAAGATTGAAACACGGCATCCATTGTAATAATAACATAATTTCTATCTTATCATGGTGTTGGTAAAGACTAGCAAAATCTCTGTGATTTCCTATTTCTTTTTGCCAATCGCACTATTGTCTGCAGGATACAGATATGCGCCTTGCTAGTTGGCTCTTATAAATACAGAACTGAAAACCGATCGGAGGAACACATGGTGGTGGAGCTATAAAATGGATGAATCAACATGCCTTGATAAAGAGCATAGCAAATGTTAATGGCTCACCGCCCCTCTGTCCAATCTACAGTAGATAGAAACAATGAACCAAATAGGGACGGAGGGAGCTACAGTAGATAACAAATATTACCTAGTGGATGCTCGTCGACGGTGAACCCGAGCGAACGGCCCGAAGATGGGGACCTGGGCACCTCGCATACGGCGGTGGCGGCAGTCCCTCGTCCCCCGGCCGTCCTACCAGATTAGCGCACTCGAGGGGCGCACGGAGGTAATGACGGCGCGGCACTAGGACGGAGGGAGCTACGGCGACGGGGACCGGGATGGAGGGAGTAGAGGGGCGCCGACCAGGGAGGGAGTGGCGGCGCCGCTCGACCAGCGTAGGGAGTGCGGAGAGATTGGTGGCGGCGGCGTCGGGATCCGACACGGCGTGTTCGGGAGTTGCGGCGCACGGAGGGGCCAAGGAAGGGGCGGCGTCTGTGATCGGGCGGCGCGCGGAGGGGCGGCGTGGCGGACTGGGCCGGAGTGGCGGCGCGTGAGGGGATCTCGGAGGGGGAGAAGGGGAGTGGCGGCGCGTGGGACGGAGAGAAGGGGAGAAGCGGAGGGTCACAGGTGCGTGCGTGCGATAGGGTTTTTTATTTTCTTTTTTTATACAAAGTGGGGCCGAAATTTGGGCGCCAGGTGGAGGTTTAGGCGCCGAGAGAGAAATTTGGTAGGGAGGAATTCGTGGAGGAGAAATTTTCGTAGGGAAACCGACATGCATGCATCAAAGTAGGGCCCGCTGGACCTGCTTCCTTCCCCCTCTTCCCGACGAAATTGCTGGATTCGTAGGGAAAGAAAACTTTCCCTAGGGTGTTTCTCACCGTTCCTAGGGAAAGCTATGTTTCCCTTGGGTGTTCATAAAACCCTAGGGAAACAAAAAAACCCTAGGGAAACTCGTGAATTCCAGTAGTGGTGACGCCTAGCCGTCTAGGAGCAAGCTCCAAGAGTAAAGAACCCTAGGGTTCCGGCCAAACGCGAACCAAATGCTCTTTTGAGTGGGGGAAGTAGTAGATCCGGCCTCCACAAGCAGTTTGCTGCCTTTTCCCTCAAGATTTGATGGTGGAAATCAAGATCTAGGTTGAGGGAGTGAGAAGCAACAATGGAGGGAGAGAGAAAGAGCAAGAGGTGTCTTCTGAGAGTCAGAGTCGCGAGCTGGAAGACGAAGTGAACAGATGACCATTGTGGGAGGGGTAGAAATGGTATTTATACCCCATGGGCCCAACGGTCGGTTAAGTGCGCGCACCGCCAAGACTAAATACGCTGCACCGCCAAGTCTTGCGCTAATCGCCGACTTAGACGCGGCACTACCGCGCCTACCAGAACAGCAAAGAGTAGAAAGATATTTTGCTGGCTGTTTTGGCTTGGAGTTGAGATTTTGGCTAAGTTGGAGGATTGAGCATTTAGTCCACATGTAGCCAAGAGTCCTAGAATCCCTCTTAATAGTATGGCATGTCCTAAACTCAAGATTCAAAGTATAAAAGAAAATAAACTTGCATGAGTCTAGGTTGCCATCCATTGCACTTGAGAGGTTCCATCAACCTGTACATCATCCTCTATCATCTTTGTCTCATCTCTTAGAGCAAATATACTTTGAGCATGTGACTTGAACCATTTTCCATAAATATGAGTTCACCTCCATGGCTTCAAGTCACTTACACTAATGATTTGATCATCAACACAATATGACTCATCTTAGCTTGATTAGTTCCTCGACTAAATGCAAGTACTCTCTTCTTCACCCTAGCCATGGTACCTCGGTCCCAAGCCATCGCTTGCCCTACACCTTCGCTTAGTACCTCAAAGCCCTTTCCTTGCTATCTTCACCTTATCAAGGCATACTCAAGTCATATCACATTAAGCATCCATTGAATAACCATTTCTTCAATATTTTGATCCTTGCTTGAATATTTTCTATGTATGAATGCTGTAAGAACTCAGCTAGAGCAAATGTCAGAACTGACCGCGGCACTGCCACGCTCCAGGTGCGGCACTGCCGCGCTATAAATAGATCGATACTGACAGAGCTCAAACTGGTGAATAAATATTAGATCGGAATGATTCTCCTCCTTCATGGACCAACATCAATACAGTCAAGCCAATTCATGGTTCCTTGTATTCTATCCATCTTTGCTTGACACTCCAAACACTTCTTGTTCACGTAAAGCAAGCCATTATAAAGACCAAACCGAAATCATCAACTCATGTCTCATTTGTCATTTGCCAAACATGCTTGCTCTCATGATGCTATGATATCCCACAATATAGAAGCCATTTCATTGATTCCTATTTGCATTGTTGTCTTTTGCTTGAACTATATTGTTTCCATAATATTCCAATACAACAATACATACTTTGGCCTTTCACTTCAACACTATGTGGAATATCATCAAGTTTGCTTACTTGTTGAACCTTGGATATACTTGTTAATACACAATCCACAAGTATGTGCAATAGACTCAGTTTTCTGTTCAACACTTAGCAAACTTGTTAGACCTTTAATTATATTGTCATTCAATCAACCAAAACCCACTAAAGGGCTAGATGCACTTTCAATCTCCCCCTTTTTGGTGATTGATGACAACACAATTAAAGCTTACAAGAGATTGATAAACATTAAGATTTTGAATCCTATGATATAGTGAGCTCCCCCTAAATGTGTGCATTGAATGGAGTTCAACTTTTGGCCTCAAATGCCAAATGCACATATTTAAGAAGAAGTGTGGGAACTCTCCTATATCTTAGCATCCGTGGGGTGCAAGGTGTAACATGATAACCGTGATGGTCATGACAGTTCATGCACTCAAGAAATAAACAATCCACCAGACATGGCATGAATGTCACACACTAGCATAAACGGTCCTTAAAGAGCATCAATTTAAACTATCCTTGCACACACCACATACAAAATTTGAAAAATCTTATATGCCTCTCCTTTACCCCTTTAAAACCACATATCAATCTCACTTTCATTTCTCCCCCTTTGGCATTAATCTCCAAAAAGGATCTCTCCACCAAAAGGAAGAAATGATGGTAGACAAGTGAGAGCAAGAGTAGGTCAAGGTTCAAAGATATAGGATTTCTCTCCTAACTTTTCTACCAAACAAAGTATGCAACAATTTAAGCCAAGATTCTTGAGAAGTTAGTATATTTATCTCATACCTCACTAAGATGACATTCAACATGAGACTAACTCATGACATCACCACAAGAGGTATAAACCAAATATCTAAAGAAATCTCTAATCGCCACCACAAGAACAAACTCATGATGTGACTCAAAATATTGCATACACATGCACACACTAGCATGTAAGGGCCTAGATACACAAAGGTAGTAAGTTTATGGAGTGATATACCTTTGTTCTAAGCCTCACAATCTCCACCATGAAGATGATTTCAATACTTGGATTTAGTGCTTTGATGGGACTAGTACTTCTTAATGCAAGATAATTTCATTTGTGCCCATCTCTCATCATCATCATCTTCAAGGAGATAGCTCAAACTTGTGCTTCACTTCAAGTGAAAGTCCATTGCTAACTCTTGTTGTCATACTGAGATACGAGCTAAAGACATATTTCTTGATATATCAAATTGAAAGGTTATCCATCAATACCAACTGAAATAAGATCTTCACAATTTTGACACCACTTGAAAAGAGTCTTCATATGGCTTTATGGAAGGTTTGCAATGTTTTGGTTGTCAGCAGATAGCTCAGGGGCCATAGAATGAGTATATATGCACCCAAAACCAAAACTAGTCATTAGAGTTCATAAACCAGCTATCATAACCTATACAGGCGCGGCACTGCCGCCGTTATGTGCAGCACTGCCGCAGCTCATAGAAACAGCACAGGTCACCTCACCGAAGATGCCATAACTTTTCACTCTGAACTCTGATTTTAGTGATCTTGGACTTTCTGGAAAGCTTATTTCAAGATCTATCCATCCCAACCAATGACAAGCCCAAGGATCAACAAGTTCAAGTGTTGTTCTGTTGAAAGTATCTTCACAAGTTGATGCCAATTGGAATGAACGCTCATATCTCATAGTATCACCTAGATAATGCTTACAAAGACAAGAGATAGTATTAAATTGCACAAGCTAGAGTTTCACAACTAGTAACCCTTTGGATGTGGAAGGCATGGTGAGTCACTAATTGCAAAACCTCATAACATAGACTAAATTCCCCCTTGTTGATAGTGCATACATATATATGTGGAAGGCAAGAGCATAAGCACTTTTGGTCAATTAAGTCCAAATAAGGGAATTTAAGCTATATTATGGAGAGTAGCTACTAAGAGATAAAATTACAATCCAAATGAATATGAGAGATAACTTTACCAATTTGGATTGAATTAATGTAGCATACCCATGAGAAACTCATTCTCAGCAAGAGACTACACAAATCACTAGAAGACAATGTTAGTCTCAAAAGACACAAGGCATAGGATGGGCTCCCACTTAATATGTGCATCAAGTACTTGAATTACTTGTGAAATGCACTTGAATCGGTTTAAGAGTCAAGAGGAGTTCATCCTATATCTTGGTCAAGGCACAATAAATTTACAACAATTGAAATTATGCCAAAGAAACATACCACCACCAAGGTAGATAGATCACCACATAAATTTTCATTGATATGACCATCATAAGTTAGACTTCAAAGACTTGGATGGCCATAGTTCTCACATTCTTTATAGACCAGATCCTGGGTGATCAATGGATGGATCATGTACGCTCGATGAGCTCTAGAGAGGAGAAATAGCAATGAAAGTGCACTCTTCAATTATTTTCTCCAACTCTTCCCGATCAAATTCCACTAAGGATTGGGACATTCAACATCAAACTAGGAGTACTTGGTTTATGAAGACCGAGACCTCCTAGAATAATTGTGAAGCACTTAGAGAATCCATAGGCACTATCCATCCTCCTTTTGCCATGTGTAGGGCTGCACAATGTACATTTGAGAGAAACAATGGTTCCACAAGATATAGGCAAAGCTCCCCCTAAATTTGAGCATACAAGAGTACACAAAGTCCACTTAAGCACACTAACAATCTGAGGTCATGGAAGAGGTTTGCACTATATTCCAACTGATTTCTATCTCCTTCAAGCTGCTTGCAAACCATAGTCTCAGCTGATTACTTCTTGTTCCAACTGGTTGCAATCATTTGCTTGGGCTTGTACTTTGACTGCAACTTATTTGGACCCTTGTGTGATTAGGGGCCTCCCCCTACATCCATGCCTACCGATGCAGGGTGGTGTGGTGCGCCGCTGGTTAGCCACTGCATCGCGCTCACTTGTCCAGTCAAGTCAACATGAGATTGCTCACTTGTCCAGTCAAGTCAACATAAGATTTTCACTTTCATAGAAACTCTTTTAGATCAAACTGAAGCTTCTCAATCTTTGAGGTATCTTCATGACCAACTTGAGAGCCAACTAAACCTTGTTATCACAATCCAATCCAATTCCATTCAGTCAGTTTTTAGATTTTGTCATCCTCAGAGAAAGATCAATATCTCTCAGACTACTAGCTCAATAAGCATGAAATTTGGTAGAGATATGCACCAAAGAGTCCTCTAACTGCTGTAAAGATTTCAGGTCATTTGAACTCCATTTGATCAATCAAATCACTTCTTCTACCAACTGCTAAAGTCTGAAATACAGTGAGTTTTCAGATTCTATTTTTCTCGGAGAACACATTATATCTCCCAGAATACTTGACCTGCATGCTTGAAATTTGGTAGAGATGTGAATATGTGAGTCCTCTAACTACTGTGAAAATTTTGGCTCATTTGAACTCAATTTGGTCAATCAAAACACTTTTCTACCAAAACTGCTCAAGTCTGAAACTGAACTGTTGAGGCTGACAAAAACCAACTCAAAACTGATTTTCTTCTAAACCAATCTTCATGCCAATTGTACAGCAACAAGTAATAGATGTGTGTAGCATGCTCACAAAGTTTCAGGCCAATTCTTTAGTGTTTGATCTTCCAAACTCATGCTTGAAGACAGCCAACTCAGATTTTCAATTTCTGGACAGATTTGATGATTTACTTCATTTCTCTTCTTCTTGCCCAATCTTGAGGTGGATTTGGTTGAGAATACTCACAAGATGTTATATACACTCAGTCCTCTTATCAATGCTTATGATCTTGTGAATTCTTCCAATATAGCCGAACCAACTCAACCTCAAATTTGTTTTCATTCAAACTCAGATTTTTGATCTCTTTGGCCTCTAGCAAAACTGATCTTTCTTTAGGTGAAGAGTAACCCTTAGGCTTGTGATTTATCCAAAAAGACAAGCACAACCTCTTATTGATTTTCTGTAAATAAACTTAACACAAGAGGTCATTAGTAACACAAGCACTAGTTTCTTATTTAGCAACCCTTTGTACTTGTGGATGGCAAGTGGGTTATTAAATAAAGAAACCTCATAACATGGACTAAATCTCCCTTGATGTCTCATGCATATTCTTTTGAGTGGAATGGAAATGTGAATATGCATGATTGGTCCATTAAGTCCAAAGGGTAGATTTAAGCCATATTATGGTGAGTGACTATCATAGACAAATCAATACCAAAATTAACTAGAGAGAATACATCACATGGTTTTGGATTGATGGCATTCATATGATAGCACACTCCATTTGAGGAACACATTCTCATATAGTGAGACTACATAGATCACTTAGAGAAAAGATTAGTCTCACAACTCTAGTCATAGAGTAAATTCCCTTTTGATAAGTGCTCTAAGTATTTGAATTTCTCACATAGCACTTTATTCATTTAAGAACTTGGGATTATCACTCTATGTCTAGGTCATGGCAACAATAGAATCATCAATTTGAAATATGCATGCCAAGAGATACTCACAACCATTTTAGCATGTAGATGCCCATAATATAAGAATGAGAATTTGGCAATCTACCATATGACAAGATTCAAGTAATAAATTCTTGAACTGTGAGTGATCAATGGATTTACTTTACTTGAGCTTGATTCTTTATTCTTGGCCTTCTTCAAACTTGCTTGTATTCTTCATTGTGAAAACCAAGAGCCTAAATCCTTCAAACCAACTCATAGTATGCATGAATGAAGAGAAACTTTCTTCAATTTGAAATTCTTGATTTAAAGTCCACGGAGGAAGCTCAAGTCATCTTTGTTGCTTCATGAAGATGATCAATTCAATTCCAATCACATTTTTTTTATGAATAGCAACCAAAGAATATCTTCAAGTGCTTCATTTACCTAAGTGGCTACACAAGACACAAAGGAGTAAAATTTGAAAATAATTTACACTTAAGATTTAGTTGTCACCACCCTTCTTGAATGTAATGAATGAGATGATATCTTCATCTTCACTTTGCTCATATGAAAGTTGTAGGCTTTGTCCATGAGCTGGAGTGGAGTCGAGTTGTTGCTATCTCGCACGTGCACGGCACTGCTGCTCTGCAATGTTATAGCAAAGGTCTGCAGTTGTACTGCATCGGAGTTGTTAGCGGAATTTGGTGCAACAGCAACTTGAGGATCCTCCACCTCTTTAGCTAGATCTTCTTGTGGTTTAATATCAGCCAATAGCTAGTTGGTTGATCTCCTCACAAGATGATTCCTCATTACCTACAATATAAATAAGATCTTGCTCTACTAGAGAGCCATTAAAAGCATCATATGCAAATAATTCATTTAACCTTGAAGCACTCTAGCCACTCTTATTGATTCACAAACACACACACATTTGTGAACTACTAGAGACTACACAAGTCAAATGGCTAGCTAAGAAGGGTTAGGCACTAGTTACCGAGGTGAGTATGAAGTTTGAGATATTTCCATTGATTCATCTTCGGGTCAACCATATAAGAATATAATGTGAAATGATTGATAGCTTGAGTGAATATTTTTAATTAACTTGCTCAAGCACCCCGAAGCTTCATATCACCTCCAAGTACCTACAACACTCATCAAACACAACTTAGTGGTACCCAAACTAAGTTGGGTCCATCAAGGTTAGTCACAAGAGACTTAGGCACCCAAATGGCCTTTGTGCTAGCACGTGGTGAACCAATCACTTCTCTAGCACAAGTGTCATTTTTGGGCATCATAAGCATATTTGAATTAATTGACAAATTGAGCTTAGGAGTGTTACCCATGGGACAATCCTTACTTAAATGTCCCTTTCCTCTACAAGTGTAGCATAGGTGGCTCTTATTCTTGTTAGCCTTCTCTTTTTGCATTTTGCTTGCTACCTTGTAGATGAACCTCTTTCTTGATGATGACAAGCCTTCACCTTTCTTGTTATGACATGAATTAATTTCATGTCCTTTCTCATAGCATCCATAACACTTCTTCTCACTTTTTCTTGTCTTGTTCTTTAGAAGTGTGGCTTGGTCATCAACCTTGTTGGAACACATAGAGGCATTGTGTCCCATGTTTGAGCACTTGATGTGAGCCATCTTCTTCCTCTTTTGAATCTTGCTCATGCCCCTCCTTACTTTCCTCAAGATGCAATCTTTGACATAGTGACCCTCTTTCTTGCACTTGAAGCAGGTGATGAGAGTCTTCTTTGATTGATGTTGCACCTTGCTGGTCTTGGGATCTTTGCTATCATGCCTTGGCATCTTTGTTATGAGCTTAGTCTGATCAGGAGACAGATTGGTAGCCTTCCCATTTTTGCAGGGCGCGGCACTGCCGCCTTTTGGGGGTGGCACCGCCGCTTGCCGCAGATCTGTCTGCCGAACTATACCAATCTGCTCCTTCCTCTCAAACTGCACACATTCAGAGCCATTCACCATTTCTTCACGGTTATCTTGAGAAGGTTGAGCATTACATTTCCCCTTCAACCGAATCAAGTCCCTTTTCAACCTTTCAACCTCTTCCTTGAGCTCTTCATTTTCTTTAGTGATGGAATCATCACAAGCTTCTACAAGTACATGCTCAATGGAAGGTTGGCTTGCATTTGTATTGGCCTCTTTTGTGTGCCCGAGCTCATCATTGATCATTTCATTGAGCCTAGCAATCTCTTTTCTCATACCCTCCATATTAGCAAGGTTAGTGGCATAGACATTTAAATCAACATTAAAGCATTTATCACAACCTTGACTAGTGATGGAAGTAGAAGTGTCCTTTGTGGTAGAGAGATGTGAGTTGCTCTCCCAAAGAGTGTTGTATTGCAGCTCAAGTTCTTTGTGCTTTTCCTTTAAGACACAATTCTTGTCATTGAGTGCAATGTTTGCCTTCTTTGTGATAGCATGCTCCCCTTGCTCATTGGCTAGGCCTTTGCACAAGGTGACCAACTCACTTCTTTCTACTACATGAGCTTCCTTACTAGCAATATATAACTTTTCAAGTTTGATGAGATCCTCATCTCTAGTTGCTAGCTCAGCTTGAACATTCTTAAAATCCTCCATTAGTTGAGAGATAAACATTCTAGTTTTGGAATCTAGTTTCTTGACAATTTGCACATATTCTTCATCATCACTAGATTCATCATCACTAGAGCTATCACTAAGATCACTACTAGAGATGTCACTAGGAGGTGGAGGAGGTTTGGCTTTTGATTTTACCTTCTTACCATTTGCCATGAGGCATACATGAGAGGTGGCATGGGGAGTTGTGCCTCTAGGAGAGGTGGATTCATAATTTGGCCCCCACCAATCACAATCTTCTCCTTCCTTCAAAATGTTAGTCTCACAAGAACTAGAGGAAGTAGAAGTACCGCATGTATAAACATTGTTCTCACCAACCATTTCATTACCATTCATTAAGTCATGTGTTGGCGAGGAAGTGGCTGTGGTATGATCAATTGTGCCTTTTGAGAGAATCACTTGAGGCTCATCATTTGTTGATGAAGTTGAGCACTCCTCAAGTGGTTCCTCCAATGAAAGGTTGCTCTCATCACATTTGGACTTGCCATATCTTTCCTTGAGCGTGGTCCAAATGATATGAGCATCTCCAAGTGGCTCATCATCTCCAAATACGACAGCATCTAATACATCTTCACTCAAAGCACTAAATAAGATATTAGCAGCTTGAGCATTGTATTGTAAGCATTTCACTTCCTCTCTAGATAGATATTTCAAATCATCACTAGGAGGTGAAATGCTCACATCTACAATATGTTCTACATGAGGACCCATGGCCCTAAAAATATCAAGCACACCAGCAGACCAAGATACATAGTTTGAGCCATCAAAAAGTAAGAGTTCTAGAGATACCTCCTCATTTGTCAACATCGTTCTCTCAAGGCGGTTAAGCCCGAAATTGAGAGCCTGGCTTTGATACCACTTGTAAGGACCTTGATGTCGCCTAGGAGGCCTAGAGGGGGGGGGTGAATAGGCCGGTTCCTTAAAACCACCTGTAAAAACTCAATTCAACTTGTTTGTCAAGACAAAGCGCAATCGCCGCGCCACAAAAGCACTTTGCCGCCGCGTAGCGCATACAAACACAACTGCAGCTTTGAAATCTAAGCAACGAAACTTAGATCGAGTGAGTTTCCTAGGTTCCTGCACACAAATATATCACAGATATCCAATAGAAAGTACCAGGAACTCAACAACAAAGTAGATCGGGACGAAACCCTAGCTCATAACAAATATATGCAAGAATATAAATAGCACACGTGAGACAAGGATTTATCCCGTGGTTCACCATCGCCACCAAGGCTGGGTTACGTCCACGTTATTGAGGTATCCATAAAAGGATTGGGCTCGCCACAAAGGCTGTCCCTTCCCTCGTTATCAAGTCAAGGGAGTGAACCCTTAAGATGAGGGGTCATTTTCTTGATTTTAAGTGAGGTTACAAACCTCCCAAGGCTGCCACATGAAGAGGCAAGCTCAAGGGTGACGCCTAGCCGTCTAGGAGCAAGCTCCAAGAGTAAAGAACCCTAGGGTTCCGGCCAAACGCGAACCAAATGCTCTTTTGAGTGGGGAAAGTAGTAGATCCGGCCTCCACAAGCGCTTCTTTGCCTTTTCCCTCAAGATTTGATGGTGGAAATCAAGATCTAGGTTGAGGGAGTGAGGAGCAACAATGGAGGGAGAGAGAAAGAGCAAGAGGTGTCTTCTGAGAGTCAGAGTCGCGAGCTGGAAGATGAAGTGAACAGATGACCGTTGTGGGAGGGGTAGAAATGGTATTTATACCCCACGGGCCCAACGATCGGTTAAGTCGCGCACTGCCAAGACTAAAGAGGCGGCATCGCCGTGCAGTGCGGCATCGCCGCACTTAGACGCGCTGCACCGCCGCCTACCGAAACGACAAAAAAGAGTAGAAAGATATTTTGTCTTTGGCTTTTTGGCTTGGAGTTGAGATTTTGGCTGAGTTGGAGGATTGAGCATTTAGTCCACATGTAGCCAAGAGTCCTAGAATCCCTCTTAATAGTACGGCATGTCCTAAACTCAAGATTCAAAGTATAAAAGAAAATAAACCTCCATGAGTCTAGGTTGCCATCCATTGCACTTGAGAGGTTCCATCAACCTGTACATCATCCTCTATCATCTTTGTCTCATCTCTTAGAGCAAATATACTTTGAGCATGTGACTTGAACCATTTCCATAAATATGAGTTCACCTCCATGGCTTCAAGTCACTCACACTAATGATTTGATCCTCAACACAATATGACTCATCATAGCTTGATTAGTTCCTCGACTAAATGCAAGTACTCTCTTCTTCACCCTAGCAATGGTACCTCGGTCCCAAGCCGTCACTTGCCCTTCACCTTCGCTTAGTACCTCGAAGCCCTTTCCTTGCTATCTTCACCTTATCAAGGCATACTCAAGTCATATCACATTAAGCATCCATTGAATAACCATTTCTTCAATATTTTGATCCTTGCTTGAATATCTTCTATGTATGAATGCTGTAAGAACTTAGCTAGAGCAAATGTCGAACCGACCGCGGTAATCGCTTTGCAGCTCAGTCGCGGCACTGCCGCGCTATAAATAGATCGATACTAACAGAGCTCAAACTGGTGAATAAATATCAGATTGGAATAATTCTCCTCCTTCATGGACCAACATCAATACAGTCAAGCCAATTCATGGTTCCTTGTATTCTATCCATTTTGGCTTGACACTCCAAACACTTCTTGTTCACGTAAAGCAAGCCATTATAAAGACCAAACCGAAATCATCAACTCATGTCTCATTTGTCATTTGCCAAACATGCTTGCTCTCATGATGCTATGATATCCCACAATATAGAAGCCATTTCATTGATTCCTATTTGCATTGTTGTCTTTTGCTTGAACTAGATTGTTTCCATAATCTTCCAATACAACAATACATACTTTGGCCTTTCACTTCAACACTATGTGGAATATCATCAAGTTTGCTTACTTGTTGAACCTTGGATATACTTGTTAATACACAATCCACAAGTATGTGCAATAGACTCAGTTTTTTATTCAACAATTAGCAAACTTGTTAGACCTTTAATTATGTTGTCATTCAATGAACCAAAACCCACTAAAGGGCTAGATGCACTTTCAAGCGGCTACGTCTCGGGCCCGACCCGAGAACTACTACGGCCCAGCGGTCGGAATGAGTTATCCGGCACAGCTAAGTGAGAGGCTGCGTTCAATCTCGACTGATGTCCAACAACGATGGGTCCTTAACCGACACAGAAACGGGATAAAGATCACATAAGACCATCATGTTTTAACACTTCTCAACCATTTCCACGATCCCGTCTGGTCTCAATTTATACTTCAACATGTGGTTATTCTCCATGATAGCAAATATAGCCAACCGTGATCAAGTAACAGTAACCACCTATATCTCGCGGATGACAGGAATCACCCGACTTCTACCAATCTAATTAAGCAGGGCTAAGCGGGTATCATACCAATACTAGTAAAGCTTCAGGTGTTTATTGATAGTGGACAAGGTAGGAATATATGCATCAATGGTTTCATTCAACGCCTATCACCTAGTGCAACATATAAGATTATACTCAAAGTGTAATTTATAAAAAGAATGGGTGGAGGCTTAGAATGCTCCGGGGCTTGCCTTCACTGAGTTGTCGGTTAGTGCTCCTAGCGCTCGAGAACTCAACGACCAGACCGGCGTCTTCTAGACCTCCTTCTTGCTGCACCTTGATGTGGTTCACC
The DNA here is from genome assembly GCA_015847255.1 of Hyparrhenia diplandra. Lineage (NCBI taxonomy): Eukaryota > Viridiplantae > Streptophyta > Magnoliopsida > Poales > Poaceae > Hyparrhenia > Hyparrhenia diplandra. Next base: position 301,959 of record JADLZK010005577.1, on the reverse strand, counting down.
ACTTCCCGATGGTTCACCTTCACTTTTCGATCCTTGTTCTCCCGAAACGTGATTCGTCGGATCGATCCCGATATGAATGCGTATGCAAAGACAAATGCATAAGTATGATGAATCCACAGGAAGTGACATGAACATGATGCATATGTGATAATGAGAATGAGTTATGTTAATTGAGTAAGTGCATATCTCTTCCATGACAGCAAAACACATCGCTACACAAAACAGTCCACACAAATCGGCATATATGGGAACACAGGACAGCAGCACGGAAACGAGCATAACTCCAGTTTTATAAATCCAAATGCAGCAAACTTAGACTTGTTAGAAATCTTGGGAAATCATCTACAACTTTTATTAAACTTATATTACCAGATTCCAGCATATACTATATGCAAAACTGCAAGTTTGTACTTCTATTTCAGGGTGACAAAGTGGTTATGCATTGCTTATAACTTCCAAACTACACATGCAACCATTACCAAATTCAAACAGCAAGTAAATGAGACAATTATCTACCACAAAAACTCACTGGTTAACAGAAAAAGATAAACTAATTTACATGAAATGACAGTTGTTAAATAAAACAATATATAGAGATGCATAAATCTAATTATAAGGCAATTTAAATACTAGCTAAATATGGATATTCACAAAATGACCAAACCAACTAAACCAACAGATTATACTTATCAAAAGAACATAAGAAAACATTTTCTTTTATTTTTACCATATGGTCATAATGCATATTTCAACCATTTTTCCTTTAACTTAAAGAGGAACATATATTCAAACATCTCATAAAATTTTACAAAAATTACAGTAGCTCTATCCTGACATCACCACACTACCATAAAAATTTCACAGCAAAAGGATGCATAGTTTATTTTACACAAACATAGCAAGTAACATTGTAAATCAAGCATGAAAATACTTTGTACTACGAAAAGTTTGAAACCACATATTTATATGTATTAACAGCTCCCTAACAGTACCAAAAGCACTCACAAAAAGTTTCATAGCAAAACTCCCTTTAATTATTTTATTATGAATTTCCTAAGAAGGCAATGTAAATAGCACATAAATCATAAATGATATTTCCACCACTGAACATAGGGTCAACATTATTTTTCATGAATAGAGCATAGTACGCACAAGAATCACATTTTTCATATGCATCAATATTTAGTTATGCATTTATTCATTTTATTGGCAATAAAGGCAATAAATAAAACTGTATATAAAATTATCACAAAAATGCAATCTCATAATTTTAAACTACAGATCTAGTCATAAGAAGCACACCAAAATTTGTTGCACTCGATTTGGATAAAAATGAGTCCTACACACATTTTACAAGGTATTACCGCATTTTTGGAAAATAAAAACAAAAGGAAAATCATTCGACGCGCGGGGCCCGCTGGTCGGCGACTCGAGCGGGCGGCGGCGGCCGCCGCCGGCGGTTCTCGCCGGCGGAGGTCTCCCGGTGAATCAAGGGCATGGATGGGTGCGGCTCGACGAGATCTATGGATTGGTGCATGAATCCCACCGAGATTTGAACCCTAGCGGCGATCTGGCACGGCGGCGAAGCGGCGGCGATGGCGGCGTTGCGTCCGCCATATCCGTGATGGCGCGGTGAACCAGCATGAGCATGGGGCTCCACGGCAGCGGGCGATGCCGAACACATGAGCAAATCAAAGAAAAAAACGGCTGACGAGAGCTTGTCCGCGACGCTGCTATGGCGGCGCATCCGCGTTCGGGCGAAACGGAGGCTCGCGACGGGCGCCAAGGTTTGGGGCTCACCTAAAGGAGCTCCAAGCATGTGCGGTGCTTGCGCTGGAAAGGCGTAGATGGTTGGAGCTGTCTCGCCACGGCGGCGCAGCGCTGGGCGGGCGCCAGGGGACACGGTGGCGCGCGCAAGCGCTGTTCCGCAAAACGGGGCACGACGCTCGATCCGTCCTAGCACAACGTAGAGAAGGATTAGGCGACACCGGAACACGAGGAAGAGCAAGGGAGAATCAATGGAGCGGGCGGGGCCCGCGGTACGACGGCGAGTGGCGGAGTCTCCGGCGGCGGCGGCGTGGCGAAACGCCGCTTCGGCCTCACCTTCTCGTTGATTCAGGGGTAGGGACGGGACGAGAGATGCGTGACAAGCTGGTGGAGCTGCTTCCACGAGGAATCAAGGAACGGTGGTGCGGTGGTGGCAAGGAAGGGCGGCAAGTACGGCAATGGCGATGGCGGTGAAGCGGCCATTTCTTCCGGGCCGTTTCCTTGGAGGAGAAGGGAGAAAAGGGAAGGAGTGGAGTGCAAGGGAAAGCGCCGGTGTCCTCCTTGAAGGCATGGGCACGGCAGGGCGGCGAGGGGGAGGGACGGGCACGTGGCAAGGACGGCAGGGCGCGGTGGCGGCGTCGCGGCGGTGCTGCCCACGCACTTTCGTGAGGGTCACTGTTAAGCCGTCACAGAAATGCAGTTATCCAAAACCCTAGTTTAACTGTTTTAACCACTGCATCGAGATCCATGCCAAACCAGACAAAACTCATATAAACAAAGTTGTAGATCATCAAATTCTAAACATTTTATATATATAAAGTTTTTCCTAGTTTGGTCTAGTTTTGAAACTAGGAGCACTCAAAGCACTAGCACTCAAATGGGTTTAAATCATTTAAATGAAAATGCAAAACAAACTTTGGGTGGATTTTTGGGCATGTTCTAAACCTTATCATGAGATGACCATTTAACAACTTTTGTTCCACATATAATTAGCTACACTTTTCATAAAGGGTGCACACACATGCAAAGGCTCTAGCTATGAGTTTGAGGTTGGTCAACAAAAAGGGTTTTAGGGGTCAAACCAAGTCAAACTAATTTAATAGAACCTAATTAGCTAAGATGGCCAACATGAACAATGGTTCATTTTGCATCCTAAACATGTCTAGGTATGTTTAGTGATAAAACATGGCAAGCACTTGTGTTAACCAACTCAAATAACAAAACAAGTCAAAAGTTAGTCAAATTAACACACAAATGACATTTATTATTTTATGTGCATGCATGCATATGATCAAATGGTGATTATGCTCATGAAATGCAGGTGCTAATGACATGCTTAAAACAGGGTGTTACACGGGTACGGGATCTCGTTGGACCATTTTTGACCACCGTACATGGGAGGAGATGGCCCATCGTGTGGGAAAATTTGTACAACCTCTGTAAAGTTACTTAAATCTATTCGAATAGCCACGTCCTTGGAATGGGCAAATGCTAGGCCGGAACATCTGTGATTAGACTACACACTAATTGACTGACCTGTTTATGACCTTTGATGTTGATGATAATAAGATCTAACCCGAAAACTAGCGAGAGCAGTTTTAGAGACTCTGCTAGGGCCCAACCCCTAATAATCACAACCACCCCCTGGTTTGGACTTGCTGAGTACGTTTGTACTCACCCCTTTGTTTTTACAGACATCGACACCTCAGAAGATAAGACGACAACGAGGTAAAGGACCAGCGTTTCGTAGAAGTTCGCAAGGCGTCTGCTTAGAAGAAAGACGTTGAAGCCCAGGATTCATCCATGCTCAAGTCTGCCTGTGGAGTATGAGGCAGTGTCATAGTTAATCCATCGCTTCTCGGTTGGCTAACTCTGATATTGTAACCCAGATCGGTGACCTCCTTAGTCATTATTGTAAGACCTTTTATCCTATATTAATAAAGCTCGGATTTTCTTTTATATCTATGTACCATCATTTGTGACTATTAGACGTATTTGTGCGTGATTCTGGTGTAAATACGTGAGATTAAGGACCCATTAAAGTAGGGGCCTGACATCGCGTCATGCTCAACAAGTGGGAGGGACGGTCGGATGGTGCGACCTCAGGAACCCCGGACTCGACGGTCGCGGCGAGGCTCCTCAGCCACTTCGGTGGCTCTGTCCCGCATCACAAGCGTGAGGTGGTGCGGGTCATCTTTCCCATGCGCCGCCCTCGCCGTGGCCGCCCCACTCCGGGGAGGCGGTGACCGCTCTGCTTAGTCGCTAGTCGCTCATTGGTTTCCAATTTAGCGCATCACTCTAAGCGCCACCGTTAAAACCGGTGCCTTCTGTTTGTGTGTTTCGCCTAACGGGTTTCCTGGCACCTCGTTGCGGGAGTCCGCTAGGATGTAAAAAACATTCTCACTTCTCTTAATGCAGAACGGGCAAGTGCCCGGTTTCGAAAAAATAAAAACTTTGGACAGGGAATAAAGTGGAGTGGCTCCGTGCGAAATTGTTTTTGTCCAGCTTTTTCGTTGCTAGCTTTGGAAACGAAGGAGATGCCCTAGGTGGGCGTGGATCCACGGCAGTTTGTCTCGTAAAGTCATTCCACGGAATCAAAACGTGGAATGCGTGCATGGTTTATTTATTCTCACCGGTTTGGCATATTATATTTTGCTCGGATCAGAGGAATTAAGGTCGTCCGTCAACGCAGCACGCGTACGTTGCTGCTGCCTGTTACTAGTAATAGGCTTCGGTGCCCTCACTGATCACACGGTATGAAGAAAGGCGAGAGCGCATAGGATGCCGTAGGAGCAGTGTCATCGTACGTCCACGCCACTCGGGCTATAGCTATCAGGAATATGGAACAAGCACAAAAGTGCCCAACACACCCATGTGGCCGCGGTCCAAAGTGGCATCTTCGATGCGTGATATGATGAGTAGGTTACACACCCTCCAGGCAACAATAATCTGTCCCAGCTTGCCACGATGGAAGGGTGGTGATGGAGTAGGGTCGAAGAGGAAAGACTGCTTCAGTTTGAGAAGATCGAACATCAGCCTGATCCGGAAGGCATAGGGAAGGAGCATAATGGTGAGTGAAATTGGCATCAGCTTTGTGGGTGATGGAGGTAGCGAGTGATTGGACTTGTGTAAGAAATGATAGCAGTGCCCAGCCAACGGAAGCCATTTCTACTATGTCGATCGAGAAACAGCATGTGCTTAGACCTCTAAAAGCCTGCAGTTTTATATAGAATGTATTATTGTCGGGACGGTCTTGGTTAATCTTAAGTAAGTCTCCCCCGAAATCCCCCCAAAATCCCCGAAGTCAGAGATACACAAGTTGATGGCTCCGTTGGGTGAGGTTAATGTCATCAGCTCGAAGCAACTGTTCCCGCCCCCCCGGGAGACGACAGATATGAATTTGATGGTCTTAATTTGAAATTTCTAAGTCGTTGGTCGTATTCGTGGAACCACACAGACGTCATTTTCTTCTTCAATCACCGACGAAAGCTCCAGTATTTGAATTTCTAAGTCGTTCGTCGTATTCGTGGAATCACACAGACGTCATTTTCTTTTTCAATCACATATGAAAACTCCAGTATTTACACAAGATTTTTTTAGGTGAAACACCGACTTTATTGATTAACTAGCCCATCAACCCATGCTCCCGCATAGGCTAACATCGAGACACTTAAGCAATAGAAACCCTATTTATTTAATATATATTAGCTAATAAAAATTACTTGTTATCATACAATTAACTTTTATTTGAATCTAGATTTATATGTATGTGCAGAATTGTCATTAGCATGAGTGAGAAAGATTGTTGTGTGGCACAGGTAATAACCTAACATTAACTTGGTAATAATGTAACATTAATTTGATTCTATGATTGTGTGTTTTCTTTTTCTTCATTTGTTTTGTGTTCCAGTATGGCGGACTTTGTGTAATATATATATGGGCGTGTTGGATGTCCATCCTCTTTATGAATTGAATTGTGTGGATGTATTACAAATTAGAAGGTTAATTCACCTACAAATATAAATTAGTCCTCCGAGCACGTGATAGAATCATTAGTCATTATTTAATATATCCCAAACTAATAAAAATTACTTTTATTGAGCACATTGTTTATTTTCTAACATAATAGACACAATAGATACTTTGTACTCTCTATCTTGTAATAACCATATATGTTTAGTCATCCATATCCATAGTTTGTTCCTTTTCATGGCACCTTTGTTTATTTTTAATACGCATTTGTTTGAAACATTAGATTAAACTGTTAGATTAAACTGTGATGCCATAAGTGGAATTATAATCTTTTTAATTGCTAATTTTACATTCCCAAGATAAATATATCTTATGATTGTATAATTTATTAACTCTCATTTGTGTTTTTAAAAATAGGGATTTTAGGCCATGAATTATAATCTTTTAACATTTCAAACCAGCACTACGTCAATTAGCTACTTATTTTACATTCCTTGTGGAGATAAATATTAGTCAAAATGTATAAACTTATTTTTAATAATGACTTAAAATTTTTATTATTATGGATTGATTTTTTTGAATTAAATGTCATTGTTTATGTTGTTAACATTTCACGAAATAAATAGTTATCCTCATGGGGACACTGATATCTTACTTTATGAATATTGGACGACGTTTAAGTAATATATTTATTTATTAATTACATGTGGATATGAGATATTTTTATTTATTTTTTATAATGCCTTGAGGTTGATATTTACCCAAAATTATATGATAATTACTAGTAATGGCTTTAAGTTACTTGTTATTATCTTTCATAATGGTAGATGCAAGTAATATATAAAAATATTAGGATAGTTTAAATTATCTTTTATAAAGGCAAGATGGAATTTAGAGCGTTACTTTGAATTGTGATTCATAAATAGATGTTGTTCATTTAGATGCAAATTTAAGGATTATGTTGAATTATCTTCAATCGATAAAAGATGAATGTATATGAAAAATGCCAAACAAATAGTTTATTGTTTCGTTGTCCTTTTAGACTGTTTGTCACACCTACCGACAGTCCAGCACGAAGTATATCTATTTTGCTGAGGTTGATAGATTATATCCGACGTTTCAAATAGACTAGCTTATTTCTATTGATTTTTTTAATTAAAGGTTAGCTAACCACGAACCTCATGGGCTGAATCTTATTTAAATATTCATTAATTTAAAAGCCTTAAATTATAAAAAAGAATACGTTAAATGGGATCTTTCCAAACTTTCTCAACTTTGATTACTAATTACTTAACATTTAAATATTTAAATAAATTTTTAAAATATAATTTTCCGGATACTATTTTAAATAAATTGACTTATTTTAATATATAATTGCCGCATTTTAAAACGTGATACTTGATTTATTTTGGGACAGAGGGGAGTATTAACCAACCTTTAACGTGATTGGTAGTATCTATTAGATATTTTATTATTTATTATCAAAGGCCCATTAATATTTCATCCTGTGTGTCCATTTTTTTTTTTTGGCAATGATATTTTAGGCTAGCCATTAACCGTGAGGTCTAACAGTATATTAACCAACCTTTAAAGTTATCGGTAGTACCTATTATATTAGATATTTTATTAACCAAGGGCCATTCAATATACTAGTATAATGCCCGTGCTAACGCCACGGCTTCATTTTAAGAATATACATTAAAACAACCAAAAGACAATTCATTTTTCTGTAGTTAAAATTTTACTTCTTTGGAAAAACAGGAGGTGAATCCCCTACTGAGCTCATTTTATAAACTTCATCTGTACAAAGGAAGTTACAAGCAAAAAGCTGAAAAAGAAAACCAGTCTCGAAGAAGAAATTTCTTTGAAGACTTACACCCAAGTACAAGAGCATCAAAGATGACTCCATTTCTCGGGGTCCAGAGGAAGCAGTAGTGACCACAATTTCCATGAAAACAGCCCCACCAAAATTAGAATGAGCTTGCTGCAGCATATCAAAGACATCGATAGGTCTGTCCCAAGTGGTGCAGCATATCAAAGCAGTTAAAAAAAGATTAGGAATTTTGCTATTTATCTGTCAACAGATTTTGTTGACTTTGAATCTGTCAAATCCTGAGCCGTTGATTCTGTTCTTTGAAATTCGTGCTTATTTTTTGCGTTTTTGGTGGGCATTAGGGCAAACAGCGGAAAACCGACGTGCTGCAACCGCTAACGGGTTCGTAATAGATGTTGACCCGTTATTTTCACCTCCCCATTGTTTCGGCTTGCCAAATCCGCGGTAGCGAGGACTGCGCCCGTCCTCGTCGCGCCCTCTCCCCGCGGCCCGGCGCAGCCTTGTCTCCGCCTCGGCCTCGCCGCTCTTCGCCCGCCCCCTCCCCGCCGCCCGCGCAGCCTTGTCGCCGCCTCCACCTTCACCGCCCCTCCCTCGCGGCCCACGCCGCCCTTTGTCATCGCCTCCGGCCTCGCCCGGCGCTTCGCGCGCCTCCCCCGCAGCCCACGCATCCTCGCCGCCGCCTCGCGCTAGCCTCGTCGTGCCCTCCCCGCGCGCCTACCCTCGCCAGCGCCTTCCTTTCGCAGCCTCGGGCTGTCGAGTTTGTTGTGGTTGTGCGATGGGGTGGAGCTGCATCCGATCGCCCGGCGTTGCGGTGCCCGTCGCCCGAGCCAGCGCAAAACCTCGCCGTGCCTTCTGTCGAGGTTAGCAAGTCCCACCTCTGTTTGCTTTTGATGTGAATTTGTTGTTCTAGTTTTCATCCGGGGTTTGTCCCACTGTGTTTGTGTGTATAATAGCAAGTGTATATCATACGGTCACTTGCTGCAATGTTAGATCTGGCAAAATTCCTTTGTTAAATTCGAATTAGCGTTGTTTTGCTGGTGATTTGAAATTGCCTAATGTTTTGGAATTGTAATAACCGATGGCTAAGTTGTCTAGTGAATTCAACTTTTTGGCATTCTGGTGGGAATGTTCAAAAAAATAAGAAAAAATGTTGTGCTAGTGCCCCATTGATTGCCATGGAAGACCAGGTTCCTACACTTGTTTTAACATTGCTGGATTCAGTGAATCCACCAAACATATGAATATGTGATGTTTGCTTGTGCTTGCTCAGTTTTTCTTCCCCTGTGCTCAGTTTTTTGTTCCTAGCACCATTCTTCAATGTGTGGGATCCATTTTAGCATGCATAAATCCAGACTTTATTTGTAAGGTTGCAACTAGCACCTGGATTTTGTGTCCTCTGTTTGCGGATGCTTGTTTGTGTATTGTGCATCGAGCTGCTGACTGGGGAGGGGAGGGGGCAGGGGTGTGTGGGATCTGGCCCCCCTGTTTTTTGGTTGATGGAATGTTAGATTTGTCGAAATATCATTTGTTCCTAGCACCATTCCTAGTACAGCAGCTTAGGGCAACAACCTGTGCCTCAATGGATTCCTGCATCATCTCTACCAACTATATTGTACTTATTCCACTATTCCAGCATTACATGTTTACCGATGTTTGGAGCCTATCATATCATTCAGATGCATTAACACCATTTGGTTCCAGCATCTTTGTTATTTGATCATGTAATTTATGTTGCATGCCCCCCCAACACCATTTGGTTCCAGCATCTTTGCTTTTTGAAAATTAAAAGCATGCCCCCCTACTAGGCAATGGGTTTTTGGGTTTTGTTGTCTTTTTAAATTTAAAAGCATGCCCCCTAGTAGGCAATGGGTTTTGGGTAATTTTCTTTAGGAAAAAAATAGCATGCCCCCTACTAGGCAATAGGTTTTGGGGCTTTTAGTTTTTTGAAAAAAAAAAAGCATGCCTTCCTAGTAGGGTATTGGGTTTTTGGTTTTTTTTTATTTATAAAAGCATGCCCCCCCTAGAAGGTAATTTTTTTGGGGCAATTTTTATTTTTTAACAAAGCATGCCCCCTACTATGCAAAGGGTTTTGGGGGTTTTTGTTTTTGAAAATTAAAAGCATGCCCCCTACTAGTCAATGGGTTTTGGGGCAATTCTCTTTTGGAATAAAAATTACGTGCCCCCTACTAGGCAATGGGTTTTTGTTGTTTTTTTAAAAAATGGGTTTTGGGTTTTTTTTAAAAATTAAAAGCATGCCCCCCTACTAGGCAATGGGTTTTGGGGCAATTCTCTTTTGGAATAAAAATTGCATGCCCCTACTAGGCAATGGGTTTTTGGATTTTGTTTTCTTTTTAAATTTAAAAGCATGCCCCCTAGTAGGCAATGGGTTTTGGGGCAATTTTCTTTTGGAAAAAAATAGCATGCCCCCTACTAGGCAATAGGTTTTGGGGCTTTTAGTTTTTTAGAAAAAAAAAGCATGCCTTCCTAGTAGGGTATTGGGGGTTTTTTTTTAAGAATTTCTATGCTTTTTTGCATGTCTTTATAGTCTTAGTTATATTTGTGTATGTATATCTCTATATGTGTGTTATTATCTCTCTCTGTCTATAGAATGAATTTAGTTGAATTTATATGTTAATTTTTCTATCTTTATAGGCTTTTTTTTTTTTTTTTAAATTTCTATGCCTATCTGCATGTCTTTATAGGCTTAGTTATATTTTTCTATGTATATCTCTATATTTGTTTTTGTTATCTCTCTCTGTCTATACTATTATTGAATTTAGTTGAATTTATATGTCAATTTGTCTGTCTTTATAGTCTTAGTTATTTTATTAGAATTTGGATGCCTATCTGCATGTCTTTATAGTTTTTCTTTCTCTGTCTATAGGCTTACGTATGTGATTATAATCTATATGTCTTTATATTTGTTAGCTGAAACACCCTTTTTTCTCAAAGTTTATTTTCTGATCTGAGAGTCAGCTGCTTTCTATGTATGTGTTGTTAGTTATCTCTAGCAGACATGTCTTTGAGTTTGTGCATTTGGGTGCAGGGTCTTTGACAGCTTATCCTTTCTTTCCGAATTGTCTCCCTCTTTTATTTCTCTCTCTTTGTTTGTTTTCTAGCTTTGATGTGTGCTCCATACATATTTGACTCAACCTGTACACATTAGTCCTGTCAAAAAAAAAAAAAAAACTGTACACATTATCAGGTTTCCAGAGCCGTAGGCAAGAAGAACAAACAGGGTTGTTTTCTGTCAAAGCTTTCTCAAGGTGCATGGTGCGACATCCCTTGCCCACAAGATACCTGTCTATGATGGAATTAAGAGCATGTGCACCGCAGGCGAGATGCGATTCCAATCAATGGAGTTTGATGTCAAGTTGGGGCGCCGAGAAATGTAAGTACGACTCCTGTATAACCTCTCTTTCTCTGTAGTATTTCTCTGAATCTAACTGAATTGGTTTAGCTGCATTTTACAATCTGAAGATGGTGAGTTGCTGCTAGTACGGTGAGCTACTGCTGATGCAGCCTTTTTGCTTTTTTTGAAGTGTCTCTCTCTCTCCCTCCCTCTCTCTCTTGTATGTTTGAGTTTAGTTGTCTCGACCATTATAGTTGATTTTTTCTGAGCTGAAATGTCTTTTGTCTCTCTTTGTCTCCATCTCTCTGTATTTGTTTGAACAAATGCTAATATCTATCCTATTGTGCAGTACACTATTGTGACTTGCTTACTGATGAAATTTGCATCCTGTTATGCCATGTGAAGTCTCTCTGTTTATCTCTCTTTTTTTTATGTGTTTTAATGAAGCCAATGATGGAGGTCTTCTCTCCTTGAAACTAAAAACATGAATTGATTTGCATTTCTAAAACTAGCCATGAAACTGTGAAGCCTTTTTCGCCTTTGTTCTTTTTCTGATTCATATGGAGTCTGACCATTTTCCATTTTTTTTGGCACTGAACAGGCCAGGGATCATGCTTCTTTATCCTCAGTAAGTAACACTTTAACCCCATCTAGAATCATCACTCTCCAATGCTTCTGAACTAAGTTTCTGATGATCCAGTAGTGACTGAAGCCGTGGCAAGACTGCTCTTGGTTGCCTGCTGCACATGTGTGACAATAGCAAACCAGTGTCCATGAACTTCTTCTTGTGATCACAAAGAGGGCAAATCCAGAACCTCTACGACTCGTGCTCCTTGTCAAAGCTCCGCACATGTGCTCTTTATCTGCTTCCTGCTTTTGAGTTTTTTTGTGCTCCAAGCAAGCTAAGCTACTAGCTCGAGGATGTCTTGCAGCTGCGGATCAAGTTGCAACTGCGGCTCAAGCTGCAAGTGCAGGTAAGGCTGCTTCTTTTCCTTGCGAATTACTAACTAGTTACAAGTATGATCTTGTCTTCCTTTGTGGATTAATTGTACATGATGATGATTGTATATATATTAACAAGAGAAGAGACTGGCGTGTTGGCTTTTATTTGCAGCAAAATGTACCCTGACCTGGAGGAGAAGAGCAGCGGCGGCGCTCAGGCCAGCATCGTCGTCCTCGGTGTTGCCCCTGAGAAGAAGGCGACACAGTTTGAGGCGGTGGCTGAGTCTGGCGAGGCCACCCATGCCTGCAGTTGTGGCAACGGTTGCAAATGCAACCCCTGCAACTGCTGATCGATCCTACGCAAGTTATGTGCAGAGGAGCGGGGATGCCCGGTGCATGCCTGTCACTGTCAGTCACCGCTTTTTTATACTATCTACTATCTGCTGCTTTGTGCTTGTGTTTTGTCAAGAATAAAGGATGAGCCATAGTCTGGTCCGGCTCTCTGCTTGGTGTCCTTTTGTGCTTTCAGTAGGTGTATTAATATTTGGGCAAATCCAGAACCTCCACGACTCGTGCTCCTTTGTCAAAGCCCTGCACATGTGCTCCTTGACAAATCCGTATGTATGTCAGTATGTCAGCGTGGTGTTGTGTATGTTAGTAATCAAGAACATATTGGGTTATTGGATTTTGATTGCTTTTTGGGTTATTGGATTTTCCATTTAGTTAGGTTATTTTTGGATTTGTCCATTTTTAGTTATGGTTGTCATATTTTGACAGAAAATTTGTACAGATTTCTGTTTTCAGATAAAATCAATGTTGACAAGATTTTTGCTGAATTTGGAAAAGCATAATCACAAATATGTCGACAAATTTGTAAACTTTCGAAAACTCTGTTGACAGATAAATAGTATCATTATAGAAGGATCTTGATACACCCTGTATGGTTTTTCACATCCCTGCATAAATTATTCTACAGAAAGAGAAGGCAAACGTCTAGGGCACAACGTTAAACAGTCACTCATCAAATCAAATTTGGTGGAGCACATGTGTAATTCCAAAGATAAGTAGCATCAAGCCATCAACACTGAAGGGATACAAAATGTCATACAATCTTACCTGAAAATAAAATGGCAAAAACATTTCGTGGAGCTTGTAATGCCTAATGAACAATATTTGATTGGATCTGCCAGGAAGCAAGATGAAGAATTTGTTATTTTTTTTCAGGTTTCCATAAATTTGCCACTGAATTTGGCAAAGAACATAATCATGTTAACAATTGAAATAACATGGAAAATCAATGTGCATAGCAGATTCAAGAATCTAGCAGCCACAATGCAACTGCCCATCAAATATTTTCCCAAAAAAGAAAAAAAACTATCAACATATATCTCGATATCACTACAATCTGAAACTCTAGTCCAGATATAAGATGTTCCAGACGCATCTGTGTTGGTGAGCACGGGACATATGAAGCCAGAGGACATGGAGATCCCCATGTGTCACTGAAAAGAAGTCAAAGAACTGAAAACTTATAGAAAAGAAATGATTGATTTATTTTAATAAAGGGCCGCCCCGTTTCAAAAAGTCCGTACCTAAGTTGAAGAGATAGAATTTTCACTTACAAGTATTTTTCGATGTCTTTGAAATATGAACTCCCTCTCCACATCCTTCTCAAGCTATATTATAGAATTAGCAACTTTGAAATGTAATCGATCAAAGATTCATATTTTGATAGTGATTCAGACAGTATTTGAAAGGAGTAAGACGATGAAGAATCTTCAGAACTATCAGAGAAGTCCTTCATTCCTCCAGAACAAAATATGCTGAAATCCTAGCTGAACAAGTTAAAACGTGCTTGTACATAACAATGAGTTGAATCCCCAAGCAGGCTAGCACAAACTGACATACAGTACCTGATGTGGAGGTCAGTGACGTCAAGGCTGAGATGCGGGTGCCAGAGCGGATTGCCGACGACCTAGACGGCGGGATTGCGTGAACCCGAGGCTGCGCAGCCAGGCCTCGATGCATGTATGACAGGCTCCCCGGCGGCCGCGCCCCGATGGTACCATCCAAGGAGGAGGAGTCGGGATCGCAGCGTGCGGCCGCCGCCGCTTGCTCCCACGGTCCGGCGCCCGCGAGTGGCGTACTCCGACTCCTCCAGGGCCGCGAAAGCATCACCCCGCCTCTTCCTTCGCCATCGCGCTGTAGCAACAACCATCGTCGTCGCGCCTTCGATGGCCGAAGCTAGGGTTTCGAGCCTTGGGAGGCGCGCGGAGGAAGGGATGGGAGAGGAGGAGTCAGAGTTACGCGTGGGGAAGAGAAATCGAGCTAGGAGCCTAGAACTGCCGGTGGCCTGGCATGGCCTGGTGGCCGGTGGCGGTGCCCTGCCCTGGCATCCGTCCGTGGGGGAGGGCAGAGGAGAGGCTCGCGAGTCCGATGCGGGAGAGGGAGAGCCTCCGGCTTTTCCTATTTTTTCTTGTTTAGAGCCCAAAATTTCTCCCCAAATTCCACCATGTAAAAAAAGATTCCCCATCACATCAAAATGCCGGCACTTGTATCGAGTACTAAATGTAGGTAAAAAAATAAAATAATTACACAGTTTAGATGTACATTGCGAGACGATTCTTTTGAGCCTAGTTACGCCATGGTAGGATAATATTTACCACTAACAAACGAAACGTCTTCACGATTAATGCGATGTGACATACATGTCCCATCCATCCAAAATTTTAGCCAAAATTTTGGGTGCTAAACACACCCTTAGAAACAAATTCCGTGTTGGCAGCCTTCGAAACCTGCTCGGTGTGTTGGGGCGCTGGGGCCGGAGCGGAGGGAGGACGCGGGACATGGGGAGGGGTGAGTGATGATGTCCAATACTTTCGATCTGGATCGGTGATTCGTAAACAAGTAATGAGAGAGAATGTCAACAAGCAATCTGAGCGGTTGATTTCAACGTGGTTGTTTTTCTATGTGCATTTTTTGGGGTGCATTAAGGATGGACTCCTCGGGGACGGGCGTTTTCTGGGTAGACCAAGCGATGAAGAGGTTGGTGCATTAGTAGGGTAGATATTTTATCCCGTGTGGCCTGAGTTTTTTGGGGCAATGATATTTTAGGCTACTTTTTTATTTGTAATAACGATGGAGGAGAGTAACTTCTTTTTGAAATTAAAACAGATCTAAAAAATAAAATAGATCTAATGGTTATGGATAGTTAGAGCCTTCCGATTAATGGCTAGATGTTTCTGATTAATTTAAAAAAAATTAGCATTTATCCTTTTACCTACAGTGTCTGGTGAGAATTAACGTGGAGCCTCCGTTGTGGCATCTAATTAGTAATAGTAAGATTGTTTTCTCTCGATGTGTTATTTACTCTATCTATTGGCATGAACTCCAATTGTGACTAAGACCGATTGTCATCTTCCCCATCTTTTCCTTTCTTTCTATTACTATTACTACTACCTCATGCATGACTCTGCGCAATTTCAGCTGAGGCCAAATTCAAGTAACCCTCGGTCTCATCTTAGTTTGCTCTACCGGCGATAAAACCACTTTAGTTCCATATAATCATGAGTCAACTTAATAGACAGCTTATTATAGTGAGTCTTCTCGTAATAACTCGCATTCCTTAATTTGTGCATAGAATATAAGGAACATTCTAAGTTGCGAGACAATTATAACTCATATACAATGATGTCAGACTTATCACATGGTCCTAAGTTTTAGCTTATTAGGAGGTTATTTCGCGAAACAACAACCTCTTTCTCTTAAGTTGTTGTCTCTCCATATCATCAAAATTACGTGGCCTTACATTAGACTACCTATGAGACCACTAACGTGTAGCAATATAGCTAAATTGCATTGAGCATCTACAAATGTTCAAAATTAAATTAATTTTGGTTATTGAACCGATGCTGGTCAGTATCTTGTTGTCGTCCATGTCGTTTGGCCGTTCCATGTGTTTGATATATACTTGATGCCATCATCCAATAGTAATGAACAAATATAGTAACTAAATTTATTCGTTGGCATCATCTAATTGCATGCAATCGAGTTGCCATCTACAAAAGCTTTGATTTGCTTCCATGTATATTGTCTTAATTCATTTATATCTTAATTAGATCATAATATTTTCTTGCCATATTAGATATGAATTGAATTGACTTATTTATTAATTGTATTTGACACAGATACTCTATTTTTTTCTTTTTTTTTTCTCATTAATATCATAATTAATAGGCCTTTTATTTGATAAGTATACTCTATTTATTCTCGCCCATTAGATCATCATAAATTCTAATGGTACGTTGATTAATCTCATAATTTTTGGATCCTGTATTTGACACGAATACTCTATTTGTTCTCGGCGGTTAAAATCATCATCATATAATCCAACATTGCATATTTCTTTCCTTTTCTGATTAATCTCGTAATTTCTAGGCTTTGTATTTGACATGAATACTCTACTTTTTATTAGCCGTTAGATGATCATAAAATTCAAAGGTGCATATTCTTTTATTTTATCCAATTAATCTCGTAATTTCTAGGCCTTGTATTTGTTGAGATTACTTTATTTGTTCTCGGCCGTTAGATCCTCATAATATCTAATAGTGTATATTCTTTTATTTTTCAATTAATCTTGTAATTTTCAGGTCTTGTATTTGATATGGATGCTTTAATTACTTATTCTCAGGCGTTAGATTATCATAAAATCCCAACAGCTTTTTTATACTATATTTATTCTCAGCCATTAGATCATCATGAAATCTAACTATGCATATTTTTTTTTTTTTCCTGATACTTTATTCTCGACTGCAGATCATCATAAAATACAACGGTGGATATTCTTCTCTTTTTACTGATCAATCTCGTAATTCCTAGGCCCTCTCAACAAATCGTGAGGGCCTCTTTTGAATCTGTTGTATTAATATAATAGATGGACAGATCATAGATGATATAATTTCCCTATATAGGGTGCATTTTCTATACTCCCATGTTCAATAAATCACATTGCGTATGTGTTCATACTTGTTTATCAGTTTGAGTATGTTTATATACTCATATTAAGATACTCCGCATCTTACTACGAAAAAAAAATTTTCAAAGGAACCCATATTCATGCATGTGCCGTATTTTGACTTCTTCAATCCTTACACATGCTATTCCCTTCATTTTGATAGCCGACATGTGTTGGTTGAGAGTTACAATAGTGGTGTCCTATGGTAGAACCATGATCCGTGGGTCGGAAAATAGCGTCGAAACACAGGGTCTCCTATGGACCGCAGCCACAAGAGAAATACTTGTCGGGCGCTCGCTCATATCGGGTCTATGGTCATGATTCACTATAGTCCACAATTAATGTGCTTTTCGTCTTCCTTGGAATCTCTTTTGGAAATTAATATTCGTTATTTCCGAAAACCCTTATTGTTTGCGACCATCTTTTGATTCTCGTTGCCATCTTGAAATCAATCCTTGTTGTTTTGTGAATTTCTTGCAAGTCAATGTGTTTGACACATTTCCTTTTTCATTACTTACCCCACGGGTTTTGTCACTCAAAATCTCGGGGCGAGATTTCTATAAGAGGGGGTGGGGATTGTAACATTCTAGATGTTAAAAAGTAATTAAAATTTTAAACATGATCATCATCATGTATAATTATCAAGTATCATGATAATAATGCATTTCATGTTTCAATTTTGACACGCGAATGATGCATATGATGTTTCATATATTGCATAAGTGATGTTTATTTATAACTTTGCTATGTTGCAAATGTGGTGTTTTTATATATAATGCATGTGCTAGGATCTAAGTGTTGCACGAAATGATAACAACCACCTTATTTGAGTGTTGGAATTTAAAGTCCAAATTTGAAAAACCATTTTTTTTAAATATCCCTTTCTTGCCCCAATTTTAAATTTCAAAATCCAGGTAGAATTTGAAGATGGTTCCAAAATCAAAGTTGTAGATCTTAAAAAGTTGAGCAACTTTTATTTTTAGATATTTTCAAGTTCCTCTGTAATTTTGGGAGTAATTTGAAGAAAAAATGGGGAAATAGTCACTGCTACAGTACCCCGAGTAGCTGCTCTGTCTACTCGCCGGCCGATCGCCGTATGCCATCTGCCCTTGACGATGCTTCTCGCGTTTTGGCACGTAGGCAGGGGCGTGGAGAGCGCGAGACGGCGTTGGCGAAGCTGGATTTGGCCTCCTCATCGCTTTAAACACCAAACCGCTGGCTGCCGTCTCTCTCTCTCACTCACACACGCCGGCCATGGACGCCAGTGCAGAGCTCCAAGCCGCTGCATCTCCCTTGCTTCTGCGCCACCTTGAGTCCAACCAAGGGCAGCCCCCGCATCCATTGCCTTCTCCTATTCCACTCCAGCGCCCGTCGTGCCTTCCTCCGCCGCCGGCTAGCCATGCCACCGGAGCAGCTCCTGCTGCTGCTCTCGGCTGCAATGACCAGGCTGCTACCAGGCACCTCCCGCCGGTCCTTGGGCACCCACGGGTGTGCAAGGGCCCGCTGGTACTCGCATAGCCCTCCAACGCCACTGCCGGTGACCATCCCGCCGGAACCGGCCGGCTCCTCCTCTACTCTGTTCGAACCAAGGAAGAAGGACGAAGGATCAGAATAGAAACAAATACAGGGGGTTATCTGCGAACTCAGTGACTCAGGTGAATAGTGTTGCACAGTGTCGTTTGTCCTTTTGTTTTTCAGGATATGTGATGAATTTGTGAATTTCATAACTAATTATTGGTGCATGCTAAATTCATGAAAATTTTTGTGTAGCTTCCTTATGATGATATCTGTGTAGAAAAAATATGAAACCTTGAGAATTGATAGTTTGGGTATGATTAAAAAATTACCTCTTTTAATTAAGAAATGCTTATTCCATGATTTTTATAGGCTAAACTAATTATCCAATTATCATGAAACTTGTTGTGTATCTGTTTTATGTTAGTATCAACCTTCACAAAAGGTTTGGGATTAATTTGATGATGTTTAAATACATCCTTAATTATATGCTTTAATTATTAGTTAATAATTAATAAATGATTAGCATAAATCCTAATATGACTTGAAGTGTGTTTTGGATTGGTAGATGACCGTGAGACACATCCAACCCTGCTGTTTCATGGCAAGTTTATTGTCTTCTTGATATGTCCAAGATGAACTTAAGATGATAACAAATAAAAATGCTTTTTAGTTTCATTTAGCCTTTCATTAGCGACTACCTTGTTTTCTAGTGCTTAGGACAAATGAAGTGCCTATGCCGTTGTCCTACTTGACTATGGTAATGTGTATCTGTTGCTCTTTTGGTTAAGCATGATCAAGTTGTTAATCAAATAACTAAAGTGCTTTTATAATACAAGTTGTACTCAAGTTTGTTAATTATGAAGCACCTTTTCATGCACTTGTATGTCTCTCATCATGCATCATACTATGCACTCCATCATGTTAAGCAATGCATCATTTATTATGTGTAGCAAACGAGAAAGAGAAGGTTCGAAGCTGCAAGTACCAAGCGTGTGACGCTTTGGTCTCATTGAAATTAAGGCAAGTGCATGACGAACCTATGTGTTGGCTTGTACCATTGTTTGAGTTTTAAGTTGAATCAATTGCTTCGTGTGCTATATTCCTGTTCCATATGATTCAAGTGTTCTTTTACACTTGCTTCTTGTTCCGGTGGATCTGGATGTGCAGTTTAGTATTTAGTCAAGTTCAAGTTTTCATTTACATTCAATTCTGGTGCCGGTTTATCCGGAGGTGCAATTTGGTTCTTATATTCAAGTGCTTATGAGTAAGTGCTAGTCCCACTTGCTCGGCTTTACCGGTAAATGTTAAGGAGTATTCAAGTGTTATCCGTTTCAGACGGAAACTACTATTCATTTGAAGTTCCAGTAATTCGTTCATGAATTCTCTTTGAGTTGATTGTTCTTCCGGTTCGAATGTACTTGCTAAGTGTTTTTACTCACTCTTGTGTTTATTTGGTTTTTAGGTGCTAAACCATCACGACCTGCATGGGAACTGGGAGTAGCACCATCATCACGAGCACTCACTTTCCGCTTACAAATGCATAATCTTTTGCATAGCAGTTGCTAATGTAAGAGTTAAGTAGATGTTGTTAATTGGTTGAGTTTATCATTGCTATTGGGAAGATGCTTTATTCTATCATTGGACCGGTATGTGATGTGTATATGTGTTGATGGGTAGCCCCCGGTGGTGTTTCTAGCCGGGGTGTTACACCCACGCCGTCGTCCCAAACAGAAACACCACGTGACAGAACGCCGCCGACGCAGCAGCTCCACTGCTAACACAACTCCACGGCGCCGGGCGCAACACGGGCCCGTTCCCCATCACACCGGAGCTCGAATCCAGCGAATTGAGCGGCGCGCGTGCCTGGCTGAGACAGACGAGGGAAGCCGTGCGCGGGGCGCCCGCCTTAGAGCAACAGCCGGTGTTTTGCCTCACTTGGATCTCGAGGTGCTCATTCCTCACCACACAGAACACCTGGGAACAGTGATTCCCGAATAATTTCCTGATGGCCCCATCCGACCGTGCTGTAGCACATGCGCAGGTAAAAAAACTAGAATACAATGGTTCAGATCTTAGCTTAGTTGTAGGAGGTTTTGTGTGTGGTGTGAGTGGGTGTGTATGGTGTGCGTTTGCGGCTGAGTTCAGATACTACAGTATTGTATTCTAGACTAGGGCCTCTCAAAAAAAAAAAAAAAGAAAGCAGTGACAGGTTAAAAAGGCGAAAACCACATGCAGAGGATGATCCACCAACAGGCAAACGAGTATAAATGAAGCAAACACAGGGCAGCCATTCATCTCACATCTGACGGACCACAAAAGTGACTGATAAGAAAACAAACCATCAGGCGACTGCTAACAAGTAATTCTGTGTGTGTGTGTGTGTATAGCGATAGCCTGCCTACCACTTTATAGATTCTCTTTATTATGCATTAATAATGAGCTTGAGGCAGGTTAGATCAATCCTGCACGATGTGAATAGCACAACATGCATCGACATGAACTTGTGTGAACATGAATCCTTGTATGTTTTTAAATTTTTTGTGTGCAAGAATGCAATATAGTAGCACTTGAGCAAGAGCTGTTTAAACAAAGATCTAGTATCAGAGAAGAGCATGACGTCATATTGATTACAGAAGTAGCATGATGTCATATTGATTACAGAAGTATACAGCATCTGCTGCATTCTTGGAATCAGCTTTGGATGTGTGTTAGTAGTTCACTAGTCGTGGAGACGACTTGCTGGTCTTCGAATTGGAATATGAATTACCTTGCCGTGTGAATATTGACAACTCAAAAGTCCATAATGACCAAGACTTCTGAAGACCATGACTGATATGCTTGTTAAGCTACCAAAAAAAAAAAAAAAAAACATGCTATATTCTTGCTAGGTATAGAAAAAACAAGAGGAATATATAAAATTTTGACGGAGATGATGACCTGATGGAGTCATGATACGATTACCTAACACACAGATGCTAATAAAGAAATATCACATCAAGGCTGGACTGGCACAGTGATGATGTGTATGTGCACTTGCACAGCTATATATAACAACTAATAAGAGTGTTCTTTCCACCACCAAGCAAGCAATACCCAACAGGTAAAAGGTCATCCTCCTCCAACCAAATGGCACCAAGGACCCAGACCCAGTCCCAGCAGGACAACAATCCATCAGCAGAGTACAAGCTGAAGAAGTACCTTCTTCTACTGGCCACTCTGGTTGTGACCGTCACATATGTTGCCGGCCTCAACCTGCCAGGAGGAGTCTGGCAGGACGACAACACAGAGGATGGCCATCACCTCGCCGGTGACCTAATCCTTCCCTACACCCACCATGGCCGATACCTCACCTTCTACTACTGCAACGCGACCGCGTTTGCGGCCTCGGTCGTGGTCTGCATGCTCCTCCTCATCCTGCAGGAGGGCAACAACGGAGTCTGTGAAACTGTGCTCCGGGTGGTCATGGTTCTCGATTTGCTTGGACTCATGGGGGCCTACGCCGCCGGAAGCTGCCGCGACACGTTCACGACCATATACTCCACGCTGGTAATGTCTGCTGTCTTGGCCTACGTCGTGCTTGCTTTCTCACTTTATATCATCTCCAAGCTAGAGAAATATAAAGATGGTAAGCAGCAGCGAAACGAGGATCATGAGAGCCACAGCCAGAGCCAGAGCCAGGAAGAAGAACAGCAGCACAAGGTGGCAACAAGTAGCGAGGTGTTGATGCTACTTGCGACCTTTGTTGTTACCATCACATATGGGGCTGGGCTAAGCCCACCAGGTGGCTTCTGGAGCAAGGGGCATCGTGTGAGCCTCCCCATCCTGCAGGACCACAGCTCCGCCCGCTACCAGGCCTTCTTCGTCTGCAACACAACCGCGTTCGTCGCCTCCGTTCTCATCATCATGCTCCTCCTCGACAAGAGGCTCAAGAAGGAAATCTCTGTGCGGTTTGTCGCGCTGTATGCGCTCATCATCGTCGCGCTCTTTGACCTCGTTGGGGCCTATGCTGCTGGGAGCTGCAGAGAGATTGACCATACTATCTATGTAGTCTCTCTGATTGGCGCAGTTCTTGCATACATCTTCCTCCAAGTGGCGATTACTAGAGCCTCTCAACAAAACAAAAGGAGACTCAATGTCTTTGCAACAATACATAGGTATACTGCAACAATACACAGGTATACATATGAGGACAAGCATCTTTCCCTCCAATTTAACTTTGTCAACCTTTAAGTTGCATGACAATCTAATAACATTTATCACTGCAGGTAGTCTCGTGAGCAATAAAACAATAATAGGAACAAAAATAAATAGGTCCCAAATCATTCTAAATAGATAACCAAGAGATAGATAACATTTTTCAAAAAAAAAGATACTAGTTTCATACTTTTATAATTTTTTAAAAAATTGTTATGATTCTTTTCTTAGACATTGAATCAGAATTTTATTATCTTTAGAAAACAGGAAAAAAAATATGGAGGTTGGAGGGCGTCTAGTTTTTTTTTTTTTTTTTTTTTTTTTTTTTTGTCTAGTATCCACTTTTATAGTTCAGGGTTGAAAATCGGAATGTCATGTAAGTTGAAGTTGGAAGAATGAACTTTAACCTTAATTAAGTCTACTTGTATATGTTTGAATTTACAGGCTCAGAGGACAAGATGATGTAGGGCTGGAACAGGCTCATGATCTTGTTATTTTGCTTGCTACCCTTGTTGCGAGCGTCACTTACCAAGCTGGACTAGATCCACCGGGCGGTCTGTGGTCAGATAACCAGGAAGGCCACCATAAGCTTGGTTATCCGGTACTCCTCACAACACGCCCTCAGCGGTACAAGGTGTTCTTCTACAGCAACTCAGCGGCCTTTGTGGCATCCTTAGTGGTCATCCTCATGGTGAAGTGCAAATTCCTAGTTAT
The DNA here is from genome assembly GCA_015847255.1 of Hyparrhenia diplandra. NCBI lineage: Eukaryota > Viridiplantae > Streptophyta > Magnoliopsida > Poales > Poaceae > Hyparrhenia > Hyparrhenia diplandra. Next base: position 278,652 of record JADLZK010005577.1, on the reverse strand, counting down.
GCGCCGCACGCTGGAGGCAGCCATGTTAGTGGATCTCTTTGGGCTCATTGTTGCATATGCCACAGGGTGCTGCAGGGATGTGAGCACCTCCATATATGTCGTCGCCTTAGCCGGCGCCGTCCTTGTCTATGTGGTGATCCATATCATCTTCTTCACACTAGACAAAGACGACAAACATGGAGATGGTGATGATGAGTTGGCCAATAAACGGGAGGTGTTGCTGCTCCTTGCAATCTTGGCTGCTACAATCACTTACCAAGCTGGGCTGACCCCACCAGGCGGCTTCTGGCCAGCGGGTCACCATGCAGGATATCCAGTCCTCCTAGACAACTATCCTAGCCATTACAAAGTCTTCTTCTACTGCAACGCGGCGAGCTTCATGGTGTCTGCTGTCTGTGGCCCTGATTGTTATCCTAGTGAACCCAAACCTGTACAGGCCAGGCATACAGTGCTATGCATTCTTTGTGTGCATGGTCGTGGGCTTGTTTGGATTAATGGGCGCATACGCTGCAGGAAGCTCCCGGCAAATGCAAACCTCTATCTATGTCTTGGTATTGTTTGCTCTGGTTTTCACTTGTGTTACCTCTTGGGTGGTCATTCTCTTGATTCGACGGCTTATGGAACATCCTAAAAAAGGAGATGGGCCATCTTACCCTGGCGACGCAGGCGTACGCCACACTGATAATACTGATGCATCCCCTGAACAAGACGACGGCAACAAGGAGGAGAAGGAGAAGAAGAAGCTGCGTGAGTACTTGATGCTGCTAGGAGTCCTGGCTGCGAGTGTGGCATACCAATCTGGCATGGAACCACCAGGTGGCCTCTGGGAGGACAACGATGATGGACACACTGCAAGCGACTCAATCCTCCACGACATTGACAAAAGTCGGTACCATGCTTTCTTCTATAGCAATTCAACTTCGTTTATGGCGTCGATCGTCATCATCGTCCTGCTGCTTCCGTATGAGCACGACGAGTTGCCACTACGGCCACTGCATATGGTTATTTTGCTAGATTTGGTTGGCCTCCTAGTTGCTTACGCAGCAGGCAGCACCAGAGAGTGGGAGATGTCCTGGAATGTCATTGCTCTGCTTATCCCCTTGCTGGTCTATATTGCATCCTATGCACTATACACCTGGTACTGGTACCGACGAGGAAAGTGCAGCGACAGTGAGGTGGCAGAAGTTGAGAAGGAGGAAATTCCCCATGATGCGTAGAACTTGTCGTGATCCGATTCTCCGTTCTGAGTTGTAATTTTGCACAGCTACCGCTGCTCGTGTATCAACAAGACATAAACTTACTTGTTCAGACTATATTGTTCCTTGTTTGTGGATAATAATCAATCCCCAAACCCCTAATGGTCGTTCGACTAGGTAGTGAGTAATCAGTCTTTGTAAACTAAAACCTCTGCAGCCTAGGCTGCAGTAGGAAGCGCCGCTCGCACATGTAACCAACTGTTGTATGCTTCCTTCTTCTTATTATAATCAAGCCGGGTAACCGGATCTTTCAAAAATGAATTCGCACTAGCTGAACGGGTTATATATTGAATAACACATTTTCTCTGCATGTAAATTATATCATCGATAGCATTTTACATTTGAGTAATTTTGGAGTGCATGGGAATAATGATAGCCCTTCATTCAGCAAGATCTAATGGCATCAAATAAGAAGGAATCAATTAAGAGAAACTTTGAGTCACAATCTACAACGTGGCACTATGCTAAACCAGCAAAAGGATCACCTTGATAAGTGACTCGGAATCAAAACGCATTTGTGACGCAGGTAAACGAATGCATGACTGACTTGGTGCCGTCCATACTGCAGAAACAAAACACGTCACTAGTGATGAATTATAGAGACTCTACCCAACTAAATACGTCACTGATAAACGGGGGGTGGGGGCTTAACAGTGACGTGTTCCAATAAAACACGTCAGTACCCTAAGCCATGGAATCCAAAAAAGATTATGAAGATTGGTTAAGTTGGACTCAAGTTCAGAACGGGCTGTCCACTACTACAGAATGGATTTTGCGTGGTGTTTATTTTTTATTTTCCGTAGCGGGCATTTATAAAACCGTCACGCAAAAATAGTTGGCGTGGCAGCCCCCGCCGAGGGCAATATCCGCCATGGTTATCGGTTAACCGCGGGCGGGCATTGTAACGCGCCCGCCACGGTTAATGCCTATTAACCGTGGCGGGCATTGTAATGTGCCCGCCACGGTTATCAGCCTATTAACCGGGCGGTTTTTATTACAATGCCCGCCACGGTTAAGTCTGGTCTATAAATACAGCCCCAACCTTCTTCTTCCCCACGGGGATTTTTCGCCATTTTCTAGGGTTTTGAGCTTCAAAACTCTAGAAATCACCATTTCTTGGGGGGGAGGTTTTGCCCTTTGGTTTGATTGAAGTTTGGCACCGCTTAGGGGTATTTCTCCTCTTTCTCCCCTCTTTTCTCTCCCCCCTCCCTCTTTCTCCCCTCTCTCTCACCCCTCTCTCTCCCCTTTCTTTTTGAGATCTAGTTTTGATCTCTCCCTCTCTAGCTAGCTCCTCTCCCCTCTCTCCTCTCCTTCTCTCTCTCCCTCCCCTCTCTCTCCCTCTCCCCCTCTCTCTCTCTCTCCCCCTCTCTCCCTCCCTTTCTCCTCCCCTCTCTCTCCCTCTCAAGCTAGCTCCTCTCCCCTCTCTCCCCCTCCTCTCTCCCTCTTTCTCCTCCCCTCTCTCTCCCTCTTTCTCCTCCCCCCTCTCTCCCCTCTCATTTGAAGTGTACATGGTCTTTTTTCATCGATACTTCGATCTCTAATCATCGATCGCACTCTTTGTTTTGGTTTAATTAATTTGAGTAGGCCGTCGACCATGGCGCCGAATAGGGATTGGATGTACAGGCCGAGGATGAGTTTGGAATTCGTTGATCATGTGCGAAAGAAGTTTATGCCCGCCGCGCGAAGCATCGAATCAGTCCGGAGTTCGAAGTAATGGTGTGCCCGTTAACTATCGGTGCAAGATCCGTTCTTACACAAGGATGACGACGTCGTGGAGCACTTGGTGCGGTATGGTTTCATCAAGGAGCCGAGGTACACCGTGTGGACGTATCATGGTGAAAAGAACCGAAAGTGTCGCGGCGGTTCATCTCGAGGACCCCCGTCGACCGCAACGACGGAAAACAACGGTGGTGGACGAAGGACGAGAACAAGTTGATAATCGCGATTACATCACCGTAGATGAACCGCTTTGAAGACATGGCGGGACGACAATGCGGGTGGAGATGATGGTGAACGATCCGATAGTTGATGACATGTCGCCCGAGGATGCTTTGCTCTTTTCGAGGAAATTGCTAACATCAAAGATGAAGATGACGTGTTGTTTGGCAATCCAAGGTGGCTCAAGAATTTTAGACAGTGAAGCGGGCAGCAATTGACCCTCTCTACAAAGACGGCGGCAAATGTCCGAAGGATTGCACGGTGCTACGTTTTAACCTAACGATGTTGATCTTTGAAGGCTCACCACGGGTGGTCGAACCACGAGCTTCAATGACCTGTTACGGTACCTCGGTGACACTATTTTACCCGAGGGGAATAAGGTGCCCGCCAATACCTATCGGGCGAAGAAGCTGATTCGTCCGGTGGCGATGAAGCTTAGGAAGTTTCATGCGTGCCCTAACCATCGTATTCTATACCGGGTGACTATGCGGACTTGCACAACCGTCGCGATCGCGGCGTGAGTCGTTATAAGAGGAATGCCGGGCCGTCGTGCCAACGATGAGGAGGGACCGTCGAGAGGGCCCAAGAAGCGTAAGACGGGCAAGAAGAAGCGGATGCCACCTCCCCGAGGACGAGGAAGAAGAGGGTTACACCTGCAGGAAGATCCCTCGCCCTATCGATGTGGTACCTACCCGTGCTCGATCGCTGCGTGCAATTTTTGGGAACCCGAGGATGCCAAGCTGATGTCCCGGCATGCGTCGCCGAACGCATCGAAGGGCGATGGCAAGCCGCGACACCCCTCGGATGCCAAAACGTGGAAACGCATCAATGACATATTCCCGGAGTTTAGGGACAAGCCCGTGAACGTAAGGTTCGCTTTGAGTACGTACGGATGAATCCGTTCGAGACCTCGTGAGCTCGCACAAAGACCTGGCCGGTCACCCTCACCATATACAACCCGCCTCCCTACGAGTGTCCGGCGCAAATATCTTCTTCCGCCATGCTCATTTCCGGACCAAAGCGGCCGGTGCAATGATATAGATGTCCTCATTGAGCCAAGAATGGAGGAATTGGCGAAACTGTGGAAAGGGGTCCAGATTATGGATGCGTCCGAGAAGAAGAAGTTCACTCTAAAGGCCATGATAATGGTCACCATCGATGATTACCCCTGCTCTCTTTTCATTGTCGGGGCAGATTAAGGGAAGACAAATTTTGCACGGTTTGCATTGAGAATACCCGCTCCACTTACCTTAGCGGATCCCAAAAGACGGTGTACATGAAACATCGTAAATTCCTCCTCAAAAGAACACAGTACCGGGATACTTCGATGGATGAGTACTTTGACGGCGAGCCGAGGCTGAAACGGAGGAGCCGGAAAGGGTAAAAATACGGGCCAAAGGTGTTTGAAATGGTGAAGAACATAAACCACGAGTTCGAAAGAAGAAGAAAGCCGGTTGGCCAAAGGCAAAGAAGAAGCGGAAGCGGAACAAAACGGCAAAGTGGAAGAAGAAGAAGAAGAAGAAGAAGAAGAAGCGTAAGCGACCCAATCCGCACCGCCAAAGTCCCATTCAAGAAGCGGTCGATTTTCTTCAAGCACCTCGCCATACCGAAGATGCTCCATACACCCCATGCCATCGATAACATGCATCTACGTAAGAATGTCTTCGAAAGTGCTTGGTGGGGATTTTCCTAGACATCAAGACTAAGACGAAGGACGGTGTCAAGTCACGTCGATCTTGCCGACATGGGCATCGGGCCGAACTTCACTCGATACCCCCTCGGGAATAGCGGAAAAGTCGACCTTCCACCCGCGAGCTACAATCTAACACGGGATGAAAAGAGGGATTTTTGCAAATGGCTCGTGGATGTCAAAGTGCCGACCGGTTTCGCTCCAACATGAAGAGCATTGTATCGATGAAAGACCTAACACTATCAAACTTCAAGGCCCATGACCGTCATGTCATGCCGACGGTGTTCCTTCCAATTGTGATTAGGTGCATCGCCCGTAGTTCGTGAAGATGGTCGTTACATGCCTGTGCTACTTTTTAATCGCATCACGTAGAAGGTCATCGCTGAAAATGACCTCCCCGCACCGAAAAGAGTTCATCGCGGAGACTATATGCCAGCTCGAGATGTGCTTACCACCGTCTTTCTTCGATATTATGCCACACCTCATGATACACATGGTCGATCGATAGAAGAACTGGGGCCTCTCTACCCGCACGAGATGTGGGACGAACGAGCGGTTCATGTCCTCTCTTAACAGATCCGTCCTTAACCGTGCATACCCGAGGGCTCTATGATCGAGGCATACACAACACACAGGAGGCCGTTAATCTTCCGCACTAGATACATCCGGGATGGAAATGCAATCGCCTACCCGACCACCCGCACGGAAGGCGTGGACCGCGGGGGATGGGCTGCGCGGGAGGAAAGTACGGACCGATATAGAGCAAGAAACAATCGAAGAAGCCCATGACGCTCTGAACCGCTTAGTATCAATGGAAACGTGGGCGAGAAGCATCCGAGGAAATTCGCGACAAGCGTGGCCGGGCGCACGGAGGGGTGGGTACCGAGACAACACCGGTTGAATTTCACAACGTGGATCGAGAACGGGGATACCACTAAACGCTGAGATCAAGAATCGATGCTTGCATACGGCCCATCTAGCCAAATCATCACATGGCAAGGTTACGACATCAACGGATACAAAGTTCCACACGAAAGAAAAAAGGACAACAAGAGCGGCGTCCGTAACACAGCGGCTCGGTATGAGGGCATTGACATGGCCACCAAGGAACTCAAGACATACTATGGGCAAATCCAAGAGATTTGGGAACTTGATTATGGCGTAGAGCTACAGATACCCATTTTCCGGTGCCAGGTGGGTCAAGCCAACGGCGGTTGACGTGGACGGTTGGGTTAACCACCGCTCAGCTCGAAAGTACTGGAGATGATGAGTGGGTACTCGCAAGTCGCGTGGCCCGGTAGCCTACTACCCGGTGCCCAACTCGCAGGGCAAAAGCAACTACATGCGGTCGTGGGAGGGAAGCAAAGGATCGTGGGAGCCGATGGAGTGCGTAGTCCTAAAGAGTACAACAACTACGCCAGAGTTTACGCTCTTTACTAATCATCCAACCAAGATCAAGGAAGTCGAGACACGCGTGTGGGGAATGTCATCAAGACCAAGACAAAGCCCCGTGCCGCACGGACGGTCGAAGAAGACAAGGGCGGCTGCACCGGCAAAAAAAATAAGTCGAACCAAATATGTAATGTAACCAAATATGTAATGGAACCAAATATGTATGTCACGACATTTATGTAATGGAACTAAAAATGTATTGGAGATCGCCGCACTTGCTCGAAACGCCCCGACTTGTCAATTAAAGACTGTTATTTTAAATCACGCAAGAACTATCCAAAATTCAAGTTTCACATTTTTCAAGGGTACACATACTCATAGGGAGGCCACACAAAAAATTTTTGTGATTTTTGAATGACCATTTGAATTGTTATGAATTTTACAAATTCATTTTGTGAATCTATTTTCCATGGCGGGCATTTTACAATGCCCGCCACGGTTAATCTATTAACCAAATGCCCGCCACGGAAAAATCGCGGCATTTATATAGGGGCCGCCCCTGGAATGGGCCAAGTCCTTCGCCCGGTTCACTTTCACCCCGAAGGGCTGCCAAATTTTCACGGCGCCGCCGCCGCCGCGCCTCCCCGTCCTCCCTCCCGACGAGCCTCGCCCTCGCCTCCCCCTCCTCCCTCCCGTCCCTACCTCCCCGTGCCGACATCCGCGCCGCCGCCGCTAGGTAAACCCTAGCCGCCGTCGGGGCTAGCTAAACCCCAGCCGCCGGTGCTGCTCCTCTCCGACGAGGTCCACCGGCCGCTGGTCTGCTCCTCCCGCCCGGCTGCTCCTCGTCCCCGACGCCCCGACGTCCCCGCCCGCCAGGCCGCGTCGCGCTGCCCGCCAGGCCGCCCCGCCCGGTGCTTTCTCCCCGTGCTCCTCTCCGATGAGGTGCGCCGCCCGCCCCGTCTTTGCTCCTCCCGCCCGCCCCGGCGCTGCTCGTCCCCCGACGTCCGCCCGGTCTGCTCCTCCCGCCCGGTGCTCCTCCCGCCCCGCCCGGCAGCTTCCTCCCCGTGCTCCACTCCGACGAGGTCCGCCGCCCGCCCCGGCCACTGCTCCTCCCCGACGGCCGCGCGCCCCCGCCCGCCCTGTGCTCCTCCCCGTCCCTGCTGTGCCGTGCGCTGCCCCGGCGCTGCTCCTCCCCGTCCGTGCTCATGTGATGCCTGTGATGCCATTTTTGCTTCCTGTGATGCCTGTGATGCCATTTTTTCATGCCTGTGATGCCATTTTTTTGCTGCCTGTGATGCTCTGTGATGATGGTTACTGAGCATATGCCAAATGCCACTGCCCATGATGCAACTTCACATTTTTAGATTATTTATTAACTGAGCATATGCCGAATGCCACTGCCCATGATGCAACTTCACATTTTTAGATTATTTATTAACTGAGCATATATTGATCTCTATATTATGCCACTGCCATACTTTATCTATATTTTGGATTTGTGGTGACATTTCACGGCGGCGCCGTGAAAATTTGGCAGCCCTTCGGGGTGAAAGTGAACGGGGCGGAGGACTTAGCCGATTCCACGGCCGGGGTACACATATATATGGTGGCTCTCTCTATCTACCTCTTTTTAAGTCCCAACCTTAGACCGTCCGTCCGTGGCGGTTTTTTTTTCGCTTTTCGTGGCGGGCATTTACTATCTTTAACTATCTACTTGTGGCATTTGTAATGATTTGAATCTTAATGCCGAGGCAAAGGGCATATGCGATGATGTGAATACTTTTATGCCGAGGCAATGCGGCGATGATGAAATGTCCCCACACTTGTGAGCGCCTAAACGAGGGCGGCTTGTATAACATATACAAGCAACCAGTTTAGACACGATGTGATAAGGATAGTTGGGGACTTCTGAGCCAAATTTTAATTCTTACACATTTTTTGTATTCGTACACATTTTTTGTATTTTCACATTTTTTTTTGTATTTGTAGACATTTTTTTGTATTTGTAGAGTATTTTTTGTTTTTTTTTGCCACCACTCTTTATATGTAAAATGGAAAACTATGTAATCATGAGAGGAATTCAATAAATCTATGTTCTGAGATGACTCTGTGACACTACATACTACTACTGTACCTTTTCACTATAATAAAATGCTCTGTGTGTTCCCAGAATCCAATGGCGTCCGAACCAACCGATAAAGATCGTGCAATCGGTGGCCGGCGAGGAGGATGTGGCCTCCACGTCCGATTCTTCCTCCGACAAAGGATACGTGAGCGAAGAGTTGACACCGAGAGGCCACGAGAAGAAACGCCTTAGAGAGGAAGAAATTGATCCCGGACCGCGACCACAGGAGCCCGACACACGGGGTTCTCGAGTGGACAGCCTGCAAAAAAAACGTAAGTATACGACTAACACAACGTCGTGTGCCTCATGTAAGTACACGACTAATTTTAGTTGTTGTCGTGACGAGTTACCATTACGCCTCTCTGCGTCTAGAGTTTGGTGAAGAGAGAGCTCAGGAGGGGCAACAATCTGGTCCCACCCCCAAAGACTTCAAATGACCACCACCTCCAAGAAGTCCAAGAAGTCGATTGAAAAGAGGCCAGCCACGGGAGGCACCGTAAAAGCCGAGGTGGTGCGTAATATATTGAGGATAGGCCCGAATGGAGATCCCGTGGAGCCGGAATCTATCAGGGCCATCTATAGCAAACCCGATCTCCGTTGTAGCCAAGGAAGCCGTGCCCATCACTTACCTAGATCGAGGACTGTCCCGAAGGCAATCAAGAAGAAGGTGTGGAAAGACGTGCAAGTTCTCGTTCCATTATCCGGGCCGAGGCGTGCTTTGACAAAAAGAAATGCAAGAAGTATGTGCTAACCGTTGCAAAGCAAAGCGCCGCACCCCCGCGAACAATCTGTACACACACTATGTGCGTATGGGCAAGTCACCACTTCAAGCCTACAACTTCTTAAAGCAACCCGTCGGGATGAGTTCGTCAGGCTCACGACTAACGAAGAGTATGAGGCCAAGTCGAAAATGGGTAAAGAACTCGCAAAGAAGAACGACCTCGTGGCACAACCTCGGCATGGTAGTATATCACGGTCATAAGGGAAAATGGCGGCGGAAAGAAAGGGAGGACGCCGAGAAAGGGATACGAGAATCCGCTGCTAGACCTTCCCGAGAGGACACGCGACTTCTTGTATGCCCGTCAGCCCAAGAAGGTAAAGACCGACAAAGACATCCAAATACAATGACCCAAAGGTCGACGAGGTGGAGAAGAAGGTGATGCTTGTCAAAGAGGCCAAGGCGCGGGGAGTTCCAACCTAGGAGGGAGCACGACGAGCTGACCGAGGCAATCGGAAGACCCGAGCACCGTGGCCGAGTTCGGGGCAGGGCTCGAGGTATAGCCGAAGACCGTGGATTCTTGGGCATCCGACGCGCCGACTACCACACGAGGCGCGAGGTACAAGGAAAACCTTAAGATGCAAGGCTATGAGCAAGCCATAAAGGACATAGTCGACAAGAAAATAGAAGAGGCATTAAAGACAAGAGGTCTTTGCAACATCCAACGGCCAAGGTGTGAGTACAAGTGATGTCGCCGGGAAGAACCCAATCGACGATCTCGTCGAACCTGCGTGGGCAAACTCTATATACCCGCTTGGCGTGAAGGGGAAGAAGAAGGAAGGAGGTGGGCTCGCGCGTGGTGTTTGCACCACGTAGTGCTAAGTTGTACAATAACGAGCCGGTCCCACCGGACTATGCCTTCGTTTATCTAACATCCATAGAACCAGGCCCCGGGTGATGAGGAGCTCGATATCCCGTGGTGAACAAGGAGAAACAGTACTCAAGGACCTTCGGGAGGAGAGGGAGTACCTATGGAACAAGGAAGACATTGTCCCGTGGAAACCGACGACACCACCTCCGACGGTAGCGGCCGCAGTTCTCCTCCTTCTCCCCGGTGGTGGTGGCGATGACGATGATGATAACGACAACGACGATGGTGGCCAAGGTGCCGGAAGTCCTCGTCCGAACCCACCGGAAGTAAGGAAGGAGAAGATGGTGGCCGAGGTGGTGGAAGTCCTCGTTCAACCCACCTCCGAAGAACCGAAGAAGAAGACGGTGGCAAGACACCACCTCACGGCTCAGGCAAGAGGACACCTTCTCCTAAGAAGGTTGCTCGCCGCCCTCCCACACCGCTCAAGCGCCCAATGGTCGAGGAGGTTTCAGAAAAAATGTGACGTATAGCAAAAAAAGTGTGGCTAATTAACTTGTACTAGGCATTAATTGGTGGCTAATTTAGTTCAATTCGACATGCATAGGATTCTCAACACCGCCTCGAGCAAATGTAACGAGGATGAGGCCGAATGTTCCCCCAAGCCGAGGAAGAAGAAGCTATCAAAAGAAGATGAGGAAATTCTTGCCCCGACCAACAAATACTTAGATGATGAGGCCGAAGGAGCTAGCGGAGAAGGAAAAGGACCTCCGATTGGCTAAAAATTTAACCCGGGGCCGTGAAGACCGGCAGCCGAGGTACGCGTATATGCGTGACAATCTCAACCAAACTTGGCCGGACATATTACGTATGCGTGCGTAGCTAGAAGATGCTAACGTACATCTCCTTCTCAGATAGGAATTATATACCCCATCGGCGGGGAGGATGGGTCAGCCCGACCGCCCAGACTACTTTGAGCTTGGCAAGTTCATGGTGCCCAAGGGCCGGCTAATCGAGGGCGAGGAGTGGGACACTTTCGCGGGTTCCACCTATTATATAAGCATGCAAATTGATCGGGGTGAGGGAGTTCCATTTCGGGGTTCCTAAAGAGCTCTTTCACTTGGACTTCGACATTTCACCGCCAATAGGCTTCGACGAAATGTGGCGGTTGCTACGTCGCCGGACCTCGACCAATCCATTGTCACCCTCTATGCTTTGCGTGAGTTTGTTTACCGACATTACGCCGCGATTATACCGCGACTAATTCTAGCTCTCCGATTCTATATATAATGACGTGACCACATGTGCTTGCGGGATGCAAGCATTGATAGCCAAAGAATTGGATCGGCCGGTTGTGTTTCTATGTCCAAATGTATATAGACGTGGCGAATTTTTTCGATACCGGATGGAGACCCGGAGGAACGAAAAGCTCGGGGCGTTGGGCAAGGCCGAACAATATAAACACTTTAAAACATTGTGCGATGCAAGAGTTAGAGAGATGGCAGACTACATCTGTAAGTGCATGAAGAAGATCAAAACAGACGCCGGTTGTCTCATTGCGGCCCAACATATCAAGTAAGTCAAAAGCAATACTTTTTATTTTTGAACACTTGGAATCTATTTCTAATAAAAAAAATGGTGTAGCATGGCCGTATACAAACAACAAAGACACTATGGCCACTTTGGATTACTTGGCTAATCTTCCCTCAGGATGGAGCGGCCCTTAGGCTGGACTCGTTGCATGATACGCCAAAAGGCCTCTACAAACATTTTGAAGAGGCCCTGCAGCTGTAAGTCACCACACTTGTATACTATTTCATACTATAAACTTCTGTAAGTCATGACACTGTGGGTTTTCGCATGCAGGGGCTTACAAGGATTACTTGAAAGACCCCGAGTCATACGATCGGAGGATGAGCATACGCAAAGAAAAACATAAGGACGAAATTAAGATCAGGCGAGACTACGAGGTATATGCAAAGATTACTCTCGTTTGCTCGTCCATATTGAATGGTCTCATAATATTCTAACCATTTTCTCGTACATATATCGCGGCGTGCGAAGGCGGGTAGCGACCTTTCGGCAAAGAACTGTGTGGTTTCTATGCCTGTACGTTCATATCCCGCAGTGATGTGTACCGTACTACGTGGCGCGAGTGACGGTAAGAAAACCACGCAAGGTTTTGGAACCAAAACTTGGGCGACCTTAAGTTCAAGAAAATGGTTGGCGCCATCCGTAGGGCCGCCGTTGAGGGCGTTGTGCTACCTACCGCAAATTCTTCGACCCTAACAAATGCGACCTCGCTACAAACGGCGACTTATGGGAACTACGCCGACCGGAGAAATAAGCTAGACATGAAGGACTATTTGTGGGATGACATTGATTTGTAACCTAAACTCTTGATTGATCAATCGATCGCTCGATCGAGTTTAATTTGTAAATTGTGATGTGGGTGTGATCACTTTTAAACTCTAAGTGCTTAATTGAATCTCCATGTTAGTTGAATGTTGACTTGTCATGCATGTTCAAGATTTATGTCAATATTCTCTTATTTTATTATTTAATATGTGGTTTAAATCATAATATATAATTTTAAAATATTTTTGAATTATTTTTTTATTAATCCTGAATTAATTAACCGTGGTGGGCTTTTAACAAAACCCGCCATGGTTAATTTTATTAACCATGGTTAATTTTATTAACCATGGCGGTCTTTGTTAAAAAGCCCGCCACGGTTAATGTATTAACCATGACGGGCATGGAGTCCGCCACGGTTAATCGAACGATTAACCGCGACTTACTTGCTACGTGGCGGACACAATGCCCGCCTACGGTTAATCATTTCGTAGTAGTGGTCCCCTCCCTTGACTCTGTGTCCAAGATCACTCTCCTCTCTTCTCCCCTACATCTCTCTAGTGAATACTTCTGCAGGCCCTCGCCCCAACTGGATCCCAAACCCGCGCTGCTGCCCTCCACCATTGCTATCCCGTCCTAGTTGCCACCGGTTCACTCCATGATGCCCCTCGACCGACAACGCATGTGTAAGCAAACTTAATTTAATGTGCACTTTCCATGATATCCACATCTTTTGGACACATGTGTTGTAATAACAGTAATTGGTTGTTGGAGACTTTTCATACTTTGTGCGGATTTTTAATTTGGTTATCTCATTGTAGAAACCCAATTTAATGTTCTTTTTAGGCCGCTCCGATGAGAGGTTTCATCCCACCGTTTCCAAGACATGGTAGCATTGGTAACCGTGAATGAAACAGGCTTTCTCAATGGGATAATTTCTTTTCACCATTTCATAGGCTCGTTGTTGTATTTAATACCTGCAATTTGCTATGATCAAATATGCATAAAAACTCTATAGCCGTTTGCTGTGTTCAACTGTCACATTCGGCTGAATACTAGCCATTGGCTTGCTGCAGCTGGGTCCGACGTGGGTGATGTGTCAAGTGGTCATTGCCTAGTGCCATTTGCAGTCCGTGAGCCCAGCTTTGGATGTTGTCCACTCGTTCCCAATCCGGCAGCCAGAAGAGAGAGAGAGAGGAGTCGAGGAGAGAAGGGGACAAAGCAGACAGAGCAGCGCGACAGCGTCACGGTTCAAGCTTCGGCACAGCGGCTCCGCGGCTGCGGCATCGCCTGGCGGAGGCACGGCTGCTGCTGGCGGCGCTCGACTCCGTTGGAGGAGAAGGGCAGAGCAGAGGAGGAGAGGGAGGGCGAACGCGCGGAGTAGAGCTGTAGCGCGACGGCGGCGCGGGCCGACTCCAGAGCAGGCAGCCGGAGAGAAGCACTGGAGCAGGCAGCCGGGCGTCGGCGGGGAAAGCAGTAGAGGCGCGGGGGATTGGGTTGGCGCGTGGCCGAGCGGGAAGGAAGCGGATGGTTGGGGACGAGCGCGCACACGGGATCTAGGTCGATGAAACTTTTCCCCTCAACGGGAGTTTCACGCGATTTCCAACGCGTTGGAAACGCCGCTCGGTCGTTTCACCAAGATGAAACTTTTTGTGCTTTCTCTCCCTGCTCGTTTAATGCAAATCTTTCTTTTTCTTGATGTGTCACATGTAATTAATGTGCATGAAAAACCTCTATGAAATGCCCATTGAGACAACCCGTCGTTTGCCCCCGTCTGTATGTTGGTCTTTTTGCAAAAAGACCCCGTGTCTGCCCATCGACGGGCTTCGCGTCGCCTGGCGAGTCGACGGCTCCGTCCCGTTGCCCGAGGCCAAGTCGACGAACCCCCGCGCGTTGTATGCGTCGTCTTCACGAGGCGACGGTAAGCTCGGATCCTGCGCGGGGAGTGCACGCGGGAGTTCTACGCACCAAATCGCGGAGGCAGGGGAGGAAGGAATGGAGAGGGAGGCATCGCGGAGCTCACTGGATCAGCATCTCGTCCACCTCCTCCTTGCCGCAGACCAGGATCTCGTCCACCTCCTGCTCCCCCACCGCGGCCGCCGAGCTTTGAGCCCCACAACGCCGGCGCATCGAGCTGTGACGTCGTGGGCACCTACCGTCGCAGGCCATGAACGCGAGGTGGAGGAGCATTGGATGGGGATGGGGCACGGGAAAACTCACGGATGGAGGGGATAGGAGATTTGGATCTCTCGCAGAAGGAGAGGTGAGGAGAGCGCACAGGTGTGGCCGGAGGCCGGTGCGGGAGATGCGAGGGAAGCGATGGGGAAGAAAGCAGAATACGCGGTGGGGAAAGGACCCAGAACCTTGCAGAATTTCCATCGGCCGCTTTGCTGCAGTTTTTATTTTAATTTTTTAATAGGCCCACGTGACCACAAGTGCTCCAACTTTAGACTTGTGCGTTTTTTAATTTGAGATATTTTTGAATTCTAGAATTGCATGTTGGGACACAGGAAGTATGCCACTAGCCACACAATGATATACGTAAATACATTTGCAGTTGATATTCGCTCCATGCAATGCATTAAACATCTTAGAGACGGACCCTCTGACTATGGGTTGTATGAACCGCCTTTTATATCCGTCGTATGATAATTTCGAGATTTTATAGACGATCTGCCGTCTGTGGGTTGTACATGCCCTTAGTTGGCGATTACTGCTTCAGTAATCCTTTTTTCAAGCTGGATGTCGTTCTGAAGTGTGGTAATTAATGCTCTGGAAAGTTGTTGCTGTTTTGGGGTGTTACACTGACTTCAATGGGTAAATTAATTGTTTTTAAGTACCTGTCCTTTAGGTTACAAGCTGCTTCGGAGACGCTCGCCCAGATTTGCTTATGGTTTATTTGTGGGTTTGGTCCAGGTTGCCAGGTGGAAGGAGGCGGCAATGGCAGATGCGGCAAGCCACAAAGAAGGAAAAAGAGTGACTGCTCAATGCAAAAACAGAGGTATTTTTCAGTTGTTGTAAATTGCATAGTGTAGCCAAACGGATGCGTAGCTTCTACCTTTCATGGTACCGTGAGGTTCTCAAACTAGATCATTGCAGTTTCAACTGTCAAACTGGAGTTGTGTTTGATTTAGGATATCTGTCCCAAGTTGAACACCAAATAATTAGGAATGTCTAGGTGCTGAGAAGAATTTTTGTGCGGTTCTGGATAAGTTTCATAGCCAATGGACCAGCGGTGTCGTTTATCAGGGAAGTCCTACAATGGACCAGCGGTGCTGAGAAGAATCTGAGCTTGTTAGCTACCGCAGTCTCCCACCAGGTAGGTCGTGGCCGCGCGGACGAACTCTATGTTTCAAGTGTTTTAGACTTTTTTTTTTTCAAGTGTTTCATCTGGGTGTTGCAAAAGATCTCGAATGTTGCATATGTTGCAATGACAAATATGAATGTTGTAATTGTTTCAAATCTTGATGTTGCACATGTTGTAGTGAGCTACACACGCATATTTTAAACGTGTGTTCCGTGTGTTTCATCTGTCTTCTTACATATTTTGCAAATGTTTCAAGAGTAGATCTTGGTGTTTGCACATGTGGCAATGGGCTACACATGTGTGGTTCAAGTGTTTCATCCATCTTGAGACGTACATTGCAAATATTTCATTTGAATGCTTGCAATGGCATCAATGGCTGACCATCACCTTTTCCTTATTCACGAACTCCCTGACCAGCACCATAGCCCTATCATGGTCACTAGCAGCTCCGGCGCTGGACTTCCTAGGACAACACAGTCGAGGGGGATGGCCGCGCGAATGTTGTAAGTGGAGGGGGCCACGTGAAATGCGTCCGGCGCTAGCCATACCAAAAAGTATAAGGATTGATGTATTGTTTTAGAGCAGCTCCCGCTCCCGTGTTGGCAAAAAGCGAACCGAGAGAAGCGGAAAGTGAACCGGGAACATTGGAGCATTTAGACGTTTAATGTCAGAGCAAAAATCAATGTCTGCAGATGAGCCGAACCATTGAGAATAAAAATTGTCTCCGGACGCATTGCCTCTCTCAGCACCCTCCTGCTCTCCCCGGAGCTATCGAACCAAGGTGAATTTTTTAGTACCATTGATATGCATGGATCGACCCACACACTAGAGACACCGAACTTTGCGTTCGTTCGATCTCACGGTGCGGCGAGCAACACTGGAGGTGCCCTTAGATTATTCAAACAAGAATACTCAGGCCTTGTTTGGACGCGCATGTATTTCACTCAATCCACGTGGGTAGGAGTGTATTTGAACTAAATTCCATACCAAACCACTCCAATACACATGGATTTAAAGGAATACATGCGCATCCAAATAAGCCCTCAAGCATGGAACGGGAACATGGCTGCTATGACTGAGACTAGAGTCCTAGACAGCTGCAGCATGAATGAATCACCGTCTGCTCTTTTTTCGTTTTAATAAATAAAAAAAAATACCGGTGTAGCTTCTCTCTTGAAATATTGGTGATGGAGGAACCAGTCTGCCGGGCCGGTAGAGCCCAACAAAAGAGAATGAGATAGCCAACCCATTCCACTTCCCAGGCCCAATCCAAGGGACTTCCAATAATTTACTTGCCAAACCCTAGCCATCATTCACAACGCCTCCCGCCGCCGCCGCCGCCGCCCGGCGGCGATTCCCGAGATGGCCTTAGCGGGCAGCGCCAACGAGTCGGCGGAAGATTTTTCCGCGGCGGCCACCGTGGTGCGCTTCGACCCACCACTCCCTCTCCTCCGCGGGCCCGTTCCTTCCCCGGCCTCCGGCGACGGCCCCGTCGTCCTCGCCTTCCACGACGCCGCCAGCTGGCGAGCCGCCTGGGAAGACGCCGAGGCCAGCCTCGTCTCCCAGTGCGAGGTAATCTGCCCTGGTCCCCTTACTACCCCGTCTCCCCTCCTCGGTCATATCTGTGTTGGCAAAGCAGTGAACTTTGATGCGTGATCAGTCTAAAAATGCAGCATTGCGAGTAGGATGCAAATAGATTTAGCTTGTAGCTTATATTGTTAAGTTGTCTGGAGCGTGTCAACGGAGCTATATTAGTTAAAGCTGGAAACCTTTGTCACTTGATTAATCATGTCTCCTTGTTGCAGCTGGCCGAGGTGCCTCGCGCTAGTCATGCGACGCAGTAAGTTTAGTAGCTGCAGATATCAAAGAGGGCAAACCAGCTCCTGACTACTGGAGTTCAGTGGTTAGGGTTGACAATGCTCCATAATCGTTGGACTATGTTTGTTTCGGTTATGGTTTTTAGCGTTCTTTGAGGAATGCAGAATGCAGAATGCCAGTTATGGAATCAGTAATAGAAGGCTAGTTGGGCACTTGAAATTATTATTCAGATAGGCTGGTTTTCATCCTCTCATGTGCCATTTGTGTCTGTTATCTTTCAATATTGCATTAATATTTGTTCTCTTTCAAAATGTGATTTTCAGTTTTATACCAGTTGACAAAGAGAACAAATCACCTCCTGGCATCTGGAGTTCAGTGGTCAGGGTTGACCATGCTATATAACATCGGGCTATGTTTCACTTCTGGTTTGTTTTTCTTTGTGGAATGCTGGTTATGGAGTCAGTAAATGTAGGCCAGTCAAGTGCTTCAGCTTATCCAGATGTACGGGTTTTTTGTCCTTCCATGCCCCATTTGTATTTGCTTTGTATGTAGTTTTTACTTTATCCAGCTGTCTCAACTATCATGCTTTTACACACTGAGCCAAACCACAATTGTCTTTGTCTGACAATGATTAGTTTTGTTGGCTGATTAGCTGGATGCTACTGCTCTGTCTTTGGGGAAAACAGCCTCCCCTACAATATTTTCCACAGCCTTAACTATAATACACTATAAATGGTTCTACTCAGTAAAAAATAATTACTTTTAATCAGCTGAGTTATGTTCTCTCTATTCTTCAATGTAGCTTCCCAAGAATCTGCAACTTATGTTCTCTTCTTCTAGTGAAAATCTATTTTTTACTTATGTTCTGTCTCAAATGCTACTGATCATTGATTTCATCACTGAGAAAGAGCCCCCTCCCTTCTCTTTTTGTTTTCGTTTGTCCTCCTGCCAAAGTGCAAAGGATTTGATTTACCATTGCAGCTGGCCGAGTTGGCTGGCTCAAGTCTGCCAGTCAGTAAGTATAGCAGCTGCATACATTAAAGAGGGCAAACCAGCTCATGGCTACTAAAATTTAGTTGTTGTGGTTGACACTGCTCTAAAGTACACATGTTAAATCCACTTCGTGTATCGATAGCTGCATCTAATAATTTATTAGTGTCAAGGCTGAAACAGTGTGATGGACAAGTGGCAAGCACAGTTCACACTAAGAACATATTGTATAGGATTTAGTGATCCTTCTTTATGATGTTAGACATCAAAGAGGGCAAACCAGATCCTGGCTACTGGAGTTGAGTGGTTGGGGTTGACAATGTCTCATTACATCTGGCTAGTTGGGGACTGGAGCCTTTTTGTCCATCCATGCCCTATTTTTGTTTGTTTTCATTCAGTGTGAAATTTGTGTTTCTCTTTCAATGTGATTTTCAGTTTATCCCAGATTTCCAGTAAACAAAGAGAGCAAACCATCTCCTGGCATTTGGAGTTAACTGGTTGGGGTTGAAGTTCTCCAGAACATCAGGCTATGTTTCACCCTTTTTAAACAGTTTTGATGCTTTCTTTGTGGAATGCTGGTTATGGAGTCAGTAAATACAAATCAGTCTTGAGCTTATTCTGATGGACGGATCTTTGTCCTTTCATGCCCCAATTGCTTTTGTTTTCTCTCGATATAGTTTTCGGTTTATCCCATGTCTCAGCTATGATGCTTTTACATACTATGACATATCACAATCTATTCTTATGTGACAGTGATTAGTTGGCTTATTAATCAAATGCCGGTGCCCTATCTTCTGGGAAAACAGCCTCCCTTGTGATTTTTTCCGACAACATTAGCTAGAATCTAATATGCATGCTTTTACACAAAAAATATTGTATTTTTTAATGAAATGAGTTATGCTTTCTATTATTATTCAGTTTATCTTCTCAATTACCTTGTTAAGAGAAAACCTATGTTCACTTCTGTTTTGTCTGAAATGCTATTCGTCATTGGTTTCACCACTGAGTCAGAGGAGTTTATTTTCCTTTTTCCCCTGTTATCTCCTACCTGAAGTGCAAGGGATTTATTTGTTTGTCATTGCAGCTGGCCGAGTTGCCTGGCTCAAGTTCTACCAGTCAGCAAGTAAAACAGCTGCATACATTAAAGAGGGCAAACCAGCTCATGGCTACTTAGCTTTAGTTTGTTGTAGTTGACACTGCTCCACAGTACACATGGCAAACCCACTTCTCGTATTGATAGTCATCTAATATAACATCAAGGCTAAACCAAGAATGTGTGACTGACATGGGAAACATAATCACAGTTACAACTCATTGTATGGCTCTCCAGCATGTTTGAGAAAAAAGAACTTGTTGTATGGGATTTAGCTATCTTCTGTATGATATCAGCCTTTATTAAAAAAACATGATGTGTTACCTAGTTTTTTTTGTCAAATTTGAAGAGCAGCGAGGAAAGTTTGTCAAATTTCATAATGATCTCAGAAGTATATTCAATTTCTCCCAAATCTAGTTATGCTGGCTTGTAATATGGCATATCGGACATGTTTGATATACATACCGAACTGGTCTAGTTTGAACTGTGATTTCAGGTTTTTGCTGGTTCTTACTCGATTTGCTTCTGCGTCTTTTCAGCTCCTTTCCAAAGATCAGACTGTATTTCCTGTTATGTTACTTCCTGCAGACCTGAAAGACTGAGCTTGCCATGCATATATCCTTTGCATTGCATATACCATTCCCATTTGACACATGCATTTGTGTGGTGTACTTGGTACTAGATTCTGTTTCATAAGAGTTTCTTTGCCCCCCTCAAAATGCAATAAGAAGAGAGCCTCCCTGAAATCTAGTTATGCTGCCTTGGAATATGGACATGACTGTATTTCCTATTGTGTTACTTGCTGCTCACTGAAAGGCTAAGCTTGCCATATTTCATTCGCGTTGGACATATCATTCATATTTGACACAAGCTTTAGTTTGTTGTAGTGTATTTAGTACTAGATTCTGTTTCATAAGAGTTCCTTTCCCTCCCTTAAAATGCAATAACAATAACAATAACATGACATGGACACTCATCTTTGCAGGCTGGTGCACGATCAGGGTGCTCAATCAGTGCATCACGCAAATGCAAGCCTCCCTGGTGGAAAGGCTTATTTGTAGCTACCCGACTGACTACGAAGAAAGAGAGAGATGTGAAGAGCGAGAGATGGCTGCTTGTCTGGAGGCAGCGAAAGAGGCTTGCATCAAGTTTGCAAAGGGAAAGTGCATTGGACCATTCCGAGATGCAAGGATAGCCTCTGACGGTCTCCTGGGAAATACAGATTTTGATGTCTGGGGCGCTGCTGCTGCCGACAAAACGACATCAACGACATCATTAAGTGCTGTGAACAATCGACAGTCGTTTAGCCCTGATCCTGGTGTGACAAACTACAGATGAAGCGACGTGCTTGATAGCTTGTCATCATCGAATGAAAACAACAGCTCTGGATGATGACTGTCAAAGGCGTTACATGGTCACGACACCATGATGGAATTTGGAATCGGATTGAATAATCACATAATGGTGTAAATGAGGTCCGATGATGGTGGTTTTATGCCATGATTGCGGTTCTGTTACTGAACTACTAGGGAAAGTGAAAGAAGTGATTTCTGGGAATGATGCAGAGGATCAATAATAAGGAGAAGAAAAGACTGAGGCCTGGTAGGCAAGGACAAGATCGGTGGCACACGCATGGAGTGGGAAGCAAGACAACCTGGTTACTGTTGCTTTTTTGGAATTGTTTCAAATCATTGGACGAATCTGGGCAACACTACGTACATGTGTAATGTTGCTCAGTAGGTTACGTTAGGGTGTCAAGGATTTGATTTACGTGCAGAGGTTGCGTTCGACAGAACTAGTTTCAGTATTCCTTTCGGAGCTCAGGATATGAAGATCCATTGATGTTCAGAAGTGTGTACATACGCTCTAAATAGAATTTTTTTTTTGTTAATAGCAATGGATTGTCAGTAATGCAGTTTAGTTGTAACAGCCATATGTGGTCTTGGACTTGGAGCAATCGTTGCCTACATTGCTTGCATGACACCACTAGGTGATGGCAATTGATTTACACGGAGCTGTAAAAGTCAATCTTGGGCAAGTGTAGGCACGCATCCTTGTGCACTGCCTGTGACTGAAAATTAATGTATGGTGATGGTCTCTCTGTGCTGCCTAGACACCCCATCGATGTAAAGTTGCACAGGAGACGACGACGACGCACGTTGCAAGTCCAACCCCGTTGTGCCGCGTCTAGACTGACATGCATGGTTGGTTGTCTTGTGTGCATCTGCCACTTGGGCATCGGATGCCGTCGCGAGTGTAGAAATACATGAGGCTTTGGCAGCACAAATGCACAATCTCTCTGGCTAGATCGTACAGGTAGGTCTGCGGACTGAAATGGAATCCCAGGCAGCACAAATACACGCAACGCAGCAGGCTGCTGCCATAGTGGCAGACTCCGATCCGATCCACGGTCACGGTCTCCTGCGGCTGCCGATGCTCGCTGTCCGCTGGTGCCTGCGCCGCGGACGGCCGACGGACATCGTCTCTCTCGGGCGTGATACCTGAAAATTGGCACAGTAGCGAACTGAAAAGCACTGTAGCACTTTTCATTTATTTGTGGTAAATATTATCCTATCATGATGTAATTAGGCTCAAAAGATTCATCTCGTAATCTACATCTAAACTGTGCAATTAGTTATTTTGTTTACCTACATTTCATACTCTAAACATACGTCTTTTGGTGTATTTAATGTTCTAATGTGATGGAAATTTTAAAAAGTTTGGAGAAAAGTTTGGCTTCTAAACACACCCTCTCTAGCACGGCACCGGTACACAGTACCCGTACCCCGTCATCGTCATCCAGGTAGAGTACTACTGACATGTCGGCCTCCTGGTAGCCGACAGGATCTGTCGGCCAGCGGTTGGCCGGCAGGTCGTAAAATGTTATTGAAAATGAATTCGCTGGCTTCTGGGTTTGGGCGCCTGTGTACCGTGTACGTACTACTGGTATGCTGTACTAGTACTGACCGTAGTCACATCGACGGCATGGGTGGCCATGCCGTCGTTGCCAGATTGCCATGCCCACCGCCGCCGTGTCCGGCTTTCTCCTGGGGGAAACTGCCCGTTTCCACCCCTCGCTTTTCTCCACCGTGACTGGGAACGCTCACGGTGGGTGAAGGTGGAGACACTGGGGGATGACCTGATGCTTTTCCTCGGCCGGTCATGTTCCAAGGTTGTCCGCGCTTCTCAGTACGGGATGTCGGGTGATCAGATCTTCTTCTTGGATGATGTGTTTGAGAACGACGAGAACAATAGGTACGTCAATGAAGGGAACACTTCTGCCAGTGTCTACGACATGAGGACAGGCGAGATCTCCTCACCGCTGCCCATGGTCTGGAAGCGCAGGATGGTCCTGGCGACATGGCTCTTCCCGAAGTGATGGTTTGTTACTATGCAGTCAGCCAGATGAACACTAAGTAGCTGTCTAGGACTTGTCTTTTGAGGAAACGGATGTTCCTGTGAAACACTTGTTCCTGTGAACCTTAAACGTTTGATATTCAGTATCAGCAAGGGTACCACTGATCTGTTAAACCTGTCCCTAGCTTGTTGCCGGCCGAACTGGTACTAGTCCTCCTCTGCGGTGCTTGTTGCTTGTGCATCTGTAGCCATTGGCACGGGCATTCCTGTTGCAATGCCACACATGCCTTTTCTCCTCCTCCATCGCAGGATAGCTTTCTGACCTCGGTATGCAGCCTGAGCAGATCTTTGAATCATTAGATGACATGATAGATACATGAGATACAGGCTAACAAGTTGCAAAATTTGTCAGATGGCATCATCTAGTGCTCTGCTCTCGCCAATACGTGAAAAAAAATGAATCCCTGGGAAATAAAAATAAAAATAGTACATCAAAACAAAAAATAACACCGGAAGATTGATTTATTTGTATTTTTATAGCTACTCTTTGCGTGTTCATAAAGTTCCTCCTCACCTGCCATGTGCGGAAATGACATTGTATTCGTGCAGCAGCTCGCATCGTTTTCTTTCTGTTGTAGTTCCGCGTTCCGGAATGCAACCTGAATCCTAATTGCAGCAACTATCGAAGTTGCTTCAATCTCAGGATTGGCCAACAGATCGAATTGCTTTTGTTTGAAGCTTAAGTTCAGTCCGTTCCCTGAGAGCGGCCTGGATATTTTTGGCAGCATCAGCAGGATTAGGGTAGCTAGGCTGTTAACGATTCTCGTAAGCACAATTTTTTTTTCACTAAGGTTTTCAAATTCATTAGAATGATACTTTATTGACTGCGTCCTTGATGCTGATCACTTATCCTCAAAATGAGCAGTGAACCATTTCTCAGCAAGGTATGCAGCTAATCCATCAAAACTAGTCTTGCAGCTACATCAGCAGCAGTGCTTCCACAAGGGTCATCATGAGTCGGACCTGTAACCAAGCTTGGATTTGCTCCAGAAGACAAAAGAGCAACAGCCATTTTTACACAATAGTCTCTTACGATGTAACTAACTACTTGTCAATTCATTATCCTCAGGACCTAAACCTTTTGTGAGACAATTTGTTCATATTTCAGTGAAATTTCAGGCGAATTTCAATAATTTCGGATGTTCAAAAAAAAATCTAAAACCGAAAATGAAACCCTTGTTCCTGAGTAGGTTTTGACGCCCTCACGGTTCAAAACAGCCTACGCATGAAAAGTAGCAACATGGCAGGCATTAAGGCAATCATTCACACACCGCTGGAAATTGCATACTGAAATACCAGTCAACACGTCAAGAGCTCAACTAATTGTCCAAAGAAACTGAAGTCGAATCCGTAAAAAGAAGTATACATTCTTTCTGGCAGTACAAATTTCCAGTGCTACTTAAATCACTGAACCGGCTGACTGCAAATCAATCTATCATGAACTGCCCTTGTGGAATTGAAGCATGGTGTCAAACATGGCAACACACACTATGCTGATAGGCCAGCATCAAGATGTCCACGCTTCATACAAGGACCGTGATTGATGAATGGGAATATCAAGAACTTAGGTTTTACAGCCTCGCGATGACAGCTTCGACCTCGGCAGGGGTGTAGAGGTGGTACTTGGGGGCAACCTTGGCGATATCAACATTGTTTGGGGTCACCTGTTTAGAACAAGACAATAAGTTCACGTTAAGATGAATGGATCGACAGAGTTTGAGTGATGGAATATGTAGTAGCTTGACACGCCATACCTTCTCTTCCATAACCTGCTTCAGGATTGAAAGGGCTATGGTCTCCGCCTCCTGTAGGGTCAGTTCCTGCACCAAGATATCAGCAAGGCATTTCTATCAATTTTCTGTGACCTGAGCAACAACCAACACTATTTTTTTATGGATCTGCTCTATGGCATTGCAGTACGCCTGCACTTTCACTTTTTTTTTTGACAGCCATAAAGGACTAGTATCATCCCATTCGTACATCCTTGTGGAGCAAATTCTTGTGATGCCATTCTGTGTGAGTAGCATATTCAAAGATTCTAAGCATTGCAATTAATCTAATGCTCTAGGACACCTTTTCACCTCGGTTGAGTTAGATAATTCCTTATAACTAGGGTTCACATGCAGCATCTCTCTTTGGAACTGTACGATTCATTAGCTTAGCATTTAGCTTGAACCATACCTTGTTGTACTGCTCCTGCAAGGAGCTATCAGCTCCTTCAGAGCCTGATCCAATTGCCTTTGCATTGCATTGCCAGAAGGTTCCAGATGGATCAGTGTAGTACCTGCAGCACATAGATGGCGAACCATGAGAAGTGAAGTCCAGTGGACTTTGGTAAATTGATCATTTTTTTGAAATAAATTAGTAAATTGATCATGGCAAAAAGAATTGCCTCACAACATAGAGAGGTAAGGATGACATGATTGCAGAATGTGCAAAACATACAAAGGGGTCTATTATATAGCTGCCTGGTCTCTCAATATTCCAACAACCAAAATATATGCCTCAGCCAACATGTATACCCAATAAACTTATGTATGGGATTTAAACTAAACTTCCAGCGGTAAACAAAGAATTTTTCCACAAGACTTACTGGGAAGCAGGGAAAAAAAATACTTTTCTACTTAAAAACTATACACATATGGATCTAACCTTTTCATATATCACTTTATATGCTTGTTATGAGTAAAGAGTAAAGACCTTGTCCATATACAGAGTGGAAAGCGAGCTCATCTAGCAAAGCAAATCACTTAGTTCAGATGTAGATAACTATTGGAACAATCTTGGTCACCAGTTCCGAGGCTTTCTGTTTCTTCCTTATTTTTTACATAAATTCTTCTACTTTTAGTTACCCTGCCAAGGACACATAATGACCTATAACAAAACCGCCTAGCAACCACAGTTCGTGTGAGTCGAACAAGTTCAATGCATGATGTCGATAACCATTTGAAATTTTGAACAATCTTGGTCACAAGTTCCAGGAGTTAAGGTTTTTCCTTAAATTTACAGGAATTCTATTTTAGTTTGCCTTCAAGGACACATAATGACCACCTAGCAGACAACCATAGTTCGTGTATAGGTCAAATAAATGGCAAGTCTAGTCTCTGCAGCAAAAGGATATCCACTACAAATTAGCACACCATGGCAATCTAAAAGGATCCAACAGAAAGAAATTACAATGCATGGCAATGATTTTTCTGAAGAAAACAGAAGATGCAAACCACCTCACCATGACAGCCTAAATGCTAAAACCCAATTTCGATGCACTATAGTACACTGATTTGCATATGAAAAAGAAGAAAAACTCCCTTGTTTAAGAAAAACATGGATTCTAAAGACAGCAGTTAAGAAAATTAAGGTTCAGTGACCTAAATGGATCAACACTTACAAGCTAGGTCCATTCTCATCATGTCCAGCGATTAGGAGAGAAAACTCCAAAAGGCCGTGACTGCACAAACAAATAAACATATCAGAACACCCACTGACTTTAGCACATCCCTCTACAAGCTATTTGTATGGAACTATAAACGTAGACTGGTGATGCAGGAAAGTGTGGGTGTATAAATGCTTTGAAAATTAATAGTGGGTCACCGTATCAAAATAGTTAGCAAATGGGGAAAGCTTTCGACATTTTGCAACTGAACCTTAACAAAAGCAATTTAAGGTCCATCTTGACCATTAGGCCTTTTGTACGAGTACAGATGAAAGAGCTGATTCAGGTAGAATAGGTATAGATTAATAAATTTCTCATCAATTCATAAACGCTAGTAATGTCTGTTATCTCTTCTCATAGTCATTATGGGGGTAATAGGGCTAACCAGAACACTTACATGTTCTATGTTCTACTAGATTCAATTTCCTATATTCAGAAAATTTGAAAATATAAGCAGGCAACATCAAACTAAATTTGAAATGCAGCAAACCAAGATATTGGTGCAAAGTCCATCTTAATTTTGAAGTTGAAGGAATGAGAGGCAGTCTGCAGCAAAACAATCTTGTTCTTGCATTCTGGAGGTGGTACGATAACATAAATGAGGCTAACCATTGACTCTTCATCACCTTCGCCAAACCGCAGAGCCAAGTCACAGATAGCTTGTGTAGAAGATTCTACGGTCATTGGAACCTATGATTCTGATTGTAAACATGTCGAGTCAGATTAACAGATAAAGCTCCCAAACATGTAAATATGTATATGACCCAGGAAAGTTACCTGAGTCTCAACACGAGCATGCTCCACTAGCGTTCTAGCATCAGCAATAAGTCCACTCATGGCACAGCCTATGTGCTCATCAATTTCCATGATTTTCTCCACACTACTTGGTTCCTATGACATCAAAGAGCAAAGGAAAGCTGCATTCATCAACAATTTAAACATGAAACAGCCTATAGCATGAAAACCAGAGGCTAAGTGGAGCTGCCATATCCTCTGATAAAACAATTCCTGCTATCATAGCCCAAAATTGCATAAAGTTGAGCTCCAAACTCTAAAATTACATCAGCTGTACATTAAACTATTGCCATAAAAATTGCAGTAGAATGAGGGACCGCACAACTTTGTGAAAGAGGAGCTACCTAATAAAGACAATAAACCTTGTATAAGAAATCACAATAATTCAGTCATAAACGTTTGGTCAGCAAGCAATGTTCCCAATTTAACATCCCAATGTTTGCCAGCATACAATCAAGCACTAGTACCGGCTAAGAGGAAGGAAAAAGTAACTCAGTAAGTACCAGCAGTGGAGAGGTCACACGTTTCTCAACAGCAAGAACAACGCCATCCTTTGTCTTCAACCCGATCTCAGTGGATCCCAACTGCAAGAGCAGAGGAAACAGCAACGTAAGAATCACTTTGTCACACAAAACCCACATAAATCTCACAAGTAAATGCACGGAAAATTGCACAAAACTCAGTACAGGTTTGTGTGTGCACTTGAGTGTAAGTGGTTGTCCTTGACCTACCTTCTGCTTACTAAATAATGCAGTGTCAATCCGGTGCTATTGAGTTAAAAAGAGCATGCCATCAAATGCCAAGCTGAAATTGACACAGCAATAAACCAAGTAGACACAGAACCACAAACCGTTCCACAGTCCCAAGGCTAAACTAGTAAGATCGAGTGAACCATACTCCAGACTTCATCAGCATATAACAACCTCAACTCACAAATTCCAGCAATTCAGTTAATAATCCCAAAACCCCCCAACTGCGCCCTTTCAGATTTGCGCTCACGAAACAAGAGCCAACCCCACAAATCTAGCCCCGTCGTCACAAAAGTCCCCACCACCCCACACATGCACTCGGTCGGCATCTATCTCGGCGTCCTCACGATTCAGATTCGATCGAATACAGCACGCCGCCGTCCCACTAGACCGCTACGAAGGGAGACAGCAGAGAGAGAGAGAGAGAGAGAGGGGGGTGGGGGATCTCATCTTGATGGCCTCAATGGCGTACTCGACCTGGAACAGCCGTCCCTCCGGCGAGAAGGTGTTGACCCCGCGGTCGTACTCGGTCCTGCAAAGACCCCCCAAACCGAAAATGCAACCGCGTCAGCACTGCCGTCAGACTAAATCCAGAGGGATCCGAAACCGGCCAGTCACCTTGTGAGAAACATCCTGACTGACGGTCGGCGAGCGAAACTCCGGTGACGGCGGGTGCTGGATCGAGCGAGCAGGACCTCGCCGCCTCTCTCTTCTCTCCTTCTCGTCTGCTTGCAAAGGAGCCGATGGCAATTCTACCATTATGGGACATGGGCTTCGTCAAAATACCATTCCGCAACGGGGCTTCGCTAGATTACCATTATAAAACATGACCTACACGCTAAAATACCATTCGAGGTCTTTACGACTCTTTTCTGACTCATTTGCCCCTGCCCTTTTCTTTTCTGGTTTGACTGCACAGCGGCGTCGGCGGCGGCTATCGTCGCGACACTGCGTCGTCGTCGGCTATCGCGACACGGCGAGCTCGCGGCCAGTGTTGTGTGCACGAACGGCCAGTGCGGAGGGCGGTGCGGCGAGCAGCCGCCAACGTGGGCGCGCTCCTGCACGAGGACGAGGGGATGGCGAGCCCTAGGCACTCCTGGCCCTCATGTCGGCGCGGCCCAGCCGATCAGCACCACCGTGGGGATGCGCCCCTGGCCACGCGAGCGCGCTTGAGTCGCCATCGCCGCGACGTGGATGCGCCCCTGCCAAGCGCCACCGTTGCGGGGCTGCTCCATGGCCGAGCGCCGCCGCCGCGCGAGCTCGCCCCTCCGCCACGCCGCCGCCATGGGGACGCGTGAGTGCGGCGGAAACGGAACGCTCACCAAACAGATCGAGTGGCGGTTTCTTTCTTCTCTCCTCCGACGCCGCCAAGCGAGCTCGCCTAGCAAATGGCGTTCTTCGACGCCTCCATTGCCTGGTCTCCATCCACGAAGAGAGGATATGCCTGTGCCCTTGGGTTGAGGCACGTCCTTGATCGATTTGCCGGATCATCGGGATATCCATGTGCTACTGCCAGCAAATCGATTTGCTGCTGCATACACTAAACTGTTGGGACTGATATTGATTGCCTGCTGATGCTTGTCTTGTATATCGTACAAAACTGAAACAATGGAGACCTGAGGTGCCTGGCTGGGAGGACCCGACAACCGGCTACGAATCTCCCAGCCAGCCTAGAGACATGGCCATGGGATAGCTGGGTTCCGGAGGAGCAAGCATGAGGCGGCGGGCAGCCACGCGGTGGTTCCCGGTGCCCTCTTCTTCCTCGCGTCCGGTGACCAGGAAGGCGGCCTTGGCTTGCTAGCGAGCTGGGTCCGGCGTGCGGCGACCAGGGAGGAGCGTTCCGTTTCCGTCGCGACGAAAGAAGAAATAAGGCAGGGGCACCAAGGGAATAAAAGAGATGAAAACCAACTCGATGGTATTTTGCCGGTTGAGTCGTGTTTCATAATGGTATATCTTCGGCGTTCGCGTCATGAATGGTATTTTGGCCGCCCCATATCCCATAATGGTAGAATTGCCATTGGCTCGAAGTTGACGGCAGTGTGGGCCGGCCGTGTATATGGGCCGGCCGCGCAGGATCGGACGCCTCCCAGACTATGGGCTTCGTTTCTCAGCCTGTTAATACGGTCCAGCCCATGGTAATCTTGCTGTGCTCAATCAAAACGCGGGCGGGCCGACGGGGACAGGTTGGTTGGGCCATTGGACGTTGGCCCATGTGAGGCCCAGTAAAATCCTCCCGGCCTCTGCCTTGCCTTGCCGCCCACCTCCATTTCTCTTGGAACAGAAGCAGCAGAAGTGAGAGAAGAAGGAGAAGGCCATGTCGGCGGCGGCGCAGCAGCAGAAGCAGAAGGCGTCGGCCTCGGCCTCGGCGTCGGCGGCGGGAGGGGAGCAGGAGGAGGAGGTGGAGCATGGGCCATTCCCCATCGAGCAGCTCCAGGTACGGACCGTCTCGGCCACCGCCCAAACCCTACACGGCTTCTTGGGGGCCAGTTCTTGTGCCCCTCGCGATGCCCAGGAACGGGCGGCGTTTCCGAGCTCGAGGCTTTCTTGAGGCGCCGGCGGCGCGAGTAAGGAATGGAGGTGGGCTTCGTCGCGGGTTCGGGGTTCTTTGGGTGTAGGGCTGCGAAATGGGTGGAGCTGGGCAAGCGTTTCTTGAACGTTCCGATCTGTGCCTGTGGGCGGTTGAATCGGCATTGGTTTTCCCCAACTGATGCCGCGGTCTATTGTCTGCGACAAGCTAGGTTCTTGATTGTGATGCGAAGATTGTGAGCGATTCTGGAATTTCCAGTTCATGCGTGGTTGAATTGGCATTTTTGCCACAGATTCTTTGGTTGCGAGAACCTTGTTCTTGATAATTCGACACTTCACATGAATGGTGGTGAAGCTTGAGAGTTTATTAGGGTTTGTTTGGTCCTTTCTACCACGGATTGCACAATTTTTTTCATTAATATAATGAACAGTGTCAACGTTTAGTACATTCATTGCTGTACTGAGATGATGTGCTTTCAACTGGAATCATGACTAGGCTCTCGAGTGGATTCATGGGACATGGGTAGTTGCTTCTGAAATAATTGAAAAATGAAGCATGAAGTCTCCATTCTGTTTCTTTTGAGAATTGCCCTTCTGTTAGTTGATTTTCCTGTGTCTACATCATTTCAGATGAGTCTCAAATAATTTCCCTGTGCAAGCACCTTCAGGAAATGAGGAATTTGTTGCCTGAACTATATTGGCCTGTTAACTAATAAATGGCACAATTGGAGTTCATTGCCTAAGGACATAGTGTTCTTCAATTGTAGCTCAATATGCATTAGCAAAGGCTCTTATGATTGCATTTGTTTGCAACTTGTTTCTATTCCCTTGTTTAAGTGCCATTTAGGTAGTTGACTAACTGTAACTAGTTTCTTGAAACATAAAACAGGCACATTGCTCCGTTAACATTAAGTTTGTTGATAATTTGTGGTCTAGGCTTCTGGAATAGCTGCACTGGATGTGAAAAAGCTGAAAGATTCTGGTTTGCACACTGTCGAGGGTGTGGCTTACACTCCAAGGAAAGATCTTTTGCAGATCAAAGGAATAAGTGAAGCTAAAGTTGACAAGATAATTGAAGCAGGCAAGTAATATGGGACTGTATATGCATTCAAACTGAATTGAGGCTATGTTGTAGGGAAGTTGTGTTTGGCACTGTTGAACTCATAACTGTCTACAAACCTTTGCAGCATCCAAGATAGTTCCACTGGGATTTACAAGTGCCAGCCAACTACATGCGCAGCGGCTGGAGATTATTCAAGTTACAACTGGATCAAGAGAGCTTGATAAGATCTTGGAGGGTAATGAGCTTGTAGATCCCATGATCTTAGTTTTCCTGCAGAACTTATACTAGTTACTCACAGTGATTTAGCGTTCTGTTATGACATACCTGCAACAGGTGGGATAGAAACTGGATCTATCACAGAGATATATGGTGAGTTCCGCTCTGGAAAGACTCAATTGTGTCACACCCTTTGTGTTACATGTCAGGTGGGATTTTGTCTATCAACCCCTTCTTGGCTTTTGCCATTTTGTTTTATTGGTGTAAAATATGTAAACAATTTACGTTGCAGCTTCCATTGGACCAAGGTGGTGGTGAAGGAAAGGCTCTGTACATTGATGCAGAGGGTACATTCAGACCACAAAGGCTCTTGCAAATAGCTGACAGGTGATACCTTAGCTGCAGTTTTTTTTTTAATTGTTATTATAAATTTGATTGCTCCTTGATAATTTTGGTGGCTTGGGAGATTTGGAAGTATCACAATTCTTATGTCTTTGATAATAAGAGACCAAGTGTCCAGGAAGTCCTTAGGGCTATTAGTTCGGAGGGTGGGCTCTGGTTTTCGGCCGGGGCCTCCAAACTCCAGGAGCTGATTTTCAGGTTGATGCTTTCTGGAGCTTAATGCCTGCAGAGGTTTGGTCATTGTTTTCCTTTTGGTGTGGCGAATCTGTAACCTAGCTTCTGGGGTGTGGGGTGTGTGTGTTGGGTCACTTGGACCTTTGTAACTTTTCTCTACCTCAATGAAATGACGCTGCAGTTCTCTTGTGCTGTTCGAGAAATTCTTTTTTTGATTGCTAAACATGCTCATATTGGAATATAAGGTTTGGGCTGAATGGTGCTGATGTGCTGGAGAATGTGGCTTATGCCAGAGCTTATAATACAGATCATCAGTCCAGACTACTGCTGGAGGCAGCTTCCATGATGATAGAGACAAGGCAAGTCCAACTTATTGTCTGAGCCTACATGTGAACTATATGTTACTTGAGCACATAAGCATGCTTGACTTTCTATCAGTTGTGAATTAAAATTGATTTGGCTGTCTTTTTGTTTATGAATCAAAGAGATCATGCCTTAGTGAAAGTACTGATCCTTTTTATCCACATAACTGTTCCATGTGAGTATGTGACATTAAAACAAAAATGCAACCCTCATATTGAACTGAACTTCACTACTATTTACTCTCTTCATTCCAAATTATAAGATGATTTGGCATTTCTAGATACATAACTTTTGCTCTACACTTAGATATACACTATTTCTAGATACATAGTAAAATAAATGTATCTAGAAAATCCAAAACGTCTTATAATTTGGAAAGGATATAATTCAGTCCCCATCTGCTGCAATTAATCAGTAGACGAATAAACCATATTTTATGAAAGTACTGATCCTTTTTATCCACATAACTGTTCCATGTGAGTATGTGACATTAAAACAAAAATGCAACCCTCATATTGAACTGAACTTCACTACTATTTACTCTCTTCATTCCAAATTATAAGATGATTTGGCATTTCTAGATACATAACTTTTGCTCTACACTTAGATATACACTATTTCTAGATACATAGTAAAATAAATGTATCTAGAAAATCCAAAACGTCTTATAATTTGGAAAGGATATAATTCAGTCCCCATCTGCTGCAATTAATCAGTAGACGAATAAACCATATTTTAATTCAAATCGGTCATTTGACCGGCCACCATGCATGGCTCTCATGCGCACGGAATCTTGGGAAAAAACAATAGCTTGTCGTCGCTTGCACGTCACAGTTTACAATGGTGCCGAGGTAGTAGTCCTCGGACTCAAAGCTTGCCGTCTGTGTTTCCGCGAACTGCCATCAACAGCTAGTAGAGAGGTACCATGCCAGCGGATTCCAGGTCATACGCGTACTTCTCATATCATATTCATATAGTAGCAGTAGTATATAAAATAAACCTGACGCGTTCGATCGCATCATATGGAACTAGTTGTTTACATGTTTTGCATAAACAGGCCCCAGGTTCCATGATATCTCTCTCCACTTCTGAGTTCTGATAAAAGATGCTTCCATCAAGGTGGAGCCATGCCGCTGACATATGAGCCCGATCCATGCCGTAGTCATGTTGGGTAAAGGTCCATTAAAATCTGAACTGAGAAGTAAAAAAAAAAAAAGCATTTTGAAATTTTGGTGACCTGGATGACACATCTCAATAACTTTTTTTTTTTTTTTTTTTTTTTTTTTGAGATCGCGCCAAGGCGCGTTTTCATTAAAAAGAAAAAGTTCAACGGGTATTAACACCAATAAAGAGAACCGGTAACAACATGGTTACCACACAAACATCACCTAAGAATTACTGGATGCAAAGCAAGCTATTACATTGGATACAAATTTTGCACATCGCATGTCACGAATCCGCTAGTCCAGCACCGCCGAGAGCACCCCAATTCTCATGAATCCCGCCGCGTGCCATGCCTGAGCCTCATCATGGATTGCCTGTGCAAGCAGCGCAGCAGATCTTGACGCGCCATTGAAGATTGTAGCATTACGCTCTTTCTATAGCATCCAACCGATGAGAAGAAACAGACAATCGAACCCCTTCTGAAGTGCTTTTGGGATCCTCTAACTAGCTCCCAACCACCGACATGGCACCTTGTTGAACAACACTAATGCACTTGCGATCAGTGGTCCAACATGGACCGTGCATGGTTAGCTAAAAGAAGAAGCGCACACGGGAAGGAAGCGCCGTCTTCCACAACTGCTTAGCCCAAAGCACCCGGGGGGAACCGAGGAACATGGCGCCATAAACCGAAGCTGCAGAGTAGTTGCGATCAGCCGAGGAGAAGGTGTCAGGTTGAGGTGCTAGTTGAACGCTGTCGATGAGGTCACTAAGATTGCCAAATTGTACCAGTAAAGCCATGGTAATCGGGCCCGATATGTGTCTGACCCAATCGTCATTGCTTAGGGCATCTGCATCCATCACCCTCCTCTTCCGAGGCTTGACCGCATCAAACACTGCAGGAGCCAAATGTCAATGTTGCGCCCGTTCAACCAGCAATCGGTCCAGAAAAACATGGATTCACCATTTCCCAAGGTGATCACCATGGCTGCTTGAAACAAGGCCAGCACCGCAAGCTCCTTCGTCGCCGGAGCCTTAGGTCCGATATCCCTAGTCCCCCCAGCTCCTTGGGGCAGCATGTCGTGACCCATGCTACCTTGCAGCGACCACCGGTCACCACCTCAGCTCCAGCCCATATGAATGCGTGCCTCAGCTTGTCGATGGCATCGATTGCCCAAGGCGACAGGCGGCGAGGGCAATGGAAGTATGTGTCGGTATCGTCGATAAGGTTGCCTTGACTGGCGTCGTTTGGCCCGCGAGGTTTTAGCAGGCGCCCCTTCCAGCCTGGGATCTGGTCGGCCACCTTGTCCAACAGAGGCTGCTGATCCGAGCGCTGTAGCTTGAACACTGATATTGGGATGCCAAGGTACCTGCACGGGAACTCCAAAATCCGGCACGCGAGCACCCGCATGGGGCACTCAATGTCGTCGCTGTGCAGTGCAGGGGCGTTGCCACGCTCTTGTCAAGATTTGAGAAGAGGCCTGAAGCAAGGCCGAGCGCTCCTCTATCTGCACAGGTTGCTATTGTCCGGCACGAAAAAGATGACTAAATCATCCACATAAAAACTTGTCCTTGTAAAAGAAAGCCCTATGACTAGCGTCAAGAATCCATGAAGCTCCAGCTAGCACAACATATGATTGAGCACTTCCATGACTAGGATGAAGAGCATGGGAGAGAGTGGATCTCCCGGTCGAAGGCCCCTGGCATGACAAATACATGAGTGGTAAAGCTCCGGTGACGAAGGAGCGTGCAGTGCTGGCCTAGT
Organism: Hyparrhenia diplandra; assembly: GCA_015847255.1. Classification (NCBI taxonomy): domain Eukaryota; kingdom Viridiplantae; phylum Streptophyta; class Magnoliopsida; order Poales; family Poaceae; genus Hyparrhenia; species Hyparrhenia diplandra. The sequence goes on along the minus strand of JADLZK010005577.1, from coordinate 243,038 downwards.
TTCAGGAAGCCACGGTGATCACCTTGGGGAATGGTGAATCCACGTTTTTCTGGATAACAAGAAACAAGGTAGTTTTGAGAATTGTAGACCAAAAACCTTTTGTAGGTTCTTTTCAGGGGAACACACCGGCTTCGCAATGGACAAGATTGCAACGACATGATGATCTACAGGACCAGCTAACCGTTGTTGGTCAACATCTAGAGCCGTCTGCTTTAGAGTTCTTTGCGTCCAATGGATGGCTGTTAACTAGGCATATTGGTCATGTTCAGCCAAAATTTTATCATCATTTTTGTTATCCTTTGTTCGCCTATAATCTGGTTGTTTATACAAACCAAGTGTGTGCCTTCTGGCGATTCCTTGTAATAATTGGCTTGATTCTATCTGATACGAACTATCCGTTATCTAAAAAAAATACGTCAACCTGGGCGGCCATTTAGCATAACAGATACATCTCAATAACTTTAGTAACAGCCATAAATTTTATCTCAAAATGTGCCCATTTCCTTCTGTCCCATCTGATTTACACTTTGCAGAGGGTCCTAAACATAATTTGGCCCCGGGCAAGGGACAAAGCTTTCTCATTGAGCTTAAACAAAACTTGGACACCGATGACCTGCTCAGGCCTGACCATTTGCAGTTGCTCTTCCAAACAGAGAGGACGCCAGACCAGATCCTCATATTCCAAGAAATGGCTGTGGCCACCGCCGCACTGGTTTTCGCCGGCAAGTCGGTGGCAACACCGGCCATCTCATTCTTAGTCAACAAGGCTTTTGGCTACCTCAGGGACTGGCACCAGGCCGAGGGCATGGAGGCCATCAAGAATAGTTTGGAGCAGCGGCTGGCAGAGATCCAGGAGGTGTATGACGCCGTCAACCTCGAGCAGATCGACGCAAAGAACGGCCGTAAGTTGGACCAGTGGCTTTGGCGGCTCCGAGATGCTGTTGAAGGAGCCGAGGATGCACTTGATGAGGTAGATTACTACAAGCTTGAGGAAGATGCACATCCACAAAACCTCATAGACAAGATTCAGGTACACAATCTATTTGGGTAGTAGTAGTAGTTTGGGCGAGGAGTTCACTCTCCAATCCTGTTTTGTAATTACGATTTCTTTCTTTTTCCTCATCTAATAAAAATTCGGCAAAACTCTTGCCGCCTTTTTTTTTTTTAAAAAAAAAAAGATTCAGGCAGACAAAGCAAGAAGATTTTTTACCTCTGAAGGAAACATGGTGAAGAAGCTGACAAAGGCTATCCAAGATTTAGATCGAGTTGCACAAGATGGCTGCAAACTTCTTCAGCTCATCAACTGCTCTGTCAGTCGTGTCTTGCCAGATGGTGCTGAAAGCAGCGATCAAGAAACTAGCTCTGCTCTGGTGGCAGATGTATTTGGTCGTGACAACGAAAAGAATGAAGTTATGATGTGGTTGACTAATGATGACAACGATCAAGAAACTATTGGGCTTTTCTCATATTGGAGGAGATTAATGGGCTGGCTGGCATTTTTATGGGTTATTTATGATACTTATTACCACAGTTCTTGGGCCTTGCCCACTGCTGGGCTTTTCTCATGTTGGAGGAGACTAATAGGCTGGCTGGCATTTTTATGGGTTATTTATGATACTTATTACCACAGTTCTTGGACCTCGCCCACTGCTAGGCTTTTCTCATGTTGGAGGAGACTAATGGGCTGGCTGGCGTTTTTATGGGTTATTTATGATACTTATTACCACAGTTCTTGGGCCTCGCCCACTACTGGGCTTTTCTCATGTTGGAGGAGACTAATAGGCTGGCTGACATTTTTATGGATTATTTATGATAGGAAAAAGTCCAGTTTCCCTCTCTTAACTATCTGCGAAGTTCGATTTTGCTCCCTCAACCGCAAAAAACCGGATACAAAGCCTCCCTCAACTTTCAATACAGCTTACTTTTCCTCCCTCAGCGGTTTTGAGCCTGGTTTTGACCACGTGGCACCACGTCGGCATGCCACGCGTCATCTTCTCATCTCTCTCCTCCGTGGCCCGCCTCTTCCTTATCCTCCGTCCCCCTCTCTCTCCTTACTTCCACGCCGGCGCACGGCTTAAAGCCGATGAGCGCCGAGCGCGGCGGCAGCCATGCGGAGGAGTTGCGGGTGTGCGGCAAATCGCGGCCCGGCGCGTGAGGAAGTCGGCGGCGGCCGTGGTGCGTGTGGGCTCGATGGCTACCGCGGCCCGGGCGCGCGAGCTCGGCGACGGCGGCGGCGACCTCGTGTGGAGCTCTGGGCGGCGGCGTGGCCAACCTCCTCTTCAGCGGAGCGGGAAGGAGGAGCAGCGGCGTCGTCGCGCGCTTAGCGCGGGAGGTCGCGAGGCGAGCTCACGGCGTCATCGCGGCGGGCTTCCACGTAATGTCGAGGTCAAGGCCGGCGGCGGCCTGTCGGGCCAGCAGGCCGGCTCCCGCGGCCCGCGCGTTCGCCGCCGCGGCCCTGCCCCGCCCCCGAGCGCCCCGCCTCCCGCTGCGCGGCTGCCGCCCCCTCGCGTCCGCGCCCGGCCATCCCGCCCGCCGGCGCGACCTCGCCGAAACCTCGAGGCGGGGAGCTGCTCGTGGCGCGCAAGCGGGCCGCGTCGGTGGCGGCCAGCGGGAGAGCGGAGGACACCGTATCCGCGTCGCGAGGCGTTCGCCGCGAGGACGAGGCGCATGGCGTGACGGTGGCCGGCGCGCGAACCGCCTCTGGCGCCGCGCCTTGCCATGGAGAGAGGGCGGATGGGGCCGGCGGCTCGCCGGCCGCGGTGTCGGAGGGGCGCGGTCGCCGGCCGCCACGTGGGGGCGAGGCTCGCCGCCGGCCGTGGCAGGGGTCGGCCGCGGCGGCGGTGCTCTCGGCGCGGGCCACGGACGGCGCGGGCGGGGTGGTCCGCCAGAGCGACCTACTGCCAAAGACGAAGGTGACTCCGGGATGAGGTTGGTGGTGGTGGCGACGCTGGCGTCGCCGAGGTCGCCTTCATGCCTTCATGCCGGAGATGTACAGGTTCTCGCGCCGGCGAGCCCTCAGATGCGTCACGGCACATGCATCCAGCTACCATTATCGCTCGACATCACCCTCTGAACAGATCACGCCAACCTCGCCGCCGGCGCCCTCCATGCACCACCCGCCGCCGACCGCGGACGACGGAGGCCGACGCCAACCGCGTCGTGGCTCATGGGTTCGCTGCTCCAGCATCAGCAGCCGCGTCTTCTACGCGCTCTGGCTCATCTTGCGGACCAAGCTCAGCACGGACTACCCGCTCCACTACTCCAGCATGGCGCTCATGTGGGTGATGAGCACGCTGCAGTCGGTGGCCTTCGCGCTCTGGACCGCCGCGGCGCCGCTAGCAGGGCGCCTCGCCTCGACGCCGCCGCTCTCCGTCGCCTACTATCGGCCACGCCAGCCAAAAACCGGGCTCAAAACCGCTGAGGGAGGAAAAGTAAGCTGTTTTGAAAGTCGAGGGAGGTTTTGTATCCGGTTTTACGGTTGAGGGAGCAAAATCGGACTTCGCGGATAGTTGAGGGAGGGAAACTGACTTTTTTTCCTTTATGATACTTATTACCACAGTTCTTGGGCCTCGCCCACTACTAGGCTTTTTCTCATGTTGGAGACAAATGGGCTGGCTGGCGTTTTTATGGGTTATTTATGATACTTATTACCATAGTTCTTGGGCCTCGCCCTGGGCTGCAGATACTCGTAGAACCACCAGAATTCCTGTTTTTGCAATAATCGGAATTGGAGGTATGGGGAAGACCACCCTTGCTCAACTTGTGAAAAGAGATTTAGAAGGTTCTCCTCACTTTGATATAATTGTGTGGGTACATGTGTCTAAAAATACATTCAGTCCAACAAGGATAACAGAGAAGATCTTACAGGCAGTTACAAATAACAAGCCGAATGCTGATAGTTTGGAAGCACTACAACAACTTCTCAAAAAGGAGCTCAACCCTAAGAAGTTTTTGCTTATTTTAGATGATGTTTGGGAAGACGGCAGAAGGGAAGAATGGGGAAGATTGATGGCGCCTTTGCGGACTAGCCAGAGTGGAAGCAGGATCCTGCTGACAACCCGAATGCAATCTGTGGCAGATATGGTTACAAGTGTGATGGGAGGTAAAAAAAAGTTTTTTCCCTTACACGGATTAGATGAAGACAAAAATTTTGAACTCTTCAAGAAATTTGCATTTGAAGATATGAAAGCTGAAGATTACACACATCTCTTGCCAATTGCTAAAAAGATTGTAAATAAGTTTCAAGGGTGTCCATTGGTGACAAAGTTTGCAGGTGGATATCTGAAGGAAAATGTTCTTAATGAACAACACTGGGAAAATCTGTACACACAGATTGAGCAGTTGGAAGGAAGAAAACTGGATGATATCATCATGAATGTTCTCCGATCAAGCTACCGGCATCTACCAGAACACTTACAACTCTGCTTCAGATACTATAGTTTATTTCCAAAAGATTGTATGTTTAAGAACGATGAATTGGTGAAAATGTGGATGGGATCAGGACTGATTCCACATGTTGAAGGTGAAACTGAGAGGCCAGAAGACATCGGTGAAAGGTACCTGGCACAATTGACAAAAAAATCATTCTTTTCTTTTGTGCCAACAGGAGATCCTTACAACAAACACTACTCAGGATATTATATCATGCATGATTTATTGCATGATTTATCACGCAGTGTTTCATTTGGTGAATGTCTAAGACTTGAATCTGGTGATTATAAGTATGACAGAGATACAGTTAGACACTTGTGGATTGCAGACTTCAGCAAGTTAACAATTGAGGAGACAGAGACAATCTCATTCTTCAAGAAGTTGCGCACACTTGTCATAGAAAGCTTCAGTGATGTTGGCATGGAACATGTATATGCACTGGAGAAAGTTGTAGAAAACTTGAAGGGCCTACGGTTACTGGTCTTAAAAAGGGTTCCCAAGTTCCGCTTTGCAAAAGAAGCGAGTAAGCACCTTCGTTATATCTCTCTCTCTGGGATGCAAAAAGTACGAGGACTTTCTAAGCTCTATCACTTGCAAATACTAATTGCAGACAGAAATATTGACATAGGGAAGAAATTCAAGTTCGATAACCTTTCTCGGTTGAGATATGTGCCCGATGGATTAGTTGAGTTATTTGTTGGCAGACTAACTTCCATTCAGGAGTTGCACAATTTTCAGATTCAGGGAAAGGAAGGAAATAGAATAAGTTCTCTTCAAAATTTAAGCAGTCTCCGCAAGTTAAAAATGTGTAACCTTGAGAATATTGGGAACCATGAAGAGGTTGTTGAGGCCAGACTGAACGAGAAAGACCATCTTAAGTCATTGTCACTTAACTGGTCTGGGACCGAAGGCTCTCTTAATAATGAAGATGATATGGTTATTGAGAAACTTCGGCCAACTGCTCGCCTTGAAAACCTTGAAATTGCTGGGTTCAATGGTTTTCAATTTCCATCTTGGATAAATCATCTCTCTCTGACAAATATGGTGTCACTGGAGCTGAGGAACTGCAGAAATTGGGTGTACCTCCCAGCTCTTGAAACCTATGGTCGCTCAAGCATCTTGAGTTGCAAAATATTACTGAATTGATACAGATTGGTAAATCATCTGATGGTTCCTTGCCTCCAAATCTAAGAACTCTGGTTGTGGAGGACTGCGGAAATCTGAGGGACCTGCCACTTCTACCTTCTAGTTTGGTGCACTTGGAAATCAATAAAGTTGGGTTGACCATCCTTCCAAGAATGTGTGACCATCATGACAACAACATGGATTCTGAAGGCTTGCTACCCAAGCTACTCTCAGTCATCATCAGCAAATGTCCAAATTTAACTTCTTTAGAAGGGAGCTTTCTACAGCAGGAGCACTGTGTCCAAACTATTCAGATCCTAAATATCATTTATTGTGAAAAATTAACTTGTGCTCCTTTGTTATTTGGGGAAATGAGAGGCCTCACAGAATTTCGCATTGGTAGCTGTTACCGATTGAGAATGTCGGAAAATATTGATGGTGGACTACTCCCTAACACACTCAAGGAACTCTCCATGGAGAAATGTGGCGACCTCCAGCTTCCGTTGCTGAATTCATTGTTTGGTCTTACAAATCTTACTTCATTGAATTTGCATAATTGCTACAGAGTGGAGTCCCTCCCATCATCTGAAGTGTTCAGGAGTCTCACGGCACTGCGGAAAATGTTTATAACGGATTGTCCGAACTTGTCATCCCTGGGTGGTCTTGGAGCACTTCCATACCTCACCTGGCTGGAAATCACAGAATGCAGGCTTCTGTTGGGTGCCTTACATGGTGAAGCTTGTGAAGACGTGGTGCTGGATTTCTCCCTACAGGTGTACACACTCTGGGTCCATACCACACCTATGTTGGAAATAGAGCCAGTGTGCAGGTTGCACAACGTGAAGAACTTGATAATTTCTGCTGGCTGTCACCCCATATCACAAGAATGGCTGCAGCAAAATAGGACGTCCCTTGAGTCGCTGGAGATATTGAAACCTGGGATCATGCTATCACTGCAAGGTCTGTCCTTCCTCAAGAAGCTGGAGTTCGATCGAGTTCCTCGTGACCTGCCCTTTCCCCATGTTGCCCTCCTCACTGGAGTCTTTCATCATTAGAAGGTGTGATCCACAGTTGTTGGATGATTGGACAACGAAAAGGGAGCCGCAAATGGCGCAGTATTTCCTGCATCCCTCGCGTGAGAATAGGTACGGCCAAATTTTCTTCACCTATTCAAATTCTTGTTTACTTCTGTGCCATTTATATCCTGCATGCATGTATTCGTGTGTAGGCTAAAATGATTTCCTTTGAGAATGTGATATGGGTCTCTAGCTGACTTGCATAATTTTTACAGGAGATAACTACTACAAATTTGGTGAGCGAAGCAAGCCATTTTGGTTGTCTGAGTTGTCTCAGAAAACCAGTACGTACATAGATAATGTTTTGTTGTAACTAATCAACTACAGTTGTTTGATTTGTCACTTTAATCTTTTTACCTTATCATGAACCTATTGCATTGATGTGTGGGTGAGGTTTTGTAATTCGTTTGGATTTCTCCCACTTCTCTTAATGAAGAACGACCAAAGGTCGCTTTCGAAAAAAAACCTACTGCATTGATAATTTACAGATTGCAGAAGGCGAAGTTGCATACCTAGTGACTGAACATTAACTTGATGGAACGTAAAATGCTTGTTATAGAAAGAAGCTTGGAACAACCATTGATGCCACCAAGTTGCTTCTCTCATGCATGTTCCCATGCCACTCTATCTTGATGTCAGTTGTGCTGTGCTTCTCTCTGCTTGTGGCCAGCTTCTTCCAAAAACAAAAATAATTTGTGCTGCTTGTTAGCCACTCACAGATGAGCATTGGGGAATCAATAGACCAATTGCATGTCAAAAGCCAATATATTTTTTTGTGATTTTGTGGTAATTTTAGCTATCGGAACATGTTTCTCAACTAGATCACTGGCATGAAAGCCGTCAAATATAAGCCATGATCGTTGGGGGTCGTCTCAAGTTTATCTGTTGTGTTTTTGTCAACATTTATATTGATGCTAAAAATCCAGCCAGGAACATGGCGGTAGAAGAAGTGAACCGTCATGCTTAGCTAGGGTTAGTACAAGAGGATATGTTGAGATGGCAATGCATAGAGCACGCCAGGAGGAATGGGGCGTGGATCGGAAGTAGTTTGATGATATTTTTTTTCGCAGGATGCCAAGGTATCGGTGTCCAACTTAGATAGCTCTTGTGCATATATGTAATACCTTACATTGTTATCTTACTATTACTAATTAGACACCTCAATAAAGGCACCATGCTAATTCTTCTTTTCAGCGTAAAATACAGTAGGAAACCCTCACTGCGAAATTTTACATATATATATATAAAAAATGGAGAGAACTGTAAAGGGAGGAAGCACAACAAAAAACCACCCAAGAGGCTGGACTCAGGAAATCAGGGCAGTCCTAGTTCACATTTTCATATGCAATAATACAATAAACTTCAAGGATACTTACAAAATTAAGTAAGGTAAAACTCAATATACGATCATTACCATAGATTATATTTTCCTGGCTGCATAATCATAGGTATAAATACGGCATGCACCCTTTAAAATGTTTCTCCTGATAGCAACTTATTCATTCACACCAAATTTTGAATGGGATTTGGGAGAACGCGCGCTAAGAAGAACTTCAATTTAAAAAGACTAATTTCACATATACACAATCCCTCTAAACGAAGTTTAGAGTCCAAATGCCCAACCCCGTGAAGAGACTAGGATTTCAGATTTGGGAGAAGATTCAAACTCACAAGCACTCACCAGGGCAACCCTCGGGATTGGGCGGCCGGCCAGCTTCTTGGCGCCTGGCGCCGCCGGCGGATCTGCGCGCGCCTTGCGGGCTGGTGGCGCGGTGCCGGTGTACTGCGCTGGCGCTGTCGGGGTGCTGAGGCCGCGGGCGGCGGGGGTCGGACGGCCGTGCAGAAGTCGCGCCGAGGCAGGAGAGGTGTTGGGCTGCCTAGTGGTGTGCCGGGCCAAATTTCTTTTGGGCCGCAGAGTACTAAAAGTTTTTTGGGGCCAACTGGGCCCATCACTGTTAAAGGAGGACATCCTCTGCCAAATCAAAGTTTGCTTCACTGTTTTCATATGTCGTTGGGTAGCGATGATGACTATTCATGTTTTGACTGCATCATCATTTGGAAGATATTACTTTGGAAGTTCCCTTGCATATTCAAGTGATCCCAACAGGCCTAGCTGAAAGCAGTGATGGCACCAGCAAAATGGCGAGGGCCAGCCGGCCAAACAAATATATGACGACCATATTTTAACGAAGAGTAAATACTAAAACAAATATTTACTCAAAACATTTTAACCTGTGTGTGAGAGCATGAGTTGATAGACTAGTTCTCTAGTATCAATCATTACCCTGCTCCGGAAAAACATATATATACCCAATAAGATGAGGAACATCTTGAGCCTCTGGTTTGAGGCACTGCATATATGTAGAGAATGGTAGACACGACAGAAGTAGTGCCTTCAGAAAAATTACCACATGAATAAAGCCATTATTTACTTTAACACTTTTCCTATACTACAGTCCCTGAAAAAAGGCAAAAACCAGGCGACGGACATATAACATCACGCATATATTAAGCGAACATCACATAAAACATCGCATAACATCGCCGCTATACTACGCGAACAATATGACTTGTTCTCTCGTGTTTTGTGTTTATATGGTTGCCATTGTCTACTGTGCTGCCATAGAAAAAATTATCTATTGTTTTGACAATAAGAAAAAAATTGTCTATTTGTCATCTATAATTGTTCTTATATAAATAGAAATTGTCATTTGTTCTTCTATAGTAAATAATTGTAACTTGTTGATTTGTATTTGTACTTATGTTCTGTGCCGATGTGTTGTAATGTTCGCGTAATATAGAATCGATGTTATGTGATGTTTTGTGTGCTGTTCTCCCAATATATATATGATGATCTATGTCCCTGGCGACTGGGAAATAGCAAATCCCTTATTTTAAGCAATAAAAGCTGAAAATATGTTTTGCAACTAAGGTCATGCAAACCGGTAGTATTTAATTTCTTTCAAAAAAATTTAAGAAGTGATTTTTGCATGACTGTTCTCTGTTGTGAAGCACGTACAGATAACTCCTATGACTATTTAATTCACTCTTTGTAGCTTTGGCTTCATCGCCTTTCCCTCCTCTAGTGCACAGTTCAATCTTTTTACAATCTGAAAGACCGAAACGGCGACCGACGGGGGGTGGTGAATGGAAGCCTCAATTTTCCTTTTCAATTTTGGGTCATCGGCTCAACCCCCAACCTCAAAAAAAAACTCAAACGGGAGACGAGTAACACACGTGCTAACCGGTAGCAAGGTGTCACGAGCAAAGAGAGCACCGAGCTGTCCACGACCCAAATGATTGGGTGGATGTTCCATAGGAACACAGCGACACCTCAAAAAGATCACACACCTAACGAGGAGCGCAAAGATCGAACCGAGGAGAGAAAATGTGTCACCCGACTTCTATAGAGAAGAAGCGAGTTTCCAAATCTAAAATACCAACGCCAACTCGCGGACGAGAGTACCTAGATAAATTCCTCGCCTCGATAGAAAATCAATGCAAAAACCGAACTCAAATCGAGCGCTTGTCCGAGCAAGAGACAATTAAATCACCAAACAAATAGCACAGCTGGTAGAATCTCGCACACAGGGGGCTGTAGTGGCTTCACCGATCATCATTGGTGCTTGTCCTGTATACATAACAAGAATCTCCAGCAAGCAGTAATTTTGCAACCTGTGAGAACTAATCTAATTAAATGAGTCACATCAAAGCTCTCATAATTAGCTAAAAGTTGCTTAGTAAAAACAAACGATGCAAGCACAAACTGGAGTGCCACTACTGCTGCCTGTCCTTTTGCGTAGAACAACCTGAGCATAGCAAATCAGACAACCAAGGTACTGCTCTTGGACTTTTGACGAACGAAAGCAAGCACAAAGAAATTTGTTACTGGACTCGACGAGTGGAGAAATTGTTCATTGCTGCTGCTGGTCTCGAAGTACAAAGGCGTAAGAAAACTAGTGATGCATTTCGTCAAACACCTTGCGGTAGCAAAAACAAGCACTAAGCTGAGATTATCGAAAGCTTGATTTTGCACAAGCCGAACTTGATCTAGCTACCCCTGCACAAGAAGCAACCGAGTGGCACGAAGACCAACTCCACACAGCAAGAGAAGATTTAACCTTTGATTTGTTGGTGCCAAGAAACGAGCCCGAGCACCGCCGCCAACCTGCTTGCACGAGCTCCAACCCGTGAACCGGTCCCCGCCTTGACCGAGATGTGCGGGGCACCAGCGCCGCCCTTGGCCTCCTCGCTGGTGCGCTGGGGTCGAGGGACGAGCACCTGCCCGCGTGGACGAGCCGAGCTGGAGCTGCTCGGGCGCCCGCCCGGGGGTCGCCAGCGCCGGTCTTTGGGGTCAGCCCTGTGCCGCCACGCCGGGCGAGCGGCGACCGAGCAGCTCGCCTCCCTTGCTGCTGTATCGCGTCCCCTAGCGAGAAGCACCGCCGAGCTCCCTGCACAATCAAAACAGAGAAACGAAAAATACCAAAACCGAAATCCACGACAAGATCCAAAATCTCCAACAAATATCACAAAGAACAAGAAGAGATTTGATCCAAAACGTCCGTAGACGATAGGGGAGGTTTGGGGCTCCCCTTCCCCGACGCGAATCACCACACAAAATCACCAATTTGATGTTCTTGAACCTCTAAACAAGAACCCTAAAATTGGAGAAAAATAAAAACGAAAATAAGAGAGGCAAAAAGGGGAGGAGGTCGCCATCCTCCACATATAGTCTCGAAAATCATCTTTTCCAAACTACCCCTAGATACATATGAGCGAACCGCTAACCCTAAGACTAATTTAGTCCGACTCGGGATAAATTGATCCGACGACCACGGGCGCCTCCTCATCTCGCAGCCTTGCTCCACGCAATCTCCCGGATGTCGCCACGTGCCGCCCTTCCGTCCACCGGAACGCCCGGGTTTTAAGGCCCAAACCCGTGAAACCCGCCGATGGTTTTGAGGCCCAAACCACCAAACCCGCACCGATGGTTTTGAGGACAAACCACCAAACCTCCTCGACACGCGCGTGTCATCGCCGTCTTGACCGCCCGAAGTCGCCAAGTCATCCGAGCTCCCGCTCTCTGCTGCCGGGCCGCCGTCTTGACCCGATCGACACGGTCCCACCACGCCCTCTTGCATTCGCCGATGTCCCGGATGTCGACCACCATGGCTAGCCACCCGGCGATCCGTCCCTCGGTCCAAGCCTCACGTCCGTCCTTCACCTCCGCGTCCGTCGCCCTCGAAGACCCTCCTTGGCCCCTTCACCTCGCCATCGGCTACCATCTCCGAGCTCCACACCGTACAACACGAACCCAAGCGATCGTCTTCGACACACTCCACGTGTGCCGGTGAACATAGCCAAGCATAAAGAATAAAGAAAAAAATGAAATTAAAATGTTGACTGCTGACAATCACTCAATCACAAAACTAAACACATGTGACCTAAATCAACCATGTGTTCGCAATCTCCCCCTTGATGAGTGCATTGTCAACATTCAACACAAAGACAGAAGATGGTAGAAGATAGCACATCCAAGTGAACAAAAGCTAGACAAAAGCTAAGACAAACTCACCGGATAGCAAACATGGAGCAAAAACTTGGTTCCCAAAGACATGGGCAAAAGGCTCGACACAACCAAGCTAAACAAATAGCTAGTCCTTAAGAAGAGGTAGAATAGGCTCAACACCACTAGCACAGCTCCAAACCAATTACTTTCACACACAAAAAGGCTAGACCCTCAAGACAGGGGGCAAAAGGCTCAACACATCTAGCTCAAAGTGCTACTCCCCCTAGACAAATGCAGTCACTGTCTTTGTTCTTTCTCCCCCTTGTTGGCAAATGCACTAATCAAGCTATGAAATGCATAAAAATGCAATGAAGGAGCTTCAAGTTTATAGCAATCCAAATGAGAAGATGCTCTAAAAGTGTCATGGCAACAAGGTAAAGTGCTTAACACGATGCTCAAACCGATCAAGAGATATGAAATATGACTTGAAAGCATTTTGATTCAGTTTTAAGCATTTCAGAAAAGGTGTCCACCACAAAGAATAGCACATAGCACAAGTAAGCTGGAAATCTACCAAGTGCTACACATGTATATCAAGTGAACTACCCCAAGCAAGGTTTATACATCATGCAAAAGACAAAGCCAACACTTGTCAAATTTTAAATTGATCGGAGTTGCAAATGTTACAAGCATTGGACAAAGCAAGAGTGCGAGTGGTTATCCACAACCGCCGGCCTTACTAATCAACCATGTCAAGCCTATGCATGTGAGCAATCGAAGCTTAAGACAATGGTCCGGGTCAAACACTACCAAGCTCAGGTTCAACTCAAATGCAATGAGCAAAGCGATCCCAAGACATGGATGTGGGACGGTATGGACCCATCTCGATCTTTTTCCATACACTTAGCTTAGATTTCAAATTTTAGCAAATAAAAGCATTTGGTCATCTAAGCAAGTGTATAACTCGATGAATGAGACATAGTCACCTAACATACATGATAAGCACAAAGGATCTCAAACAACTTAAACATGCTAGGAACTATCTCAATGGTGAAAATTTTGCAAGATTCATCGTTGTTAAGCAAGTTCACATTAAAAAAGCAGCTTTGCTCATAACATATATCAATTAAGCGAAAAGAGCACAAGTCTGTAAGCACCAACATGTAATTGTTACACTAAAATGTAGCATAGTCTTATTGTGATCAATATAAACAAGAAGCTCAAAGTGCAATAGTATACATGATGATTGCAGTATGATACAAGACGATGCACAAAGCAAAAACAAACCTAAAGCTACAATCAGACATCAATTATAAAACTACCCCTCAAAAAGGATAGCAAACTCCCAACTCCCCTCAACCAAAGACACATAGCAAAAAGAAAACTAGGAAACAAAAGGGCACAAAAGCTAGCATGGCATATAATACACAAGATAACACATGCTAAAAAGGACATAAAAGCATGATACAAGTATAGTACATGCAAGCAATATACAAGTGAGCAAATGAACAACTATCTCATACCACAAGTAGAGAAATCATTAATGTACAAGGCATGAGTGTATATGATAGCTCACAGACTGTGTGTAGGTGTCACAATAAGGCACATACCACTTGGAGGCCATCAAAGTGGTGTAGACAACCATCAAGTCTTGATCACACCATGACAAAGAATCAAGTTCCATCAAGCACGTGTTCTCCACCCCATGTCCTCATACATACACATGAGAGGACAAAGAAATCCAAGTCTTGGATCCCAAAGGGTTAACAAGCATAAACTTGGGAACCCAAGACTTGATCACCTACATCATTGGAAAAACATGGGATGAGCAAATGGCACAACACTGGGGTTAGTATACTCAGGAGAATACCAATGTTGACCATTTTGCCCGAGATAAGCATTAGGCAAAACAAACATCCCATGACCCTTCTTCCCAAAGCGCTCACCACGCACAACAAAGTGTGGTGCACTCTATCAAACTCAAAGCTCCCAAAGCGAGGAACACCTTCCACTCATGAGCACGACCACCACGGGGTCTCACAAATGTGGCCTAGCCCTCTGAGGCCTCCTACCTCCTGGCCTAGCAAACTGCCTCTGAACCAATTGCACACCCCTCTCATACATGCCAAGTGGTGGGTGATACAAGTCACGGTTCTCAAACTCAACTTGACGCCTAGCATCCCTCTTCCTCCTAAAGCAAAACTCAAACAAGTGACCATCTCTGTGGCAGTACTCACAGTGATACCTCACCTCTCTCTTGGGTGGTTGTTGGTTCACTCTCTTGGGTGGATGGTTCACTCTTGTTGTGGCCTTAGCTCTAGGAAGGGTTTTCCTCGTGGGATCTTGGGCAAAGTGTCAAGTGGGTTCCTGAGGTGGTTTGGTTTAGGAAGCCACATTTGTTTGGGAGGTGGAGTCTTTGGGGTCACTTGAAGAATGCCATTTTGCACAATGGGCTTGGTAGGCTCAGGTGGGGTGATCTTGGTCAACTTGGGAGTGCTTGTAGGTTTCTCACTCGAGCTCAAACCACTACCTTGACCAACCTTGCCATAGATTACTTCACCCTTCCCACCTATTGCAAAGCCTAATCCCGTTGTGTCAATTCCCCTCTTGAACTGACTCATCATCATGCCAAGCTGTGGCTCTCCACTAGACACCCAACTCAGGATAGAGTGAAGGTCAAAGCCTAATCCCGTTGTGTCAGTCCCCCTCTTGGACTGACTCATCATCATGCCAAGCTGTGGCTCTCCACTAGACACCCAACTCAGGATAGAGCGAAGGTACTTGTTCTCCTCTTCGACTCTCCCCTTGTCATGCCTACAAGACATGACCTCCATCTCCAAAGCTTCACACTTAGCACACTTCAGCACGGTGCTATCTGAGCAGGCCTTCTCAAGCACAACAAGCTTGGCAGCCTTCTCTGCCAACTCAGATTGCAAGCCTGGACAAGACTTGCATGCACTCAACAACATAGGCTTAGCCTTCAGCTCAACGTGCTCATCTAGCAAAGCAGAGTACTTGGATTGCAAAGACATGATGTTAGACATATGCATAGCACAAGCATCGCACTCTGTCTCATCAGACATCTCTACGGGCTTCCTAGACAACTCTAACTCCCTCATAGCTACCTCCCACTTCTCCTTGTACTCCTTCCTCTCCTTAGCTACTCGCTTGAGCAACTTCTCTTGACACACAAGCGCATCGCCCAAAGAGTCAACTTCAATAGTGAGAGATTCGATAGTGGGTGATACCTTAGGGGTAGAGTCGCCGGCTTGGCTCAACGCTTTGTCGGTCACGCCTCCGTCGAGGGCCATGGTGCGAAGCCCCCGTGCTTGGAGTCGGTGAAGAAGCAAAGTCCGTTCAGTTTTTCCTCGATCTTGCTCTTGGGCTCCTCGTCGTTGGAGGAAGCTTGCCCGTCGTTGTCGAGGTCGCTGAGGGAGGCGAAGAAGGCGTCCTTGTTCTCCTTGGCACGCTTGAGGTACTTCTTCTTGATCGCCTCCTTGTCGAAGCCCTTCTTGGACTTGTACTTGCCGGCGATGTACTCACGCTTGTCCTTACGCTTGTCGGAGTCATGCTTGTTGGAGTAGTACTTGTCCCCGGAGTACTTGTCCTTGCTCTTCTTGGGGCACGCGGCGACGAAGTGGTCCGGATCGCCGCACTCAAAGCATCCTCCCTTGGGACCACCGCCACGCCGATGGTTCAAGCGGTTGTTGTGGAACCGCGAGAATCGGCTGATGACGAGAGCCAACTCGTCGTCCTCAAGACACTCCAACTGCTCCTCTGTCACAAACACCAAAGAAGACAAGGCAAAGGAGATCTGTGATGGGTTAGCAGAAGAACTGAAACTGCCCTTACCTGAGACAAGTGCAACGCTCGGCGTAGATGGGTTCTTGAGCTTCGCCTGGATCGGGGCCTCGATCTCGGAGGACTTGAGCTTGCTGTAAAGCTCGTCGGGTGTGAGGGTGTCGTAGTTGGTGGACTCCATGATCGCGAACACCTTCACATCCCACACCTTTCGATCCAAGGCGTACAAGAGCTGCATCGCCTTCTCGTGATCATCAAGCCTCTCCGAAGGCTTGTTCGCTCGCAGCTTGTTGCAGATCGTCTGAAACCTAGCAAAGAGAGAATCGATGGACTCGCCATCAAGCTGGATTAGGTTATTGTACTCTCTCTTGTAGGTCTCATATAGGAGGGCCTTGACTTGTGGGGTTCCCTCGTGGTAACTCTCAAGTGTCCTCCACACCTCACGAGCGGTCTCACAAGTGGCAACTCTCTCAAACTCGGTGTCTTTGAGGCTAGAGAACAAAACGCTCCTCGCTCGGTTGTTGGCATTGTGTTGGGCTATTTGTTCCTCACCCACTCGGCGGCTAGCACTTGGTAGTTCTCATCCTCAACAATCTCCCACACTCTCCAATCCATCCCCATAAGGTGTGCTTGCATCTTAATCTTCCAATAGGGATAGTTGGTGCCATCGAACTCCGGAGGTTTGCCAAAGTGGCCGAAACCACGATCCATGTCGCCTTCTTGCGGATCACGGACCGATTAGGGTGGAAGTGATCCTAACCAGCTTTGATACCAATTGAAGGACCGAAACGGCGACCAGAGGGGGGGTGAATGGGAGCCTCAATTTTCCTTTTCAATTTTGGGTCATCGGCTCAACCCCCAACCTCAAAAACAAACTCAAACGGGAGACGAGTAACACACGTGCTAACTGGTAGCAAGGTGTCACGAGCAAAGAGAGCACCGAGCTGTCCACGACCCAAATGATTGGGTGGATGTTCCATAGGAACACAGCGGGACACCTCAAAAGATCACACACGAACGAGGAGCGCAAAGATCGAACCGGAGGAGAGAAAATGTGTCACCCGACTTCTATAGAGAAGAAGCGAGTTTCCAAATCTAAAATACCAACGCCAACTCGTGACGAGAGTACCTAGATAAATTCCTCGGCTCGATAGAAAATCAATGCAAAAACCGGAACTCAAATCGGAGCGCAGTCGAGCAAGAGACAGTTAAATCACCAAACAAATAGCACAACTGGTAGAATCTCGTACACAGGGGCTGCAGTGGCTTCACCGATCATCATTGGTGCTTGTCCTGTATACATAACAAGAATCTCCAGCAAGCAGTAATTTTGCAACCTGTGAGAACTAATCTAATTAAATGAGTCACATCAAAGCTCTCATAATTAGCTAAAAGTTGCTTAGTAAAAACAAACGATGCAAGCACAAACTGGAGTGCCACTACTGCTGCCTGTCCTTTGCGTAGAACAACCTGAGCATAGCAAATCGCACAACCAAGGTACTGCTCTTGGACTTTTGACAAACGAAAGCAAGCACAAAGAAATTTGTTAATTGGACTCGACGAGTGGAGAAATTGTTCATTGCTGCTGCTGGTCTCGAAGTACAAGGCGAAGAAAACTAGTGATGCATTTAGTCAAACACCTTGCGGCGCAGGAAAACAAGCACTAAGCTGAGATTATCGAAAGCTTGGATTTTGCACAAGCGAACTTGATCTAGCTACCCTGCACAAGAAGCAACCGAGTGGCACGAAGACCAACTCCACAAAGAAGAGAAGATTTAACCTTTGATTTGTTGGTGCCAAGAAACGAGCCACGGAGCGGTTGCTGTCAACCTGCTTGCACGAGCTCCAACCGGGAACCGGTCCCCCCTTGACCGAGATGTGCGGGGGCACCAGCGCCGCCCCTTGGCCTCCTCGCGGTGCGCGTGGGGTGAGGGACGAGCACCTGCCCGCGCGTGGACGAGCCGAGGAGCTGCTCGGGGCGCTCCGGCCCAGGGTCGCCATGGCCGGTCTTTGGGGCCTGGTGCCGGCCACGCTGGGCAGCGAGACCGAGCAGCTCGCCTCCCTTGCTGCTGTACGCGTCCTGCAGAAGCACCGCTCGAGCTCCCTGCACAATCAAAAAAGAGAAACGAAAAATACCAAACCGAAATCCACGGACAAGATCCAAAATCTCCAACAAATATCACAAAGAACAAGAAGAGATTTGATCCAAAAACGCCCGTGAGATCAGCGGGGGAGGTTTGGGGCTCCCCTTCCCCGACGCGAATCACCACACAAAATCACCAATTTGATGTTCTTGGACCTCTAAACAAGAACCCTAAAATTGGAGAAAAATAAAAACGAAAATAAGAGAGGCAAAGAGGGAGGAGGCTGTCATCCTCCACATATAGTCCAAAATCATCTTTTCCAAACTACCCCTAGATACATATGAGCCGAACCGCTAACCCTAAGACTAATTTAGTCCGACTCGGGATAAATTGATCCGACGACCACGGCGCGCCTCCTCATCTGCAGCCTTGCTCCACGCAATCTCCCGGATGTCGCCACGCGTGCCGTCCTTCCGTCCCACCGGAACGCCCCGGGTTTTAAGGCCCGAACCCGTGAAACCCGCTGATGGTTTTGAGGCCCAAACCACCAAACCCGCACCGATGGTTTTGAGGACAAACCACCAAACCTCCTCGACACGTGTCATCGCCGTCTTGACCGCCTCGAAGTCGCCAAGTCATCCGAGCTCCCCGCTGCTGCCCGCACGCCGCCGTCTTGACCCGATCGACACGGTCCCACCACGTCCTCTTGCATTCGTCGATGTCCCGGATGTCAGCCACCATGGCTAGCCACCCGGCGATCCGGTCCCTCGGTCCAAGCCTCACGTCCGTCCTTCACCTCCGCGGTCCGTCGGCCCGCACGCCCCTCCTTGGCCCCTTCACCTCGGCTGTCAGCTACCATCTCCGAGCTCCACACACCTGTACAACACGAACCAAGCGATACGTCTTCGACACACTCCACGTGTGCCGGTGAACATAGCCAAGCATAAAGAATAAAGAAAAATGGAATTAAAATGTTGACTGTTGACAATCACTCAATCACAAAACTAAACACATGTGACCTAAATCAACCATGTGTTCGCACAATCAAGTTCGCATGTATGATTCTAACAGCCGGACAGTTTGGATGTCCAGCAGCATTCGTGATATCAACATCTTGGGTTTCCAACACCTCGGACGCATGCGCATCCACCATGCCCCCGCTTACCTTAGATTCTGATTTCAATTTGTTTCAAGCACATGAATTGGTCAATGCTGATAGAAAAGCCATGTGTTTCTTCTTCAGGTACCACATGGAGAGACAGCAGCAGTGTCTCAAGCATCCTCATAGCCTACGGTTCAAATGTCAAGTCTGACTTTGCCGAACACAACTGAAACTCCTGAAGAACTAGAAACCCTTGTCTGCTGAGTGCTGATAACAAGCTTCTCTGTGGGCACGGTTCTCGACGACAACGAGAGGTGGCGAAGCGAAGGCAGCTCCGAGAGAAGCTGAAGGTCTCCATTCTTCACTTCAATTACGTCTGTGCGAAGATACGTGAGCACCGGAAGTGATCTGAACCACAAAGGGATCCTGTTGAGGTAGCACCTCCCATTAAAAGTATGAGGCCGCGCTCCGCGGTCTCTGAGAATGGACACGGTAGCTTGGTCTCTCAACCCCGCCTGATGTGGTTTCTGCGATTCAGATCACTAGGTTCCTAGATCACTAGGTTCCTATTATTGTCTTACGCTTTCTCCTCTCAGTTTGTCGATCCATCGCTCTCATAAAAACTATATTACTACTGCATTTCTGAAACCTTGTTGCCATGCCATGCTCGACCCATCGCTCTCATAAGAACTATGCTACTGCATTTCTGAAGCCTCGCTGCCATGCATGCCAAAAATACTAGCATTGATGCTATGCTCCAGCAGCATGTATGCCTCTTCTGAGCGTGTATGGCCATGCATTCTACTCCACACAAACAAGCCAGCAATGCATGCTCTCAGAAGCACGCCACTGCACACAAACAAGCCAGACATGCATGATACTCCTAGAAGCACGCCTCTGCACACAAACAATCTGGCAATAGATGTGTGCTTTTTCCTTTTGTCTTCTTCTCTAAAGAGGCATGCATCAAAGATAACATACAAGTGTTAGGCTTCCTGTCCTTGGAGGAGACCATTCATGCAATATTTTTGTATGAGGTCGCGCCGTCTCCACGGCCTCTGAGAATGACCACGGTAGCTTGGTCTCTCAACCCCACCTGATGTGGTTTCTATGGTTTAGAATACTAGGTTCCTATTATTGTCTTACGCTTTCTCCTCTCAGTTTGTCGATCCATCGCTCTCATAAAAACTATACTACTACTGCATTTCTGAAACCTTGCTGCCATGCCATGCTCGATCTATTGCTCTCATAAGAACTATGCTATTGCATTTCTGAAGCCTCGCTGCCATGCATGCCAAAAATACTAGCATTGATGCTATGCTCCAGCAGCATGTATGCTTCTTCTGAGCGTGTATGGCCATGCATTCTACTCCACACAAACAAGCCAGCAATGCACGCTCTCAGAAGCATGCCACTGCACACAAACAAGCCAGACATGCATGATACTCCTAGAAGCACGCCTCAGCACACAAACAATCTGGCAATAGATGCGTGCTTTTTCCTTTTGTCTTCTTCTCTGAAGAGGCATGCATCAAAGATAACATACAAGTGTTAGGCTTCCTGTCCTTGGAGGAGACCATTCATGCAATATTTTTGTATGAGGTCGCGCCGTCTCCACGGCCTCTGAGAATGACCACGGTAGCTTGGTCTCTCAACCCCACTTGATGTGGTTTCTATGGTTTAGATTACTAGGTTCCTATTATTGTCTTACGCTTTCTCCTCTCTGCTTGTCGATCCATCGCTCTCATAAAAACTATACTACTACTGCATTTCTGAAACCTTGCTGCCATGCCATGCTCGATCCATCGCTCTCATAAGAACTATGCTACTGCATTTCTGAAGCCTCGCTGCCATGCATGCCAAAAATACTAGCATTGATGCTATGCTCCAGCAGCATGCATGCCTCTTCTGAGTATGTATGGCCATGCACTATACTCCACACAAACAAGCCAGCAATGCACGCTCTCAGAAGCACGCCACTGCACACAAACAAGCCAGACATGCATGATACTCCTAGAAGCACGCCACTGCACACAAACAATCTGGCAACAGATGTGTGCTTTTTCCTTTTGTCTTCTTCTCTGAAGAGGCTTGCATCAGAGATAACATACAAGTGTTAGGCTTCCTGTCCTTGGAGGAGACCATTCAGGCAACATTTTTGTATGAGGCCGCGCCGTCTCCACGGCCTCTGAGAATGGCCATGGTAGCTTGGTCTCTCAACCCCGCCTGATGTGTTTTTTTCTACGGTTCTGATCACTAGGTTTCTATTATTGTCTTACGCTTTCTCCCCTCAGCTTGTCGATCCATCGCTATCATAAAAACTATATTACTACTGCATTTTTGAAACCTGCTGCCATGCAAGCTCGATCCATCGCTCTCATAAGAACTATGCTACTGCATTTCTAAAGCTCCGCTGCCATGCATGCCAAAAATACTAGCATTGATACTATACTCCAGCAGCATGCATGCCTCTTCTGAGCGTGTATGGCCATGCACTCCACTCCACACCAACAACCCAGCCATGCACGCTCTCAGCAGCATGCACGCTCTTAGAAGCACGCCACTGCACACAAACAAGCCAGACATGCATGACACTCCTAGAAGCACGCCACTGCACACAAACAATCTGACAACAGATGTGTGCTTTTTCTTTTGTTTTCTTCTCTAAAGAGGCATGCATCAAAGATAACATACAAGTGTTAGGCTTCCTGTCCTTGGAGGAGACCATTCATGCAACATTTTTGTACCTCTCTCATTTCTAATTATTCACGTTCCTGATATAGTGATATTTTCCTTTTATCTAAAAGCACTTCCATGCCCTCAAAGATGTGTTGTTACAATGAGCATCAAGTGAGCAATCTATTGTTCACTTGCAGAATTTTTTCTTGAAACAACCGATGTATTTTAGCTTTGAAAAGACACAATATTGATGCATCGATGCAATGAACATGGAGCAAAATACCATTGGTATATGATTATTTTTATAAGTGATCCATTATAGAATGATGAAAAAACTGATCAAGCGTTCAATTATTATACTTGATATTTTCGAACATGGATCATTTTTTATTTGCACT
Source organism: Hyparrhenia diplandra (assembly GCA_015847255.1). Classification (NCBI taxonomy): domain Eukaryota; kingdom Viridiplantae; phylum Streptophyta; class Magnoliopsida; order Poales; family Poaceae; genus Hyparrhenia; species Hyparrhenia diplandra. Next base: position 220,833 of record JADLZK010005577.1, on the reverse strand, counting down.
TCATGGAATGACACGGGCTAATAATATTTGAACCCATGGTAACTCTTCTATTTAATTGCATACACGTATATGTTGTCGCATTACAATTCATTGTTTCCTAGAACCATAGAAATAATCGGCACAACAGTCCTATTATGCTATGGTGATACTTCACTTTCATTACACAATAGACAAATGAGATGTTGTGTTAGATATTTTTCTTGGGAACCGGTTGAACAAGAAATAATCTCATTTGATCATGCTTTGTCACTTTTATTGTACTTAGGACCTTTATTTATGTATGGAGATGGTTTTATGCTCCCTATAGGTGATCCACCAATAATGTTTCATGGAGGGAGCGACTGAGAGCAGTACAAGGAAGAGGTGGAGAGAAGGCTCCTCCTCCCAGTCAGGTGCGCTCTCTTGTGTTTTGCATTATATATATAGATATATTTTTTTGTTGTTTATAAGAAGCAAAATTGCTACCAATGTTGTAGGAGTTGTTACACCATCTTCTGGGAGAATGATACGGAGAGGCAGGAGCGTCGAAAGTCTATAATAAGAGCAAAAGAAAGCAGGTAGTTATTGATGTATCTTACTATTACTAATTGGAGGCTTCAACGGAGGCTCCACGTTAATTCACACGCTAGAAAAAGAGATAACTCCTAGAAATTCTCACAATAATCAGAAAGATCTAGCCATCAATTTGATTGTCATATATATTAATAACCATTAGATCTATTTGTCATTTTCTAAAAAATTACCCACTTGCCATTATGAAATATAACGTGTTATTCTATTTTCCTAAAAAATTACCCATCTGCCATTATATATGATGTATATCGTGCATATTGAAAACTCTGCCTCTCACGCTTATAATATATATAGATCTAACTGATTTTTTTTAATTATATTGTCATCCCTTCCTATATCACCTCACGTGTAGCCAAGCGCCGCTGCCGCAGCCATTGGGTAATGAAGCTTCAATCAAATTGATGTTCGACACCAGTCGCCGAACTGCCGGAATTGAGATCGGAGACGGAGTCACCAGCCGCGCCAGGCTCGACACCTGATGGCCTAAACTGTCGTTGTCTTGGCGTGGAAGAGCATATCGGCGCCGGCTCACATGTCCGGCCTTCCACGTCGATCGCCGGACGGCCGGAACAGAGATCGAAGACTAAGTCACAGACCTGCGCCACGCTTGACACCTGATGGCCTAAACCGTTGCCTTGATGTGGAAGAGCACATCTGCGTTGGCTCACATGTCCGGCAGTCAAGCAGATATATAGGTACGCTTGACACCTGATGGCCTAAACCGTTGTTGTCTTCACGAGCACAGCGGCGTTGGCTCACATGTCTGGCAGTCAGGCAGATAGGTATAAGATTAATCTTCTAATCTTCTTCTTACTTGTGCACTTGAATAGTTTTATTTATGTATGTATGAGTTATTTTTTATTTTTTATTCCGGTTTGTGAGTTCATTCAATGGCAACAAGCTAATAATTAGCATTTGTTCATTAGTCCATCATACGTGAGTCTTCTAACCTCAACCTCACGTTCCAAATCTGATTCTATCAAAGCCACCCGGTTTATGACATGAATCAGCTTCCATATGATCCAGATGATATAATTGGAACATCCATCTCATTCAGAAAAGCGGGGATAAACAAGTAATATTGTAAGTTTATTCTAGGCTATATTTTAAGAACTATTTATATTTTATTTGAACAATTTATATCAAGATTTGTTGTTACCTTAAGCATTATCTTGGAATTTAAGGCTTATCATATTATTTAATATATTTGGTTTTGCTAACTAATAATATGGTTTACTGAATGTTGGTATACCAAATTATATAAGAATTATTTTTTCACCATATTACGGTAAAATCCTAGATCTGTCACAGCTGGACATCCCGCAGCTAAACAATATCATTTGTTAATGCATAGGTGGAGCTATATAGGTATGCTACTCTTGCTCCATGTATGCTGCTCTTGCTCACCACACTTTGCAATTATTGTTGTAGGTACGCTACTATTGTTGTAGCCTACAAAGAAACTTTGGCGGATGGCATGGTCTCAGCCTACATTATTGGCGTGACGAAAGTGCTATGTCACCACTAAGCTCCGTATGCTACCCTCGCCGCTCATGCTACCATGCACCCTCACCAATCTCTACTATGCAGTTTTAGCCATATATACACATATGCAAATTAAAGTAAAGAACAAATATATCCATATGTTTATTAATAGGATTGAAGGAGGGAAATAGATCTAAGACTACCTATTTAAAAATGGGTTCATCAAAAGGAGAGCAAAGAATGCCAAATTTCCATTTATCCTTATATTTTATTGGCAACTAGACTTTGCTTGAGAAATATATTATTTTGTAATACTTTCGAACCGATTGAAGAGGAAATCATATTTAAATGGCATTGCCATATATTATTTAATGTTCCATGTATATCCATAAACATGTTACTAAATAATTCTATTAGTAGAGGAACAGAATTAAAATGAAGTAAAATTTTCAAAAATAATATATAATACCATATAATGTTTACATTGGCTGAGACTTAAGGGTGCCCTCATGTTAATTCTAATGAGGTCAATTAGAAACCATTTGGTCGACTCCAATCATCATGATCAATAATAGACATTGGATCCATTGTTATATAAAAAAATGTCCCGAACTAACATTATGTGAAGAATACATAAATTATTAACCCCAGAACTTGCCTCTAATAAACCACCCAACTAAGAAATTATGAAAATAATTAAAAATAATCCACTAAAATTGCATTTAAATTACCCACTTCCTTTATCAAAAAAAAAAAATGCAAAACTAAGTCCCTAAACTACACTCATATTTCATACAAAAGATAAAAAAAAAAAATTTCAAATAACCACCTAATGTTTTTTTAGAAAAATTATCAATATGTACCATTAGGAAAGATAATGCAAAATGACCCATACGTGTGCAATCCAAGTACCCATATATACAATTATGAAGTAAAATATAAATTAACTCACTTAATGGGAATGCTCCATGGTTCAAAAAAAAAAAAAACATACAAAAAATATGTCTCAAATCTACATATAATTACTAAAAGTAAGCTATTGAGAAAATAACTTAATATCCATAAGTATGTGATGTGTGCTATGAATTACCAATTTTGCAACAGTTGAACTTAAAGTAAACTATATGTTCCATCATGTAGACCACACAAAGGTAGATAGTAACATAAATATTTATTTTAATGGTTTATTAAGAGTGTAAAAAATGTTTCCATCAGAAACCACATAGCAAAGACACTAAACACTAACTTTAAGTCATATTAATATTAATAAATTCTAAATTTCCCATGAGTTATTTTCTAAAAAACTTTATATTATGTTGTATAAAACAATTTTATTAGAAATTAAATTATGTGATAGTGCCACAAAGTGCAAGTTGATATGTATAGATGTGGGAGACTGACCTAGGATATTTTCAATAAAATAAAAGATGAAGATTGTGAGTAAAATATAAAGTAAGCATTAGAACTTCAACTTAACAAGCATTTAAAAGGATTTACAATATATAGACTAAAAAGTTAAATTTAAAGTTAGATTCATTATGACACACAAAGGTAGTATTATGCTACATGAAAAATGTATAAATCATATAAATTCACAAAAGAGATCCTCAATGGAGCCTCCATGTTATGCATTACCAGGTCCACTAGAAAAATGTGTTTTTTAAAAAAAAATCAAATAATAAAGATAATCTATGCTACTTTCTATATAATTACCAAAAATCTATGAATGAGTAAATCAAAGATAAGTTCACTATGGATCTTTAATGCATATATGATATATGTAACCCTTTTAATTTACATCTAAATTATCACCTCTCACAATTTTAAAAATTTAAATATTTTGTTAAATCTACATCTTAATTGTTAATATATTTAATAATAGAAAGTATATGTATATTTCTAATTATTTAGTTCTACTAATGACAATATATTAAATTTTGATTAAAGTTAACATACATATTGTGCCCTCATCCAGGTCAAATACAAATCCACGCATGAGGAATAAATGCATATATTGCTACATTTAATAAATTATGAAAAAAATTCCTAAAATAATGGTAACAACGAAATATTTAAAATTATCCATAACCATGATATATAGTTTATAGGAATCATTCCTTTAGATAATTTATACAAATTAACTAAAGTAGTTGACATATATTTATTAATATTTATAACTACTACATAAATAACTCTTAGGAAATAAATTTTAATCATCTTGACAAGTGTGGAGGACGACATTGTAGATTACAAGTGGCTATATCTTTTAATTCTCTGAGATTCCTTAGATGTAAATAGTCATTATAAGGCTTAAATATTAATATTCTTTTCAGCTTAGCTACCCACCTAGATTTCCCGTCAAGCTATAAACTGCTATTCTGATATAAAATGTAGGTTTAAAGTGACTATTTAGGCCAATGTACTACTTTAAAGTGCAATCTATGTAGCAATCAATAAGGTAATAAAGCGATAGTGGAGAATTAAAATGTAGATTATCATGATATCGATATAGATGAAGCACATATAGATCAGTAATTGATATAAGTTCTAAAATAGACAATACAATGCCTATTGTGTTAGAAAATAAACAAAGAGAGAAAATATATTTTAATACAAGTCACTTTATTATCCGTAGACATTAAGCAATAATAACTATACTTTTATCTCTTATCAGATTCTATCCCGTGCGGGAGCACGGGGCTGATGGACTAGTGCTTATAATCAGTTGAAGACATATTAGTGTGGTGTTCGCTAGCCGTGGACCTCTATAGTATATTAGGTTACTAGGGTGGATTCTTTGGGTTGATCAACTTATTTTGTAACGTTCTTTTTAGGGAGGGTTGCAAGTTCGAGTAAGAGAGCATCAGATCTAGGACAGGAGTGTTAGAGGCCAAAAGCAAGGACAAACAAAGAAGGTTAGTTGTTTTCATGTGAGTGTAGCTACCAGTACTCATGCTTTCTAAATAGCTTTGTCAAGGTAGAGTAGTTGCCTATTCCAAAGATCCAATGCATGCATCAGACTATCTACCAACATGCATGTAGAAAGTGGGCAATCATATGTCCTGCACAAGCGTTGGTGCTCTCCTAGTTGACCTGAATCTTCTGCAGACGCCCTAGAGGATGGTGCAAGTGATCCAAAAAGTCCACTGAACTATCACTGCCATGTATACACAGGGACTGGAGCGTTTTCACTCTATAAATCGAGAAGGCAAACTGCTCGTATCTCTCGGTGTCGTCGTTGAGTTCTGCTGCACAAGGAGACCACCATATCCCCAGATCTGTCAGTTCAGAAAGGTTGCCAGCGCGCCTCCATGGCAACTGTCGCGCTCTGAAAAATGTCAAACCATGACAGATGAGACAGCGCCGCGACCTTCGCGATCCACTCGGGCAGCCTCATCTTATCACAAAGCAGATGTTTTAGCCTCTGAAGATACACGACGCTTGCAGGAAGCTCGTGTACTGAAATGCCACGAAGATCGTACTGAAATGCCACGAAGATCTAACTTTGTCAGGTATTGTAGCTGGCAAATCTCATGAGGGAGTTCGCTTATGCACGGCCGTGTTCCTCATGCTCAAGGACCTTAGATGAACAAGCTCAGAAATCTCCACAACATGTCGGTTCTCCAAATCGTTGCATCCCTCCAAGTCCAGTACCCTCAGAAACATGAAATCCCTGAAGGAAACACTCGGCAGAGCACCGCCAAAGATAAACCAGTTCAACCCAAAAGCTTAAGCTTATGGGGAGAGGTGGGCAATTCACTTATATTCCAACACTCCCCTTACGTGGAGGCTCCCTCAGGCCTCAAATGTGGAATAGGAGCGAGCAACAATTATTTTATTTAATTGTGTTAACCAGGTTTCAAACTCGAGACCTCTGACTTTGATACCATATTAAGTTGCATGCACCAACCAGTTCAACCCAAAAGCTTAAGCTGATGGGGAGAGGTGGGCAATTCACTTATATTCCAACATCGGCATTTGTAACAAATAGCCTCCGAATAGTTTTGTATCCCGACTTGGACTCGTGATATCCATTGTCCATTGTGGTCGTCTGTCTCTACTCACAAGGTATATTGGTGTGCCTGTTGCCCTGTTGTGTGTGTTGCATATAACCTTGACAATTGTCTCTGCTCACAAGGTATATTGGTGTGCCTGTTGGCCTGTTGTGTGTGTTGCATATAACCTTGACAACTGCAACATTATTTGTACAATTGTGGGAGCATCAAATATACAGAGGGGTATAAAACATCTGTTCAGTTTCCCATTTTCTCACTTTGAAATATTCATGGCGCCCAGCAGGCAGGCAAGCAGAAGCCAGGACAGTACCACCGCCGCAACATGTCTGGCAACCCTGACAGACGCGTTCCCCGTCTCCGTAGCTTTCCAATTCCAAATTCCAAAAATGCATACGTGCATCGGTGGATCTCGCATTCCAAACAAGGAAGGAGATGTTCAGCCAAAATTTGATTAGGAAACTCACCCGTTCTTTGGGAATACAAACAAGTAAAAAGCTAATTGCACACATGAATTGGCTACCTTGCTTGTGTGTGTGTGGCTCTCTTGACAGTTGGATCTGCAACCCTGCCCCTCGCTCCTGATTCCTAATCCTAATCCTCGGCTGCTCCGGTTGGTCTAGTTTGGCAGTTTCAAACCAGCAAGGGCGCAAGCCGGTGATGTCACCGACGCGTGGCACATGGCATGCATGGCACGACCGCGAGCAGGAGGCCACAATGGCTGACGGGATGGCATTTGGCCTTTACCTGAAGCCTCGATGACTCTCCCTCTCCACTGCAGTCTAGTAACGCGTGGAGAAGTGGCGACGCAATCACACAACAGAAGTCACGGGAGGCAGTGGTGGTGAGTCTACAGTGATCTCTACGTGTTTCTGCTTCCATGCTGGCTAGACCGCTGAGAAGGGTCCAAAAACTTTTGGGCTGGTTTGGGGGCGCATGGCCCCTCCTGCCCCCTTTGGTTCCGCGTCTGATGCCAAGCATCATCTCCAAGCTCTACCAGCTGCTGGAGAAGTATAAGCTGCAAATCGGCATGAAGGAGCGCATCAGCTCCCCTCACTAAGGAGCTTCAGCACGACTGGCAGGCCACGCTCCTCAAGGTGGCCCAGGTGCGGTGGGGCCAACTCGCTGGGCAGATCCATCTATGGGCACATGAGGTCAGGGAATCATTGTACAACATTGAAAACGTCCTCGACACCTTCCTCATACACGTCCAGGACGTGAGTTTGCTGGGGAGCAAAGTTTGCCGAAGCATATCAAGAAAATCATCAACTTTTTCAAGAAGACCAAGGCACGCCACAAGATTAGTGACGATGTCATGGACATCATGATTCATCTCCAAGTTGTGAGAAAGCGTATTGTAGGTACAATGTGTGCCAAATTGTGCCCACACAAGGCGGAATGAAGGGTGCAACATGGGCCGTGCCACCCCCAACCCCCCCAACCGGCCCAAAATTGTTTGGACCCCCTCAGCGGCCCAAATTTTTTTTTCATGTTTGAGATTTCTTAGACTCTTTTTTGCTCGCCTATAATAATGAACAACCATATATATTAGTCGATGTAGAAAGTTTGATATTATTATAATCCATTTTCTAAAAAATACTAATACTATCCGCACTTGGCCCTGATGTGTGTTGCATATATAACTTTGACAACCGCAATGCAACAATATTTGTACAATTGTGGTCGAGCTAGGAGACCACACTTGGCCCTTAAAAAGCAAGGGCCCCAATTCTAGACATGTATACTGTGTACGAGATCTCTAGCTAGCCTAGTAAAAAAACAAGCATAGAGGCAAGCCCGGCTTGAGTCGATTTGCCTTGAGCCGCTCTAGCATTGCTTATTTGTCGATGTGCGTCACGCCTTCGCCGACTCCACGTACTTGACACACTGCTGGTGACTTGCTCGCTTTGTGATTGTGATGCTGCTGGAGCATATGTTTAATCATCATCAATGTTTTGATTTTTGTTTGTGCTTGATATTTATTCTTTAGAGTACACAAGACTTGGAGACTATTCTGATATGAGCATGGCATCTGGGAATCCTATTTAAAAAAATATTTTTATAGGTATTTTAAATAGTCAACGTGATGTTTTCATGTGGTAGTATATATATAAAAAATAATGATTCCATGATTGAAAAAATATTCTACCTTTGTTTTGAGAATTTTATTGATGGTAGGTAGCTTGAAAGACATGTATAGCGCATATGTAGGTTTTGTTGCTTTTAACACCAGTTGTAAAAAGAGTATATTTTTACAATTTAACCCTGTTCGCCTACCAAAGTAATGGAAGGGCAAAGAAACCAAAGAAAAATCATTCTAACAGCCAAATAACCTACATGTTCAAGAAAAAAAGGATCAACAAACTATGCAACATTTTTTCTAGGGTCAAGAAAATAATTTTCTCATTTCCAATTTACACAAGAGAGGATGAAAACTGCCAACCAAAACTGTAGTGTTCGTTTTGATGCCTACAGTGAAAATGGGTAGGTGGAGACGATGTATTATGAATTAGATCATAAAGATGATCCAAGAACTAGACTACGGTGCACTGAAGGTGCCAGTGGGCTCAACTGCTCAGGGGCTGTCTTCACTGATCAGGATGGTACGACTACTGGATGGATCTCAATGCATCGTGTACATAGATAAGATGTACGTTTGTTCTTACAGAGGATGTACTACTACAAATCTGCTATGTAAAGGACAATGTTCAAGGTGACAAACACGTGGTGCTCTAAGGGAAATTAAGATTGTCGGTGTTGAAGGTGTGATAAACGAGAAAGACAACAAGGGTTACAAGGAAATGGTTGCTTTTAGGGAGGATCTGGACCTAACTATTTGAAGAGGGTTTGAAGGAGCTATGTGTTATGCACTAGTCCCTTGCAAAAACTGGCCATTAGTATGCTTCAATTAATAAGTTTCTGCCAAATCCTACCGCTGTCCACCATAGGTTATGTAGTATTGCCCAGATTCACGTTTTGGTACTCACTTGAGCCTGATATTAATTTGTGTTTATATAAATTGTTAGCTAAAATAATATTGTGTTGAATTTTTCTAAAAATTGTTGAGCTCACTGGTCTGAAATCACATGGACAAACTTGTCTTTTTGTCAAAAAGTTAACACCATTAGGTGGACTTCACATAATAGGGACAAACTTTCTCTTTACTTTGAAATCACCGCGGTAGATTACAAAGTTAAAAAAACTAAGGAAATGAAATCACCATTTCGCTATACAAAACGGGGACAGGAACGCTTAAACCTCTTTAAAAAAGATACAAAAGTTTGACTAGGAATTCTAGGAATCAAGCTAGAACTTGGCTCCATCATCCCATTCAGTTACAATATGATCTTTATATCATCAAGAACGCAGCAACCCTTTAATTTATATGGTTGCGTTCTTCGCTCCATGCAGCTGCTGTCCATCTGCCGTTGTTCCATCCGGGCACGTAGGGTTGCAGGCAGGGCAATTGGCACGGCAGTCCTCCACGTTGTTGTAACAACCTTGCGCAGGCTGGCAGCAGTAGCAGATGTCATCCTTACGATTGCTGCGGCAGTAGCATCTCTTGGTGCAAAATATCAGTTCCAGCTTCGTCCTCGTCTCATCATCTAAATCTTCTAAGCAATCTTCCTCCGTATGGTAGTAGGCTCTTGTTGTGTTTGTGCGCCCTACCTGCTTGCCGAGCAGCTCATGACGAGGACGACCTGTATATAAACATGTATACATTTTGCATTCGTCGGAATTCAAATATATATGAACTCATTTTCGCTGATTGACGACGAGATGAGGACGACGATGTAGACTTACCCGCTTGTGCAGTCACTGCTAGGCATCCGAAGAGAATAGCGACACATATGGCAATGGCAGTCCCATAAACCAAGCTGCTACCGCAACCATTGTTGCGGCCCTTCATACTGAACTGACTTCTGAACTCTTTATTTCTAATCAGCTAAGCCTCTCCGTTTGAGATCCAAGGGTTTATTAGACTGGACTTGAGCAATGACCTCGCAACTCGGATCATCAGTATATAAAGGAGGACGATGACCTCATTTGATTGGGTAATTTGGAAATGATAATCGATTGGATCAGTAGATATCTACAAAATCAGCAAAGATTGTAAGAATTGAGGCGCTGGCTGTGGTGGATACGCGAGATTGTGTATATATTGACACCATTCCTTGCTTTGCTATATATATATGCAGTATGTAATGAATATATATGACGTGTCCACTTATCGCTTGCAATCTCCTCGGGGCCAGATTGTCATACACGGACAGAATAAGCTGATACAGCTAAATGATATGATTTGGAGATCTCACAGCTAGTTTTTTTTTTGAAGAATCAGCTAGTATCATTATTTCTTATCCTAATTAACGAAATACAAATGCATCCTTATTATCCTTATGAACGAACGCGCTAGTCCAATGAACATCTATGGAAATTTGGTGATCCCACAACTAGACATCCAGTTCATCGTCTTGGGTTTACAAATGTCAGCTGGCATCTCATTGTTGGCGAGCTTGTTTGCCTACTATATTTGAAAAGAAACGGCTACGATACACAACGGTTGAGTTGTCAACCATGCATCCTGATCACTGCCAAGATGATGCTGATCATGTACTGGGGGCCCAACGTCTGAAGACGCACGCAGGCCAACTGGGATTTATGGGCCGGAGCGTCGCGAGGTCCAACCATGCCAGGAAGCCGAGCACCCTTATGTCTGGCCGGAGTGGTTGTGGTAGAGGAAATGTAATTTCACAGGGCAACTGGGATTTATGGGCCGGAGCAATGTAATTTTAGTGTTTACATTGGTCTTTTTCATAGAGGATGAACATAGCAATACATATAGGCAATGTATGTCTCCCTCAAAAAAAAAAAAAAAAAAAAAATATAGGCAATGTATGCTATGGAAACCAAATTGCTGTGAAAACCCCGTATAAAACCACGATAAAAAAGGCGGTCTGCTTTGATTAAAATCTAGTGAAATTGGTTTGAACAAAAACACAAGCACCTGGTGGGCATACATGGGGAAAGTGTCCCATAACTTGGCTGGGTTTGGATCCATCTTCTTACACCCATTTTGCTATGCATTAAGAACATATCTATCTAGATGAATAGCAAAAATGGATGAACTAGACAAGTCAAAACGACTTATAATTTGGAAAAAAAGATAGAGTAATACTATAGTACTAACCAATGTTAAAAACCTGACTTAGGAAGGAATTCTAGTGATTTTACAGAACTAGAACTAACAAATGGGATCCACATTGCAAATCTAGCACATAATGTTTTTAGACTAAGCAAGCTTTAATAATGGTGCAAGTTTGGCCTTTTTGTAACAAGGCGATACACACAGTAGTCAAACCAAACATCTGCATGCATACAGGACCATGCATGCTTGATTCGTGTTTCAACTGTAAAAGAAACATACACTGATACACTACCAATTGAGATGCATAAGAAGCACAGACGCTGAAGATGCTCCACACCGTTACCCTAATGCAAACGATTGTACTAATATAACATCTCGATGACCAAAGATATAGTGCAGTGGTTCGTCATTCCTGCAATTGCTCGTAGGAGGAGCTGGCAGCAGAGGTAGGAGCCTGCGGGTTGGTGCTAGTTTCCAGTTCTGTCGCCGAAACTGAAGTAGTGTCCAATGAGTTGAAGTCGTCTGGCAGTGGCTTGCCATGTTCCAGGACTGCAATTACTTGCTCCATGCTAGGCCGCTTGTTATTATCAGGGTATGAGCACCAGAGCCCCAGGACGAGCACACTCTCCATTTCGCTTATGTCGAACTCTCCCTTTAACTTGGCATCAGAGGCCTGCAGGTGGCACCTTTTGGCCTGCTGCCAAACAATGCTGCAGATGCAGGAGTTATTCAGGGTCTGGTGCCACATTTAATAGATGGAGGTATTACTCATCTACAATATGCTGATGACACTGTGATATTCTTGAATACCACCCAGAATCTGCAAAGTATCAAACTTATACTGTCATGTTTTGATGCTATGTCTGGACTGAAAATTAATTATTGACAAAAGTGAGATTTATACTGTAGGCCTGAATGAAGAACAACAACAGGCAGTAGAGATATTGAATTGCAAACAAGGTCAATTTCCTATGAAATACTTGGGCATGCCAGTCAGCACCCATAAGATTTCCAAGGCCCAATTGAGTTATGTAAGTGAAAAACTGCAAAAAAGGTTGGGTACATGGCAATGTGAATACTTATCCTCTGGTGGCAAGGCTATACTCATAGACTCCTGTTTATCTAGCATTCCTATGTACACCATGGGAGTATACCAACTGTATGAAGACAATTTTCAAGTTCTAGATTCAGTAAGAACCAGATTTTTTTGGCAGGGCACAGGGAAGAAAAGAAAATATCATATGGTGAAATGGGAAGCACTGGAGGCTTGTGATTCATGGATGTCAGAGTGATGAACACATGTTTGCTGGGGAAGTGGATTGACAAGCTAGAGAGAAATGATGATAGTTTATGTTGTTCTATCCCGACGAAAAAAAATCTGGGAAATAAGAGCATCTTTCAGATTAAAAATAGAAAAGGATCTCAATTCTGGAGATCACTACTTGACATTAGAGAATGGTTTCAAAGAGGCAGGATTATAGAGGTATGCAGTGGTATACAAACCAGATTATGGCATGATGTATGGATTGGAACATGCCCAAATCTCTTCCAGATTGTGCTATATCCAGATATAGATGTTGCTAGCGCATACAGTAATGGCACATGGCAAATCCAACTCAGAAGACAATTGAATGGCATTTTAACAGAGGAATGGAATGAACTAATAGAGGTATTATAAGAAATTCAATTAGAACCAGGCAGAGATAGGATGATTTGGGCACTGGAACAGAAAAAGAGATATAGTTCAAAATCCTTATACAACCACTTGACATCTGGAGGGGTTAAAGACCTCCAAATGTTAAACCTTTGGAAATGTAACATCCCCATGAAAGTTAAAATTTTTCATATGGATGGACACCCATGAGGGCATCCAATCTGGGGTTCAACTCAAAAAGAAGCAGTGGACAGGTCCTCAGGACTGTTTCTGCTGTGAAATACCTGAAACCTCGGATAGGCCGAAGTCAGCAAGCCTGGCATTGAAGTTGTCACCAAGAAGTATGTTGCTCGGCTTGATATCTCTGTGCAAGATGAAGAGGTCGCACTCATGGTGGAGGTAAAGTAGAGCAGATGTGATATCCTTCACTATCTTGTACCTGATTACAGATATAAATACAGAGGTGCGTACATAATAAACATTAAAAGTTGTAGTATGTTGTATATATATTGCGTATGCAAAGGTATGTTTTACTGACCTTATTTCCCATGGTAGTGCTTCCTCCTTGTGTAGGTGGTCAGAAAGGTTTCCCTTGGGCACCAGTTCATAGACAAGGAAGAGTCTATTATTGCTGTGGTTCTTGCAGCACCAGCACATGAACTCAACAAAGTTGCAGCTGCTTCCCCTGCACCAGCCAACGAGTTTGACGAGATTCTTGTGCTTTACTGAAGTTATAGCGTTGAGTTCGGCATAAAAATCACTGTTGCCGTTTGGTCCCGTCGACGTATTCAGGAGTTGCTTTACCCCTACATTACATCCCAATTTCTTCAAGTATCCTCTATAGACTACCCCAAAGAAACCTTGTCCGAGTTTCCTCTCTTCGAGAAATTGTGTGTCGCGGCTGCCAAATCCTGATACTCGAACCGAGTAGGCCCCCTGCTTCCCTTGCTTCTCAAAGCCACGGTGTCTGTTTGTCCACTTCCAGCAAGAGAGGATAAGCCACACCACGACCACCAATAACACCAGTCCTCCAATAGCAATAATAATCAATATAGTTGTCTTTTTGTCGTTACCTGTCATTGTGTGTATATCTCTATTATTATCTATCTATTATTATATTAATATAACAGAATTAAAGGAAGCCCTACGTTAGCTGAGAGAATCTAAAAGTTATTCCCTCCATCCATAAAATATAGTGCACTGTGACTTCTAAAATTTGTACTGAAATATAACACCTTGTGTAATAATTATGCCTAGATTGGCAAAGTTGTAATAATTATGCCTAGATTGGCAAAGTTTGATAATAAAGAAATCGTAAAAAAACTCCTTAATTGAAATAATACATGGATACTGTTAGAGGACATATACATGCATCATTTGAGTGTTCTCTTAAATTGTCTGAACATCTTTTTAGAATGCACTATATTATAGGCCGGAAAGAGAACTAGATTAATCAAAGAAAGAAAACCAATATATACTGTTGGATTTCATGATAATCTAACAGCCAAGAATAAATAGACTATTGGAGAAAAGCAAAGAACATGCACAGATGGATTTTATGATGATCAAACGGCTGAGAATAAGTAGAGTAATACTGAATTATGTAGCCAAATTCTTGCCCCAATAAAGCTCATTTTAGGTGGTGGGCCCTAATAAAAAAGCATATATAGCATCTTCATTCCAAACGGATTTCTGCAACATATATTATATATTTTTTAATATTTTGGTTAAAGCTAAAGTAGTTTGATTGAAGACAAAACTAAACTACACTTTCATTTGACTTACCTTAGAGATGAAATGTTTAACTGACCGATGCAGCACTGCTGTTCTTGCCTATTGACTTCTTGTCCTGGAGGGAGACAGTTCATATATAGTCTCGTCAATCATCAATCCATCTTATGGATCTGCGTCCACATAACTATATCGACAATTAACTGTAAAGACTGATACTAACTGTATTGGAAAGACAGCCTGCTCAATATATTTTTGACAGTAATTTGCTATGTCAAGAAACCTTGTGGTGGAAATGAAACGTTATGCTAAATCATCATAACAAACTAAGAACAGATAATAAATAACAATTTTCAACGGAGGAGCTAAAACGTGGTACCCTGACAACCATATTAGCCAGAGTCATCTGGCGCTTGTAGCAAGTTTACTCTTCTTAAAAGCATAGCAAGTGGGACTGCCTTGAACAGAAACACACGATGGTCTGTGAACTAGACCATAAGACACTAAGGAGACGGTACATACTGCGACTTGCCATTAGCCTTTATGAAAAGTCATTGGAACACGCTTGAATGAAACAGAAAAAGAATACTTTTTGCCTCAGTACATGCAGTAGAGAACCAGAGGAAAGTGAGGAAGCAGAGTACACGTTTTGACTTGCCTCTATTTTCGCAGTTGCTGCCTCCATGGAAATGAAACTTTTCCCTCTATTCATGGGGGAGACTTTCATTCATACATGGTTTCTTCAACTTCAATCACAGCACTTGCACCTAAAATGTATTGAAACCAAATATAAGGGATTATGAGGGATTCTACTCGAAAAGGTGACAAGAAGTTGGAAAATCACAATCTAGATTGTTACTAGCCTTATTTATTTTGATGAAAAGTTTAGCAGTCGCTTGAACTGAGCAATCTGGGACTCTTGCAAAAACTGCACGAAGATTAAAAAACTATTGCAAAACTGCACTTTTGGGGAACTAGTTTAAAAAAAGTAACAATTCTATTGCCGTTAATAACACAAAAAGGAAACTTTAAGAAATCAATTTCACAAGGCTACACATATATTTGCACTTCATCTAGTGCAACTACGAATTTATTCCTATTGTGTATACTTTTTGATACAAAATGACAATAAATGTGTCATTTTGTGAAACTCGTTAGTAATGGCAAATACAGAGACCTGCCAGATTATTCGTGAGGCTTCAACCCATCCTCTCACCCCCTCATCCAGTTTCTTTATGAGAAGATAATATGAAACAGAGAAAACGCAGTGCGGGTTGCTACTTGCCTTGATTCTTTCGATGAAACATTTAGCTACCGCTTGAATTGAGCCATCTGAAGCTCATCTTGTCACCTCTAGTTGATGTCCTCGGCAGGGCATGCTCATATATAGTTCTTTTAACTCAGTATGATACACACTGCAGACGACCTGCAATACTATAGCTTAATAGTGACAGCAGTTGTGCACAAAATGGAAGAAGTTGAGGCCAACTTAACAAATTAAAAACAGGCACAGTGAGGTATTTATTGACCTATAGTAAAGAGTAATCATGGATAAAGCGCAGTTTAAATGAGCTGGCAGGTCATGGATTTGAAATATAAGAATTTCAGCTAGCCACCAAAATGTAGAAATATCATGCAACCATAAAAATCAAAGAGATGCAAAATATTTCTTTTCTGAAAACCAATATCATCAAATGAAGTTACAATTCTACATGTAGCTAGATATATAAAGCCGAGCTTGCTGGTGATTTTATACCTCTGGTCATTCTATTGGTCGTGCCGGTACAAATATCTTGTTATCAAGAACAACTTCTGGGATGTGACGAATCTTGTGGGCATCCTCTCCTTGGCAACTCTCAGCCAGTCTTGGACAGCCTCTAATGGTCAGTTTCTTCAAAGCAGTAAGTTTCTGTATGCTTTTGGGCAAAGATGTCAGGTTAGGGCAGAAGAAGATGCGAAATTCTTCAAGGGTGGTGAGCTGCTCCAGCCATTCCGTAATATCTCCAGGCCCACCAAATGCAAATGTAGGTATCTAAGAGAGGGTAAGCATGGAGTGATCTCTGGCAA
Organism: Hyparrhenia diplandra; assembly: GCA_015847255.1. Classification (NCBI taxonomy): domain Eukaryota; kingdom Viridiplantae; phylum Streptophyta; class Magnoliopsida; order Poales; family Poaceae; genus Hyparrhenia; species Hyparrhenia diplandra. The sequence continues at coordinate 204,161 of JADLZK010005577.1, read as the reverse complement.
GGTCCTAAAGCTGTTGTCCCCGAGAATTTTCAATTCCTCAAGAGTGGCGAGGTGCTGAAGTCTACCCCACTTATCAGGAGAGAAAATGCAGTTTTTGATAGTGGCATGAAAAGGAAGAGTGGAAGATGAAAGCTGCCCAAATCCATGTGCTGGAAGTACCTCATTGCTTTTTTCCAAATACCAATATATGCTTTTGGGGGTATGGCCGAACTTCAACTTTGGGCAGTTGGCAACATGCAGCCAATGCAAATTAGGGATCAAAAACTCTTCCTCTTCATCACCTGACCGTGTTGTCCACCATTCATCCAAGTTCTCCAATGATTTTAACTCAATAACTCTTAACTTTTTACAGGTTCCTTCTGTTCAAGAATTCCTTGCCAACTTTCCTGATGTTGGGAATGTTCATCAGATGCAATAATCTGAGATTTGGCAGCTGCCCAAGTGGAGGAAGAGAATCACATGCTGTTAAACTAATGAGTCGAATGGACATGACATAGGGAAGATATGAGGAGATATCAAGCATCCATTTAGGGAAATCCTTGCTTATATACCCAACTAGTGCAAAGTCTTCAAGAGTCCGAGGAGGCATAAGGTGCTGTAACACCAATTTACACCTATCTGCATCTGTTATACTGCTTTTACGTGTCCAGTGAAGGCCTAGCTCCCGGCTCTGGGTCATCACGCAGTTTAGCTCGCTTCTGCTTCTTCCGGGCGTTTGACATTCTCAAGCTGTCTAATTTCTAGATCATGACAAGTCAATTTCCCAAGATCCACTATACTGCTACATTCTCCTTATCCATGTCATGTACATCATGTATTGTACACCCAGGCAATTTTAGACGCGACAGAATATATCTAGCCCTCACAAGCGTAGGAAAATGTCCTCTGCTCAGCCGTAGTCGGGTGAGACTAGTCATGTTACCAAGACTTTTGGCAAGTCATGGAGATTATGACAACCATTAATGTCCAATACTTGAAGCTTCAGGTTACCAAACAAGGAGCATAGCTTTTCAAGCCTTACACAATATGATAAATTGAGATGCTTCAACTTGAACAAACCACCCGAATGACTCAGGCAACAATTGTAATTTAGAACAGCTTGCTAGGTTCAAATATTGAAGCTCAGAAAGGTAACCAAAACATTCAGGGAGTTCTTGGAGATCATGGCAGTCGGCAAGATCTAGGTCTTTCAAATGCTTAAGTTGGCAAAAGGACTCTGGTAACATTTGAATCTTGTAGCAATCGGAGAGGTTTAAGAACTCAAGTTTGTGAAGATTGCCAAAATCTGGTGGCAGGCTTAGTAACTCATGGCAGTTCGATAGGTTTAGATGCTCTAGAGACTTAAGATTGCTAGGTAATTTGACTAGTTTAGGACAACTCGATGAGTTCAGAAATAAGAGTTTTGAAGGCTTCCAAACTTATCAGGGAGATTTTGAAGCACACTACACCTTGATATGTCTATATGCTGTAAACATTCAAGCTTGTGAACTGATTCAGGTAATGCTTCGAGTCTAGAACACCCTGATAGGTTGAGGAAAGAGAGCGCAGAGAGCTGCCCCAGTGATATGGGTAGTTTAGTAAGGCTGCTATTATCAGATAGGTCCAAATAACTGAGCCTATGAAGGTGACCAATATTATTAGGCACGGTTTCGAGTGCACAGTTGCGCATAATTAGAGTTTGCATATTTTGAAGTTTATGCAAAGACTTTGGAAGTGCTGTTATTAGCAAGCCTGAGGAATCAAGATACCTCAGCATCAGCAGTTGATCAATGGAGGATGGCAACAATTTACTGCTTGGAGCAGGTTTCCCTTCGATTGAACAACCACTTAGATCCAAGACACGCATATACTTTGATTTAGAGAATGAAATATGTTGAAGCAGCAATCTACTGCACTCAGTAAAATGGAGTGATCTGATTTTGCCTGGAAATTCTTTGAGAGCCTTTGACTGCTTCAGGTAATTGATCAGGTGCATATGTCTGCCATAATGCCTTTCAAGTCCACTCCAGGTCGTTTTTTTCCCAGCATCTGGAACAATTAACTCACTGCCAGCTATTATCATCGCAAGGTCATGCACCAAATCATGCATGGTAAGTTTCTCCGAAGCTGTACTATGCTCTTGAGTGCTCTGTAGATAAATAACTATTAGGATTAGTATCTGTAGATAAACAATGATTAGCAATAGTTATAAATAAAATCAAACTCTCAATGACATCCACCTATTGAGCCTATAGTCCCTCCGACTCCAAATGTATGTTTTAAACTTGTGCATAAAGATTAAGAAAGAAAACCAAATGAACTTGTTGTATGTTACAGTGTGAAATATTAGGCATTTTTGTATGGGCTAAGGGTTAGATGGGCTAGGCACGCACCCTAGCAGGTTAGCCGATCTGGCATGAAGAAGAGGGAGACATCAGACAGTATGAGGCAGGGTTCAGTGCCGTGCTGTGCGTGAGAGAGAGGATCAAAGCATGAGGGCTGGGTTGTAGAAAGAGGGCAAACCCTTCTATTCCTTACTTGATAACATGAGCCTCTAGCCTCATATTGACATCCAGAAACTCCTCTCATACATGCAGCTGAAGATATAACCTTCCTAACAGACCAAATCCTAACCTTCCTTTTATTCACATGATCCTTTCCTAACTGACTTATCTAACTTAAGCAACCAATGAATATCGTAAACAAAGTCACTATGTCAGCACCAAACGTCCGGAAGGTGCGTTGAGGCTAGGTGGGTTTGGTTAGCTGCAACCTTGTTATATATAGGTGCAGATGGGTCTTGGGTACAGGGCCACAATGGGCTTGGTGCCACACCTAGGCTAGGTGCTCGCAAGACTTAAGCTTTGAACTTATACTTTTGCATGATTAAGGTGTTAAGTTTAGTAGGAAATATTTTAATTATATGTATACAGAAACACCCACTTAGTTCATACTGAGTTCTAACATATAAGCATTATCACGGAAAAGAAAAGAAGAAATGTAGCCGATCCATTTGGTTCACGATGCTGCATCCACCAACAAATAGTAAAGAAATAGGTCTCTGACCTGAGAAGACTTTGAAATCTGAAGAAAGCACATCCCCAATAAATAGTTGATGCAACGATAGCCCTTGGTCAATTCAATGTACCCAAGAGCTATCCACTGCTGGACCAGGTGGTCCCTAGAAATAACAAAGCCCTTTGGGAAAACTGCACAATATGTGAAGCACAATTTGAAGTCCAGTGGCATATAATAAAAGCTTAACATGAGGCTTTGCAAAGTTTCTTGGTCTTCTTCCATATCCAAGATAATCTTTTTGTCCCTTATATCTTCCCATGCTTGTGTAGATTTATCTTGGGACATCAAAAATCCAAGAGAGCGTGCTAGTAGTGGTAGACCCCTGCACTTCTCAGCAATTTTTTTTCCCAATTTCTTCTAATCTACCTGGATCTTCATCTCGCCTGAAGGCCATTTGTCGCATCACATTCCAACAATCTTCCACTGATAAAGAGTTCAAATTGATTTGGTCACTTTTTTTTGTACAGGGCAGATTTTCCTTTGTTCTGATAGAAACCCAACATTCAGATTTTCCACCACTTGTTGCTTACGTGTAGTTAATATGATCTTGCTCCCCTTAGCACCATATTGTAGCATGTACTTCAGGTTTTTCAACTTAACAACACCTTCTTCCCACATATCATCCAAAATTATCAAATATCTTTTAGTAGGGAGTATATTTTGCATGTCTTCTATTATGGTTTGCAAATCATCATTTATTCGGGAACATATCTTTCACTTGTTTCACTACCAATACTTCTATTTGCTTTTGATACGATTATCTCTCCTATTCTTTTGCAAATCAAGCTTCTTAGAAACATAGATCCATACTCGTAGATCAAAGATTTCTGCTCTCTTATCCAAATAAACTGCTTGGGCCAATGTTGTCTTTCCCATGCCACCAAGTCCAACAATAGGAATAATTGAGATATCCTCCTCAACTTCACTTTTCAGTAACAATTTTATTATATGTTCCTTTTCAGTATCTCTTCCTACCATTTCAGTGTCTCTGTCAACATTGGTAAAAGAAACAGTATCTTGACTTGTACTCCCTGCAGCCCGTATTGGTATGTGATGAGGCACAAGATTGAGGCGGTGACCCTCTTCCTCTATGCTATATAAATCTCCCATCACTTTCTTCATTTTATGGGCCATGGTCAACCGTATCAACAGTGGATTGTAGGATGAAAAGAATAGCATAATCTGCAAAAAAAGGAGTGGAAGACAGAAGTAGTTTGAAGTTTTGTGTTTTACATAAGGTATTGTAGTAGTAAAACATACTCATGGTTACTGTCCCTTCGAAAAACTAATGTGGCTTAGGGTACCAACAGTGGAAAAGAGTACTTCATGTATGGTAGCAAAAAGGCACAAATTTAATGTGGACATGTGGCTATCCAACACAGGCTGAGGCTCCCGGAGGCTACAGTGCGCAGTGGAACCCTAAGGTGTGACAGTAATGTGAAGAGAGGTAGAGGAAAGCCAAAATTGGCATGGGAAGAGGCAATAAAAGGAGATTTGAAAGGATGGAATATATCCAAAGATCTAATCCTGAATAGGAGTGCTTGGAAAATAGCTTTCATGTGCCTGAACCTTGATTTGTGACTCTTGTTGGGTTTCAACTCTAGCCTACCCCAACTTGCTTGGGACTCGAATACTATATTGTGTTGTTGTTGTTGTTGTTGTTGTATGTGGTTAGCTCGAACCTTCAATTAAAAAGTAGGCTCAAATCTAATCTAGGAGTAAGAAATAAAAGGTGTGTATATATTTTGTTACAAATGATCATTTTCATTCTGTTTTGTTTGTGCATTCAATGTCCAGGACTAGATATTAAAAACACAATTCTCAAATGGTGAGAATGCTTGGATGGTGGATTTTCTAATTATATTATAGTGATGCTGCAGTGCAAGCTTTTAAGAATGTTCTACTAGTTGCTTACAATATGGCGATTGTAGTAATCTCCTATGTTACAATCATGAAATCAATTTCCTACTAGATCACAAATCATCATAAAAGAAGATCTCTGAAGAAAGGAAATCCATAATGCTGTTTATGTAGCATGTGGAAATTCAAAATATGTTAGTAGAAACAGAATGACTTTTTTTTCAAGTAAAACATGAGGTTCAAGCAAACAAAAATAGTCCAGTGCAAATATTTAGTTGAAAAACAAAATTTACCTTATAATCAATCACTCTTTGCATATTTGTGAAACAAACTAATAACGACATCAAATTTAAGTGCTTCATCTTTCAGCATCCCATTTGAAAGTATTTTATTTAGCATGAACCAGTTCTGATGGGAACAACTAACAAAATATGGCTGTTATCCAGACAAGTGGGGCATGTAGTACATCAGGTTACATTGTAAATGTTGCTCATCGCAAGCATAGTTCAGAAAAAATAAAACGGAAAGATCCATGAGAATTCGTTCTTTTCACGGGTCGCAGAACAGAATGACATAGAGCTAGCAATGAAGCTTCTTTCTGTTGAGTGAGATCGGACAGAAAATCTCTGAACATAGAAAAAAGTATTTTAGTTTAGCATTAGTACCTTGGGTTGGCTCTGCTTCATGAGCTCAATAGCCTCAAACTTATCCAGCAAGTCCTCAACATCATAGGCGCTGGACTTCAACTTTTTTCATCCAAAACCCCATGAGCTTCCCTTGGTCCTGGGTCGATCTCTCATCAGCATCGTCCATCCAGGCCTGCAGCTTCTCCATGGTCTCCCTCAGGCCATCTATATCATCCTTGAAGCTCCACAACAGGGTGGCCTGGCTCACAGCAAGCTCACCAAGCTTGCCAACGACCAGCCCCAGCGGCAGGCAGCCGCCGACCGCCATGCAATGGCGCCGCCATCTCGTCGCCGCTGCCACCTCCTCCTTTGACAGCGCTAACAGTTCACAAAGGATAGTGTGTGCTTATGTGTTTACTGGAGAACTTGTGTGGGTGGATGACCGTGGTGCTCCTGATGTTCATTGCCCGCTCTGCATATGGAACTGTCTTGCATCTGCTGAAAGGCATTGCATTGGTACCTTGCTTGAGTGGAGCATACTCTGCACTCGAATCTTCACCAAATTAAGGTAAGCAAGTATAGATGCTGGGACAGAGCAATACTTACAAGTTTAAGCAAAAGAGCAGAACGGGGGTTTACTAAATAGCTTGCTTGCAACAGAGTCCAAGAATGATTCTAAACTCGCTTTGAAAGACACGGTTATCAAGAAAGCTCCACGTCTTTACAGGCAAGAGTGCACCTGAAGTTGGATGCATGATGATTAGAGAATCGTAGTAGTAACAGAATGTAAAGTTCCCATCCCCATAGTCTGTCAGACGCATTTCCTCGAGCAGGTGCCGGGCGAGCCAACTGACAGAGCAAGCACCCCTCTACCCACCTTGTTTCCCTCAGGCGGTGATCCCGCGCCACTTGGCTCCACGCGCTCCTCCTGGTCTGCCTCGCCACCCGCGCCCGCCTCCTCAACAGCCTTCACCTTAGCCGCCGCGCCGGCGTGGGTGTCAAACCGACCGGTAGGACTGGAGGCCGAGCTCACGACGACGCCCGATGAGTCACCCACCGTAGGGCGGCTTTGGCCTGGTTGCAGGGCGAATCCATGGAGGACGACGGCGATTCGCTAACGGATCGGCGTGCTCCCCGCGCCGCGCAGGAGCTGTCCCCGGCGCTGCTTGGATCCAAGCTCCATTTCATTCCTTTAAAAGGCTTCGTTTGGCTGTTGGACCTTTTAAAATGTATTTCCGCGGCGCTGCAGAGTACTAAAAGTTTTTTTGGGCCAACTGGGCCCATCACTGTTAAAGGAGGAGAAACAAAAGGCCATCCTCTATCAAAATTATATCCTCTATCAAAATTATATAGTTTGTTTCACTGTTTTCATATGTTGTTGGGTAGCGATGATGAATATTTGCATGAGGAAGGTATCCTTGGTATTCATGTTTTCACTGCATCATCATTTGGAAGTTCCCTTGCATATTCAAGACTTGGAAACTATTCTCATATGAGCACATGGCATATCTGGGAGTCTGTAAGAGTAAGAAAATAAAGTTTTAAGGTAACATTTATAATTCTTTCTAATAAAAATGTTTTTAGATTTATTATGTGTTCATTAGGCTCTTATTATATAGTTATAATACTAACTGGTTCATCAACCCGTCTTTGTCCCACTAGTTAGTCTTAGGAGACACTAACTATTAAAATTTATTTTGTTAAATATTTGGAGAACCAATATGTCGTTGAGATTGCTGAGCTTGTTCATCTAAGGTACTTGCGCATGAGGGACACGGCCATAAGCGAACTCCGTCGTCAGATTTGCCAGCTCCAGCACCAGCACCTGACAACGCTAGATCTTCGTGGCACTTCAGTACATGACTACATGAGCTTCCTGCGAGCGCCGTGTATCTTCGGAGGCTGAAAAATCTGCTTTGTGGTAAGATGAGGTTGCCGGAGTGGATCGCGAAGGTTGCGGCGCTGTCAGGAACAAGGTGCAGAGCAAGTCTCGGAAGGGTGTCGTCAATCTGATGACAGAGAAGAGGGAAGGCTAAGGCGGTAACCGGGAGTAGGGGAATCTACCTTTAACCCTTATTTTCGTAGATAGAAGACCACCGGTTCCGCCATAGACTCAGATCACTGTTACTTAGAACAGCGACGTCTGCAGGCCGTTCGATCCAGCCCCAAACAATCTCGGTCGTACACGCCGCAACTCTTCCCCACCTCGCGAAACTTCTCTCCGCTGCCGCGGACCCCATCCGCCCCTTTCTCTTGGCTTCTACATACGGAGCAGACCCCACCGCCGCCGCAAGCCCCGTGCGCTCCCTCTCCATGCGATGCAACGACGAAGGCCGGCTGACTCCAGCGACTAAGTCCCTCCCCGGCGGCGGGTAGCGGCGCTTGGCCTCGCCAGCTTCCGCAACCGCCGGCGGAGCTTCTCCACGCTTCCGCAACCGCCGGCGGAGCTTCTCCACTTGGCCCGAGTCGGCGATAAGTGCGGGCGGCCACGATGCTGTTGGAGGCGTCCCTTGAGACCGGCGCTCCCTTCCTCCCTCTCAATCTAGTCATTCTCCGCTGCGCTGACGATCGGCCACCCGGCCCCTAACCTGCGAGGCTGATAAGTCTTATTCTTGCTATCCTGTTGCTGATTTTTTGCTGCAGGTATTTGATTTTTTCTCTTTTGCCCGATGATGACCCATCGATCTGTTGAATGAATGCAAAGATACATACAAACATTGGCCCGGATTTACAACTCCATGGGGTCGCTCCTTTGCGTTTGCAAGGTCCGAACTCCCTTCAATGGCTAATGCAGTGTCGGCTCCTGCGTTTGGGTGTCCAAGCACACTCGGCGACCGAATGTATGTCAGACCTTCTCGCACATCCATCTACTGGCACTGCAAGTGGTATTCTAAACATGACTCTTATTTTCATGGAAGCTGTGTCCATCACAGACTAAATTCACTGGACTTGGATTGTTGATCTCTCTTCCTCTTTGTGCTCCAAACGAGTAGATTTTTTAGACAAATAGTCCGATGCTCTAATTTAAATTTGTTTTGCAGAAATGCCACTGCCGCTGCCACGCTTCCGCATCTCCCCTTCTGCCTGCGCCGCCCTGATCCCCATCGGCCGAGGCCACTTCGCGACCGCCGCGCGCTGGGCTGCCCGCCATTGATCGTCCATCCCCACGCCCGCATCACGGGTTGGCTGCTCGCCTCGCCGAACCAACAACCTGCAGAGGTAGACCTCCGCCGTGCCGAGCAGCCGCGCGGGCCCACGACGCTCCAACGCCGATAGACACCACGGTGAAGATGAGTCCTAATCCTGCTATCCTGTTACTGTTTTTTTTTTTTTTTTTTGGACATGTATTTTGATTTTTGCATTTGCCCCATGATCATGACAATGACCCTCCGACCTGATGAATGAATTGATACATACATGCATCGGATCGAATTTCATCTTTACAGGGTCGGTCCTTTGCGTTTACAAGGTCGGAGCTCCCTTCAATGGTTAATGCAGTGTCGGCTCCTCCGTCTTGGGAATCCAACCATGCTCAGGGACCCAAACTACATATATAACTACTGTACTCTTGCAAGCCTGGCCTTTCCGTCACACACTCAATTCACTGTTCTTAAAACAGAAATTCATTCATACTTTATTTGATCTCTCTTCCTCTTTATGCTGCCAACGAACACCAGCAACCTAGCTTGCAAAACTTCAACTTCTTTTTCGAGTCCTAGGAATGTGCTCTGGTGCTGGCGTTGGAGGCTTGGAGCCCACTGCATTAGATTCTGAGGGATATTTCCCAAAGAAAGCATTTCTGTGTCTCCATTGGAATTGAGTTGAGGATTTCTTGCAAAGCAAAGATTCTAGAGTGTCCTCAGCATTACTTGCAGATGATGAATTTTCTTTTCCAAAAAAAAAATGTAGGTTGTTCTTTGTTGGGTTCTATCTGTTGATGATCTCCATCAGCTAACTGATTCTGTACTCATGGATACCAAACATCAATGTTTGATTGGATTCAGCAGAATCTTTCAGAATGTCAGCAGCTCATTTGGTTGTACCATGGCAGTGAAATTGGCTACATTTGAACAGGTACAAACATATATCCTTAATTCCTTATGAGTATTTATATGCCCATCACTTATTTTGAGAACTTCGCTTGGTATATTTGGCTAAGAGCATACAAACCTTTTTGTGACAAACGCACTGTTTGGTTCAGCGATAAACATGTTACTACTTCGGTGACGATGGCATCAAAACTTAACTGTTTACACAGCTCCTCCTGCTCCATATATTCTAACATAAGATTAGGAGAATTTGTTTGACATTTCAAAACCCAGAAAACTGCTGTATGTATTTAGTCTGCAAACAAATTCCTACCTTCCAATAAAATATCACTTCCTATTTTTCTATATTTTTTATATCTATCTATCCAGTATTTCAATGCGTATTTTGTAGCTCTCAAATTTCCCTAAATCAAGGTTTACTTTTTTTTTTTTTCCAGAAAAACAAGGATACGTATAAGATAAGCTATCCTACTATCCCATGCATCGATTATGTATCTAACTTTATGTAACTCATATAATTGTCTTTCTCTATCATGTACACTGTCAGCTTGCGGCCCGCACCCTATCCCATGCATCGATTATGTATCTAACTTTATGTAACTCACTCATATCATTGTCTTTCTCTATCATGTAAACTGTCAGCTTGCGGCCCGCGCAAAGCATGGGCTTCCCTGCTAGTTTGTCTTGTGTTGGGCCGGAGTGTCCCCTGTAATTGGGCCGATGAATGGGCCATTAAGCATGGTGTGTGCGGGTATATGTTTTCCCCGCGTGTAACGTTGGAGGCATCCAACAGAGAAACTCGAACCGGCTATCTGAATAAACTTCGTCTGCAAGTTATCCCCTGCTTTTCCTGCTCTTCGTTCTCGATTCCGTGCTTCTCGAACCCCAAATCTGTCCGATTCTAGTCAGTTATCGTTGCGTTCTTGATCCAGAACGTAACATTTTTCTCATCTGTCACAGTTTGACATTTTTCAGAGCACAACTGTTGGCAACTTTTCTAAACTGACAGAGCTGGGGATATGGTGGTCTCCGAATCCTTGTGCAGCAGAACTCAACGACGACACCGAGAGATACGAGCAGTTAGCCTTCTCGATTTACAGACTGAAAACGCTCCAGTCCCTGTGTATACATGGCAGTGATAGTTCAGTGGACTTTTTGGATCACTTGCACCATCCTCTGGGGCGTCTGCAGAAGATTCAGGTAAACGGGAGGTGCTACGTCAACAGGATCCCTTCGTGGTTCAGATCACTTCCGGTGCCTTCGCATAGACGTAAATGAAGTGAAGGATGGAGACCTTCGGCTTCTCTCGGAGCTGCCTTCACTTCGCCACCTCTCGCTGTCATCGAGAACTGTGCCCACAGAGAAGCTTGTTATCAGCAGAGACGGGTTTCCAGTTCTTCAGGGGTTTCAGATGTGTTCTGTAAGGACAGAATTGGCATTTGAGCCGCAGGCTATGCTCGAGACGCTGCTGCTGTCGCTCCATGTGCTACCCGAAGAAACACATGTCACATGGCTTTTCTATCAGCATTGACCAGTTCATGTGCCTGAAGCAAATTGAAATCAGAATCGAAGGCAAGAGGCGTGTGGTGGATGCGCGAGGTGTTCCAAGTGCAAGATGTTGATATCAGGAATGCTGCTGGACATCCAAACTGTCCGGCAATTAGAATCATACATGCGAACTTGATTCTAAGAAGCTTGAATTGTGCAGTAGAGGAGGGAAAGGCGAAGAAAAAGCTAGAAAGAGTCAAGGAAACAGTCATAGGAGTTATCTGTACGGCCTTCACAACATAGAAACAGTAAAGCAAAAATCAATTCTTAAATTTTTTGAAAGAAATTAAATACTACCAGTGTTTGCATTAAGGATGGCGACAGGTCGAGTTCGGATCGGGTGGAGTCTCCGTGCACCCAAAAACCGAAACCCGAAGTCGAAACCCGAACTCGAACCCGAAACCGATTCGGTGGAAATCCATCACCAAAACCAACCCCCGCGGATACCCAAAACCCGAACGGATACCTAAAACCCGAATGGATACTGAAACCCGTGGTATATACATATATTCACATGTATAAACAAGAGACAACAAATAATAAATATTTTCATGAGTCAAATTTGAATAAATTTAATAATTTAAGTACACAAGTTATTATTAACATATTATAAAACATGAGTTTTAATTCTAAAAATGATTTATTTCAGATATATCCATTGGATATCTACGGGTGAAAAAACTAAACCCCGAAACCAAACCTGAAAACCATGGGCAAAAAACCAGCACCAAACCTGAAACAAAAAAACGAAACCCGCGGATACCACCCCGAACCTAATCCGCTGCCATCTTTAGTTTGCATAGCCTTAGTCGCAAAAAATATATTTTGAGCTTTTAGTTGCTAAATAAATAATGGCTTTATTCATGTGGTAATTTTCTAGAGGCACAGCGCTACTTCTGTCCAGCGTACCATTCTCTACATATATGCTGTGCCTCAAACCAGAAGCTCGAGATATTCCTCATCTTATTGGGTAGGTTCTCCAGGAGCAGGGTAATGTTTGATACTACTAGGGCTGGAGGACAATTTATTCATGTATATCCAGAAAAACTATTTTTATTATGTGCTGATAAAGAGTAAATAGAAATATCACAAACTGTGGGTTTCACATGTAGGACTACACCACGCTAGCAACTAGAGCGGGTTTGGACTCATTGGGACCTAGTTGAGACCTGAAGCCAAGTTCAGGAACCTACGGTGAACATCTAGAAAGTTTGGGACTGAGATGACACTCTTGGCCAAGTTTAGGGATCCATAGGTATTAGTTTGAAAGTTTAGGGACCTTGGTGACACCTTGAGCCAAGTTGAGGGACCGGACGACCGGTGGTGTATTTTCCTCTATGGAGAAAGTGTTCCCTACATGGTCAGACAGCAACACAACTTGGTTGCGTTTGGATCCATCTTGGTACATCCATTTTGCTATGCATCTAAATATAATAATATGTCCAGAGTAAAATGGATGAACCAAAAAGATCAAAATGATTTATAATTTGGGAAAGATGTAGCAACACTATAGTACTAACCAATGTTAAAAAAATTAACTTAGGAAGGAAATCTAGTGATTTTAGAGAACTAAGAACTAACAAATGGGATCCACATTGCATATCTAGCACATAAAGGTTTTTTTAGACTAAGCAAGCTTTAATAATGATGTAAGTTTGGCCTTTGTAACAAGCCGATACACACAGAGTAATAAAACCAAACGTCTGCATGCATACATAACCATGCATGCTTGATTCGTGTTTTCAACTATAAAAGAAATATACACACTGATACACTACCAATAGAGATGCATAAGAACCACAGACGCTCGTACTAGACAGTGGTTCGTACGCTAATGCAGACGTTCGTACTAGACAGTGGTTCGTCATTCCTGCAATTGCTCGTAGGAGGAACTGGCAGCAGAGGTAGGAGCCTGCGGGTCGGTGCTAGTTTCCAGTTCTGTCGCCGAAACTGAAGTACTGTCCAATGAGTTGAGGTCGTCTGGCAGTGGCTTGCCATGTTCCAGGACTGCAATTACTTGCTCCATGGAAGGCCGCTTGTTATTATCAGAGTATGAGCACCAGAGCCCTAGGACGAGCACACTCTCCATTTCTCTTACGTTGAACTCGCCCTTTAACTTGGCATCAGCGGCCTGCAGGAGACACCTTCTGGTGTACAGCTGCCAAACTTGTTCCCTAAGAAGCATGCTGCCTGGCATGCCGCTGGCGATCTCAAGCAGGGCGATGCCAAAGCTGTAGACGTCGGAGCTACGGCTGAACTCAACCTTCCCGACCGGCTTCCTGCATTGTGGATCTAGGTAAGCCTTGGTGCCTACAGGGATAGTCAAGACCTTGGAACTGTTATCCTCAACGATCCTCGATAGGCCGAAGTCAGCAAGCTTGGCATTGAAGTTGTCATCAAGAAGTATGTTGCTCGGCTTGATATCTCTGTGCAATATGAAGGGATCGCACTCATGGTGGAGGTAAAGTAGAGCTGATGTGATATCCTTCACTATCTTGTACCTGATTACAGATAGAAACATAGAGGTGCGTACATAATAAACTTTAAAAGTTGTCATCAAGAAGTATGTTGTACATATATTCAATCAAAGTGTGTGTATGCAGATTGCAGAAGTATGTTTTACTGACCTTATTTCCCATGATAGTGCTTCCTCTTTGTGTAGGTGGGCACCAGTTCATAGACAAGGAAGAGCCTATTGTTGCTGTGGTTCTTGCAGCACCAGCACATGAACTCAACAAAGTTGCAGCTGCTTCCCCTGCACCAGCCAACGAGTTTGATGAGATTCTTGTGCTTTACTGAGGTTATAGCGTTGAGCTCGGCATAAAAATCACTGTCTTCGTTTGGCCCCGTTGATGTATTCAGGAGTTGCTTTACCGCTACATCACATCCCAATTTCTTCAAGTATCCTCTATAGACTACCCCAAAGAAACCTTGTCCGAGTTTCCTCTCTTCGGAGAAATTGTCTGTCGCGGCTGCCAAATCCTGATACTCGAACCGAGTAGGCCCATGCTTCCCTTGTTCCTCAATGCTACGGTTTCTGTTTGTCCACTTCAAGCAAGAGAGGATAAGCCACACCATGACCAGCAATAACACCAGTCCTCCAATGATTGTAATGATCATAATCATAGTTGTCTTGTTGTTGTGCCCTGTCATTGTGTGTGTGTGTATAACAGAATTAAAAGGAGCCCCATGTTCTCTCTTAGAGAAACTTAAAATTACTAGATTAGTTGAAACTATATATACTGTTGGATCTTATGATCTATTAATAGATCATTAGAAAGAAAAGAAAACAATATGTATGGATGGATTTTATGATGATGTAACAACTGAGAATAAATAGAGTATTGGAAAAAGAGAACAATATACACCGTTGGAATTTATGATGATTTAACAATCGAGAATAAATAGAGTATTGATGTAGAAAATAATATCCACCATTGAATTTTATAACCAAACTATGTTTTTTAAAATAGTTTTGCATGTTTGCACCTAGGATGCAATTTACACCACATACATACGAAGTCACCTACGATGTACTTTAACATATATCCTGTACTCTCTTTGTTTCAAATTATAAACCGTTTTAATTTTTTAGTTACATCTATTCCGCTATACATCTATATACATAATAAAATGGATGAACTAAAAAAAGTTAAAATAACTTATAATTTGGAGAGAGTAGATTTTTTTATAAAACATAGGACTGCTTTGTAATATTGAATTATGTGATTCTTGGCCCGATAAAGCTCAGTTTAGGTGGTGGGCCCTAATAAAAAAGCATATATAGCATCTTTATTACAACACACTCACTGACGTGGAATAGCATAAGTGTCAAAAAGTTTGGAAGTGGTCGAAGCTTTTTGTTGTTTTGTTGGGAAAAAATATGGTTAGGGAATATTTTTAGAGTTCAAGGACACAACCCAGGTCTTTAATTCCAAAGACCATCAGTTGAGCATTCATGTGACGTGCCTCAGCATAAAACGAGAAAAACAGACAGACTAACACATGGCGAAGTTGGGGATTATTTGTTATTATAATTTCCTTCTTTTAGTATTACGAAATATCTGAAGAGAAGTATGAAGAAAACCAATAGCCCCATCTACTTTTTCTGTAAAAAAAAAAAAGAACACTAAAATATCTTAAATACTCCATGTATTCAAATTGTAGTTCACTTTGTTGTTGTTCTAAGTATTCAAATTGGAACAAATTTATTTATAAGAAATTTAAGCCAACATCTAGAATATCAAATTAATTTTGTGAAACAAGTTTTGATAGAGAATTTATTCAAATTTACATATATTAATTAATATTTTTTAAATTATTCTGTTAAAGCTAAAGTAGTTTGCTTTACGACAAAACTAATTAAACTATGCTTTCATTTGTAGCCGATGGAGTATGATATAGCGAGTGATACTGTGAAGGACAGAGTATAATTATAATTTTAATAAAATAAAAGGAAAAAAGTCTACATAACCCCCTCAACTAACTATAAAACCAGATTTTCTACTTCTTGAACTTTGTAAAACGACAAATAACCCCCGAGACGGTTTTGGGACGGTGGTTTTACTACAATGACGGTGGTTCTATCTTTTTATTTATTTTTGCTATTTTTTTAAATCATATAGTAAATCACGAGAAAAATCATAAAATAAAAAATCCAACGTTGTTGGACTCCACATGAATAGATCTACATAGTGAACATATAATATGGTATGTTTTAGTACAAAGCGAGAATAATTTTTTAGCTATATATCTATGCTTTTACGTAATTTATTGGAATAAACTTTATACTAAAGTGTATCATATTATATATTCATTTGTGTAAATCTACTCATGTGGAATCAATAAAATTGGATTAATATTCTATTTTATATTTTTTTGTGATTACTATGATTTTTCAAGGTTCAGCGATAATAAATAAAAAGTACAAAAAACCACATCACTATAGCAAAACCACCGTTTAAAACCCCCTAGGAGGTTATTTGACCGGTTTTGAATGTTCAATGGGTAGAAAATCCAGTTTCATAGGGTTACGTAGACTTTTTCCAAAAATAAAAAGGCTGAAACGGAGAACAAGGCTGGCCGGTATTTTTTTCTCTGCTTGCGTCAAGAACTACTGTGAAAAAAGAATGCGAACTCTGTGCACATACCTTGATGTGTGATCGCAGGAGCAAGAGTGGAGTTGAAGGACCATGCCAGTATCTGATGGCGCTCAGCCACTATGCCGGTGGACGCCGAAAACCCCACTGCCACTTCCCGCGGAAGCACCATCCTTAGATCTGGCAGCTGAGAAGTGACCACAATTGGTTCGGGATGGGAACCAACCATAAGGGAGGCAACTAGTATCTGGGTGATGTTATCAAATTTGATTGTGGCCGTCATGTTGCCTTTCATTTCTGGGGTCTGTGTGGTGTTCTTTGAAAGGACGGAGTTGATGTCAATCCCTATGTGGTAGTATTTAGGATCTGGGATGTCGAAGTTTTGCCAGAAGGTGTCGAACTCGACGGCGACAAACGACTGTTGTGAACCGTAGGGGTTGGTGTCGTTGCTCTTGAGGCCAAGATTTTCCCCTTCTGAGCGTGGCGGCAAGCTTGACGGGAAACCGGTGAGGAAGAACGCTATGCCGTCTCCGGGAGGCATGCCCGGCAAACTATCATTGACTAGGATCTCGAAGGTGAAGCTCGTGTTGAAGCTCGCCAGGGTTGTGTCGTCGTACAACGGCACCGGGCGCCCGTACGACATCCGCCCCGTGCAAGTATTGCTGCTCTGCCCGATGTCGTTGCAGGTGAGGTCGATTAGTTTGCCATTCACCTTGGCATCGCCCTCGAGCTTGATGTCGGTTGATTGGTCGTAACTGGATGAGTTGGTGAAGTTGAAGCTAAAGGAGAACTGCGGAAGCGGCGAGTGTATCGTTTGCTGGGATAAGGTTGGGAGAAAGCAAGTGGAAACGAGGAGGAAGAGGAGCAGAAGCTGCGTGCTGCTTGCAGCCGAGGCCATGGCACTCATCAGAATTAATGAATGGCTTAACCGATAGGCTATATGTTTTAGCTTATATATAATACCTGAGCAATAGCATATTGTTGTGTTCGTTCTTGGTCGATCACTCTGTGTGACCAGAGGGGATCGATGGATGGGAGCCAATAAGAAACTGCTAAAATAGGAAACGTGCTATCACACCTGGAGTACCCCACTGCAGTCAGTGGGCTTGCCTCCTGCTGGCTACCCATTTGGCTATATGTACTCAACATGGTCATTGATCAATTGATTGAGCATTCTCCCATTCATTTCGAAATACGCTTAGATGGAATCAAAGACGGTTTATTGCTCCTGCATCCTCCACCCACTACCGGATCCGGCATCACTGCCAAGTGCAAGGACCTTTGCCAAGTGTAACATTTTAGGCACTTGGCAAAGGCCCTCTTTGCTGAGTGCCGCGCTCGGCAAAGGAGGCTTTGCCGAGTGTCAGGTACTCGGCAATGCCTGGCACTCAGCAAAGGGGCCTTGTTGTCGAGTGTTGATCGTCGACAATCTTGGGCACTCGGCAAAGCATAGCAACTCGACAAAGTGTATATATCTCAATTCTCAATGGTTCTGGCCTACAACTCTATATGGGCTCATCTGGAGAGTAGTTGTGAATATAAAAGTCCTCCTAGTGTCCTTCTGATTGTGTGTGTGACAGGTTCTGTATTGTATTGTATTGTGTAATCTAAAAAATATATATTTTGGATTATTCTACGATAGGTAGTGGTATTTATGTACAAGAAAATGTAAATAATTGTACCTTATAAAAGGGGACTCGGATTCCAATAAAGGGAGAGATATTTGGGCTCAAAATCTCAAAAAGCCTTTGCCTCGGTAATCATGCTTTGTCAAGCAGAGGCCAGACCTTTCTAACAAGATCTTGGTTCGCCTTGGCTCCTCTCCCTCTTAACCTTGCTGGGACACCCTATCCCAACATGGTTGTTTATCTATCCGAGGTTATTTGAAAAGCTAAAATTTTGTTGTGTTGCACATATTGTCAGAGGGCGGTTATAGATTTAGTCACCTCTATAAATAGATATTACAGTAGAAATCCATTTGTAGAGTGGTGGCATCATCTAGAGCCGCCTCTAAAGAAAGGTGCATTTTTAGAGGCGGTTAAAATAGAAGCTACCCTACAAAAATTCTTGAGATGGTTCACTTCGGGGGGTTTTTCTAATGCAATTGTTGATTGAGCCGTCTCAAAAAGAAGCCATTTCGAGAAATCATATATATAGTACTGTATGGTGATTGGTGCGGCGACAATGTTACCTGGCAAGCTTATATCGAAGTGTAATAGAATCACGTTGTATCGTGGGAATTGTGGTACCAATATTCTGTAGTGGCCCAATTCAACCCAGGGCAAGGATGCGCCCATAATTTTAGGACCTATGCCACTATGCCAGATCACTCACTGATGCTTTAGCCTTGTGACATGTGTACAAGTTTTGCACGCCATCTAATTAGGACATGTAGATTGTCATATATCAGCAGTTTCATATATCAAAGATTTATTGATGATGTGGAGTATAGAGATGGGTGAAGAGAAAGTGTTACTCTTTGCCCCCAAAAAGAAAAAAAAAAGGTATTGTTGGGACTCTGTGGCCGTTTGGCGATGTTTGTTGACATATTTTACTAGATTAGGGAGTGTCTAGTTACATGTCGACAGATTTTACGATCGACAGTTATCCGTTCAATTTTAGGGGATGGGGTTGCCCCAAATGCCTTACGAGGAGTGACTCTCCCTACTCATCTCTAGATGAAACGCTAGGATATCCCTCATCTCACCCCTGGAATCAAACACTACCTAACATTCAAAGAGGTGGTGGCAGGGTCTCTCGGCTCGCAGCGACTATCCGTCGCCGTTGGAGTCCGCTACTTATCTCGCTTTCGGTGATTCGCCGTTGGAGTTCTTAGATGGTTCTTCCGGTGGATGCTTTGCCACCGCGGCTTCATCTTAAATGCGGGCAAATTTTGCGTTGATTTCTCTTTTGCGTGTCTAGTCGGTTAGGACTGTGGTGTTGGGTCCTCTTCCCCCCCCATGTATTCTTGTTGTTTGCTTGTGTGTTACTTTCATGTATGGAGGCTCAGCGGGTAATCCTAGGATTACTTGTTGAGCCTTTGTATCTCTTCTTCGCCTTTCTATGGCCTTTCTTCTTAATCTTGATGCGGGTGAAGTCCCGCTTTTCGAGGAAAAAAATAGAGGTGGTGGCAGGGCATACACATATTAATATACCCAACTCGTATGTATTCAATGCTTGAATGAATATAAAGTAAAACGGCACATCTTGAGATTTACTTGTTCATAGCCATCTCGTTAGTGATTGATAAAAATAGTGGTATTTATTTAACGAA
This sequence comes from Hyparrhenia diplandra, assembly GCA_015847255.1. Classification (NCBI taxonomy): domain Eukaryota; kingdom Viridiplantae; phylum Streptophyta; class Magnoliopsida; order Poales; family Poaceae; genus Hyparrhenia; species Hyparrhenia diplandra. The sequence continues at coordinate 184,648 of JADLZK010005577.1, read as the reverse complement.
CTGTGCCAAGAAATTACTATACGCACACACCGTGCCCAAAGTCCAACTTTTTTATATCGGATTAATAATAGATTTTTTAAGATATTACGAACTGTTCATTCGCCAATAATAGCACTAACGATGTGACTTGCTCCCACTACAAGATTGGCTGTTTTAATTTAGAGAGACTTGACTTGGCCAGGGAATAAAGTGGAGTGTCTCCGTGCTTTTACGTCGCTTTGGAAACGAAACAAGATGCGGTACGCGGCGGGCGTGGATCCGTGGCACATTGACTTGACTTGCTGCCTGTTGTTACTATTACGCCGACCGGCTTGAGTGCCCTCACACTATCAGTATGAATGAAGAACAACGACAGCGCATATATATATTATATATATGCAGGTTAGCAGTCACACCGTACGTCCACGCCACTGGGGCTAAGCTATCAGGAACAATGGAAAAGGCAAAGTGCCCAACACCCATGTGGCCGCGGTCCAAAGTGGCATCTTCGATAATGCGTGATGAGTAAGGTTACACACCCCAGACCCCACTTTGGAAGTCTTTATCTAGTTCCTTAGCTCTCTCTTAGGCCTCGTTTGGCTGTCCTTGGATTGGGGTGGTTTGAGCCTCATTACACGCCCGCACGTGGAACCAGACCCACGCCGGTGGTGGCTCCCCTGCTCGGCCAAAAACGTGTTTGGCAGCGCAGGTGTTGCCGTGTGTGAGGGTCCAATCCCTGTCAAACCGCGTGGGAGAAAAAAATCTCCTCCCGACTCGTGTTTCTCCTCGTGTCTCGCGGGCGAGTGACGCACGCCTCCGGCCGTCTCCGGCCGCCTCCGCGTCGGTGCCGCTCCAGTCGCCTCTGCGGTGGTGCTCCATCTCCGGCCGCCTCCGCGTACCTCTCGTCATCATCGCTCCTGTCGGCTGCTCATCGTCGCCCCACCCCTCGTCGCCCCTGTCTCCTCATCGATCCCCACCCCCACCTCGTCGCCCCTGTCTCCTCATCGATCCGATTCCAACTTCGGTTCAATCTGCTCCAGTATGCCTCCCCCTCATCTATGATTCACCTTTCTTTCCCCATTGATCCGGTGGAGTCAGATCTGTTACTAGCAATTCCTTTTCGGTGCTGAATAGGTACAGCTTTGCATCTCAATTTGAATATGGATGTTTTGGACTGCATTTTTTGTTGTTCGGTGCTGAATAGGTACTAGCAATTCCTTTTTGGATGCTGCCAGACGACCATCCCCAAGGGTCTGCGGTTTTACCAGGTGTGGTTCGACGAGGGGCTTCATGAACATCTCTGGGATCGACGGCGGCGAGGACTTATTTGGTCGCTGCAGCTACGCTGTGCTCATGGACTCGTCCAACTTCCGTCGTCGACCTCCAGTTCCAACAACAACTCCGGCGAGTTCATCCACAATATTAATTCGGCGTTGCAGTTCTTCAACAGCTCCCTTGGTGGAAAGGCGCCGGTGGTCCTTGACTGGTCCATCGGGAAGGACAACTGCACAACGGCAGTCAGAAACCCTGCAGGATCCGCGTGCCGTAGCAACAGCTTCTGCTCTGATGCAGCCAGCGGACGAGGCTACATCTGTAAGTGCAACCAAGGTTTCGACGGCAACCCTTACCTTCCTAACGACGACGGCGGCTGCCAAGGTGAATCTATCACCCATCCTTCATTTCTAGCTTGCCGGTGTCACTGCTACAGATTTTTTTTTTTTTTTCTGCATGACGCGTGTTTTAGATTTAACCGTTTTAGATTTATAATCATGGATGGACCGTGGTGGTTCCTGTGCCCGCCATGGTCAATCGATTAACCGTGGTGGGCGTGTTAGGAATGCCCACCGTGCTAAATAATTTTAAAATTGAAAAAAGCCCTAGACAGGCCCACTGAGGCCCATCTATAGGCCCGCTGAGCCAATCCACGGGCCATCATCGCCGTTGCCGCCGCCGTCGATTCCGCCGCCTCGATTTGAATAGGTACAGCTTTGCATCTCAATTTGAATATGGATGTTTTCGGTGCTGAATAGGTACAGCTTTGCATCTCAATTTGAACTCCTTTGTGGCCTTGTGAGAAAATACATCTCCCCTAGGGAAAGAGTTCAGTGAGGTTAAAATGTGGATTAAATTTGTATTGTGAGAAAATACATCTCCTAGGGAAAAGAGTTCTGTGTTTGTTTTGCTCTGAATTAATCGAGTGAAATCTTAGCTTCTGTCACTCGATTAGTTCAGTCGTTCGCTATATATTGCTACACGCTTACACCATGTGTATCAGTGTATGCATGCCTGTGTGTGTGACTACTGTGTTCTACTTAGACTTAATAGGCAACATAGCTAGGAATGCATCGATGCCATCATCTCTTTGCCAGTCCTGCTGATATATGGAGGACTAATAGGAGGGCTACTTAAGCAACCATCATCAATCTACGCAGAGGCAAGCACAGTGTCTAGGGCCAGGATGATCTTATTAGTTTTCTATACTATCATGTATAGAAAAACCAATGATTAGTATTCGCTTTGTTATCTCAGTTCAGCTTTTAGTATTTGATTACTGTTAGTTGCAACATTAGCTTAGCTTTTATTTGATTACTGTTAGTTGCAACGTTAGGCAAATTAAAGCAAATTAAAGTATCTGAATTATTTTATCTGAACTATTTTTATGCACGCAAGAACCTGTGGTGTGTTACTTTTATCTGAATTATTTTATCTGGCATTCATTTCAACTTGTTGGGCCACATCAAGAACAACGAGTTATGTGAAGTATACATGTTCAGTATACTGTTGAGTATACCTGCCAAACTCACATCAAACCCACGTCAAACCAAATGGCTTAGCTAACAGCGTGGGTGGTCTCCCTCCCGTGGATCAAACCCCTAGGGCTCGTTTGGGAACCACAAAACCCCCGGGAAGCTTGACCCGGGGTGAGACTAACTAATAGTCATTACTATTTCGGGCATGGTGCATGTCCCCTTGCTTTCCTTCCTCCACTCTCATGTCTTCTGTGACAGGGGAGCGATGCCCCTTGCTTTCCTTCCCCCACTCTGTTTGTTGCTCTGCATGTGCATGTCTTGACAGGGGAGTGACGCCCGCTTCGTCTATGGCCGGGCAGCCACGCCCCGGGAGGAAGGACCGGTCCCTCGCGAGACCACGCCTCCGTTTCTCGTTGACACAATAGCGTCAGGGTCCCGTCGGGGTCCGCCTCCCTGGGAAAGCGCCGGGATTTTCCAAACAAGGCCCTAGAGTATTGGGTGAGGGGGAGGGATTAACCCAATCCACGAGTGGGACAGGTTACATGTGTATAAAATACACTAACAGCCAAACGAAGCCTTACAGATTGAAATCCGAGATGATCTTGCTTCTTCTATTATGGATCTATATAATTTTTTTTTTCGCAATAGCATATAGTTTTATGCGTCACAATAAATTCCATGACGTGGAGCCATGCATCCGCTAGAAGCGTGCGTCACCACTGTTTAGGTTTCATATAATCATAAGTCACTTTAAAGTGAGTTGTCTGGTAATAACTCGCGTTCCTTAATTTATGCATAGAATACAAGGAAAAGTGTGAGTTTGGTCGTACACATTAACTTATGAGAGAATTATCTATATGACCCTCTGAAACTAGATAAGTATTTGTATGGCCTTTTTTTTTTTTTTTTTCAAGTTACCTTTATGGCCCTCGAAAAGTTTGGTGTTAGCTATATGACCTTACGGTAGTTTTGGGCCTCCAACTACGATTAGGGTTAGGCCGGTAGGAGTGGGTGAAGGACCGAAATACCCCCTGCCTCCTTAGTCTAACCGGCGGCTCCTCTCCCAGCCGAGCGTCGTACCCGCTCAGCCGTGGCGGTCCTCTTCTTCTGCTCTCGGCCTTGGCGGCGCGTGCGGCGTGTCGTGCTCTACGCCCGTGCTCGGTCCATCGCCGTGGCGGCCGTCTGCAGTACCTGCCTTCGCCCGTGGCCAGCGGCACGTCGCCTTCACCTTCCGGCCGGGTGGCCTCGTCGCGCAACCCCAGCCGGTCCCGCTCGCGCACTACGGCGACTCCCTCCGCGTTACCTAGCCCGTGGCGGCGGTCGGGTTCCATGTACATGCCGTACCGGCGGTCGGCCAGCGACGCCGCAGTACATGGCCACAACTTCCGCCGTCCCGCCTTAGCCGTCTCCGGTCACGGGCACCTCCGCGCCGCCCCATTGGGGCAACCGACCACCATCTCCGTCCCCACGCGTCGGGCCCGTCGCCGCACATCACGGCGGCTCTACTTTACAGCGGCCGGTGATGGAGGTGGACTCGGCCATGCGGGTCAAGGGCAAGGTCACCGTTCTCAAGGTGTTCACACACCACGCCGAGGCCGCCAAGGTGTGCCGCGTGGCATCTCGCCCGGCCCGACGGCGCGTGCTCGGCTTCGGTCTTCGACCCTTGGCCGGCCGAGCTCACTAATGCCGGCCAAGATCGACAATCTCATCACCCCTTCACCCTAGTCGGGTCGGTAGGCCCTGCTCTCCAAATCAAAGTAGCCTCTTCGATTCGGACTTCGGTCGAGTCATCGGTGAAATTGTAAGATAAGGTTTGTTCGATTTGTAAATTACATTAATCTCTACGGTTCTCAAGATTCATTCTACTACTTTGTGCTTGTCGATTTACTAGATTTTGTGGCCGACCGGCGTGTTCTTGTTGTTGTAGAGTCTTAGATCACGGGTATAGATTTCATAGTGAGAGTCCAGACCAAACAAAGATTTGGTTCTTGAGATGGTGGTTCTTGTCCAGTGGGAATGTTGGTTGCTTATGTCAACCAAACATAGTGAGGGGAACTTAATAATATCAGAGTTTGCAATGCTTGAAGTTTTCATTCTTGCAGCATCAGTTTGCAATGCTTTGTCATCAATGGCATCGAAAACTTGGCTAATGCAAACGAACTATTTGCAAATGTTGGTCTTTTACAAGTGGAAAATGCTCTTGCGATGCACTCCAGAATGCAAGTTGAGATGCTATTCCAAGGTGGAGATGAGATTGTTCTTGCAAAATTCAAGTTGAGATGCTCTCTTTGGTGGTGATTAGGTAGAGCATACATATTCTGAGCTCAAGTTGGTGTTGTACTGGGTATCATGATTGGGAAGTACCAGCCTATCCATCCGGGCAGCTGTTGTAACTTTTCTATTTGGTGAGTATATGGTTGTCAGATTACTATCATGTGTAGCAGATCAGGACGGCAGTGGTTACTCATTTCGGGTTTTCCGGCCGTCAGGTTTGGATCCACTTATTTTCTCGGGCTTTTTTTTTTTGGATAAACCAGCTTCACGCGTCACTTTCAACAAAAAACTATTTTCTCCCGTGTGCAATATATGTGTCCCATGTGCAATATATGTGTCCAGATATACAAAGAAACAAACAAAAACATTGCAGTTTTTTTTTCTCCGGGCCCAGGGGTATAATGGTCTTTTCCATCAAGAGTTAACACCGTTAAGTGCCAAAAGGTAACGGAAGGCCATAGAGCTAACACGTAACTTTTCGGGGCCATAGAGCTAACTTTTAAAAAAAAAGGCCATAGAGATACATGGTAACTTTCTCGCCATAGAAATAATTGGCCCTTAACTTATAGATGGTTGTTTGGTGAAACACCAGCCTCTTCTCTCAACTTCGCTATTCCTCCATATCATCAAAATTTCCACATGGCCTTGCATTAGACTTACAAGACCGCTAACGTGTATGGCAAATCCAGAAATTTCTGAATATACCATAGGCCACCTCGTTGTCGATAGGAATGTAGCTTAACACTTAAAAAGCATAACGCCGGGAAATCCTAAAACCCACGTTTTTTAAATAGCGCTATAGCGGCGCTATAGCCGCTAGAAATGACTCGCGACGCTATTGCACTTTTTCACGCTATTGCCGCTATTGTCCAATTAATTCCCGCTATTGGCGCTATTGCGTGCGCGCTATTGGCGCTATTCGCGCTATAGCGGCGGCGGAACTGGCGCTATGCGTGTAGCTGCCGCTATAAGCGCGGCAATAAGCGGCGCTATAAGCGCGACAATAAGCGGCGCTATAAGCGGCGACAATAAGCGGCGCTATAAGCGGCGCTATAGCGCCCAATAAGCGTTCGAAAAGCGGCGCTATTTTTTCGTAGCCCGCTATTTAAAACATGGCCTAAAACAAATCCGGGAAAATACGATCACACGTGCCAAGTCGGGGACTTGAACCGGGTGGGGAGGGCTCCATCACAAGGGACCTAACCAAATTGATCTATGGTCGGTTCGCATGTGTTTGTTATATTTGATGGCATCATCCAACAGTAATGAACCTAGAGAAGTTTAAATGCATGAATTAGTCCTTATTGTTCGATGCATATTCGATGCATATATATTTACTGCCAATTTTGGTTGGTCTCACCCGATACTTCCTCGAGCTGAAATCATGTTCTTTGTAGTCTAAGCTTGCCGCCTTTAGTGCCGCATTACCAAGAGCACATGAAAGCGGATATTGCCGCTATGTCGCCCTTCCACGCGTCGTCGGCTTGGGCGACCAACCACAGCTGCCCGCGCTCCTCCCCTTCCACTACACCACAACACCAACTTTAGGGATGACGATCCGACCCTAAAAGCGATTACAAATACGAACAGCCTGACCCTAAAGAGTTATAGCGACAGACTCTTCCAGCCGGTGTAAGTCCTGCCGCTAAAAAATATTTAGCTTACAGACAACACTTTTTTGGCGACGATAGTCTGATGCTTAGAATATTTATAGCGGCGTATATTATGCTTGCTAAGTTTCAGCGGCGGATGGTTTGGCGAGAAAGCATACACCGACAGATCATCCAACAGTCTTGATATCTATAGCGGCGGATCGTTCAACAAGATAATTTAAGTATTAAAAAAAATAAAAAAAATACAATTAGAACACATTTAGCACATATCAAACCCACATTCATGCCCAAGATCCACACAATAAAGATATTGAAGCACATAAATCACATGAAGGTCAATATATAATAAGATCTCCGATCTTGTCTTACATTACATAGTAATCCACCAAAAGGTTACATATATAATCCCAACAAGCTAAGATAGAATCTAGTCTTGCACATTACATCATCCAACAGCCACCCACCAAAAGCTTACATGATCAATGCACAAACCAGAGCAATATAATAATAGTGTGTTTGATATATTAAGGTTTGTGCACACAATCATTTCTAGGAACTAAAATCCAAAAAGCACAGCCAAGGTTATGTGAACCAATTTGAAGCAACTCAAGTCAATTGCTGTCCGGCCAGGTTCTGAAAAATATAATAACCATGTAATTAGGCAAGTGAAGAAAGTAAGTGAAGCTGTTGTGCAATGTAAGTTTTTAATTGGCAAGTGATATTGTGCAATATAAGTTTGCTGATGTAAACTGGTACTTTATTTAAGTTTGCTCAGTCCACCTTAGGCCACAATGTGGAGTTATAATAATAACAATCACTTATGGATTCAATGTATGCTGTCATCAGTCCAACCATTGTCCTATTTCAGGTAGCAGCAAGAAGCAACTCAAGAAGCACAATGCCTTGTTGGTCACATTCACCTAGATAAGGTATACCTACTTGTGAAATAATATTTATCTATTATTCAGAACTGCCATGTAGTAATATTGCTTTTCATTTGCTACTGCGCAGGAGCAATTGAATCGATGGAAATAACTATGGGAGATATTTTTCAAACATGCCAAAAAATTATCGATGAACATAAAACGAAAAATAGGCAGCTGATGCAAATTTTGAAGACAACTGAAATGATTTCAAAGGTCCTTCACTTTTCTACAGTATAGTGCTTAAATAGCATGGATATTTTTTCCCATTTCTTTCAAATGCTCACTTACTGTTCAAACCCCACTAATATTAAGTTATTAGTTTAGTGCAAGGTTAACATATGCATAGCACTGTCCAAGTATCCAAATTGCTTGTTACCACAGTAGTGGGTTTGTACAGAATGGAGTAATTGCCTTGCAAATATATTCAAATATGCCTTTAACAAGTGGTCACTAGGTTCGCATGAGCCTACTGTACATGTTCAACCAAATCTAAACACCATTGTATGAGTTCAACCAAATCTACACACCATTGTATGAGCCCACAGTATATAACTACTTCCGGCAATATTTTCCTCACAAAGAAGCGGCAAGTAAGTGTTGTAGAACGATGTGGCATTCATGACTCTTAAGCCCAAACACCTTTCTCTCATTGACATGAACATTGTGGCGTATATCGGGGCGCAAAAACTAGCAGGAAATTTTACCCCTTTCAGTACTTCACAATATAATTTCTTCTCATCGGGACTCATTGTATATGGTGCGGTGGTAAATAAAATTGGTCTTCAACATCAACCGGGTGGAGATCACTTCTAATACCTATAGCTTGAAGGTCTAAGCGAGAATTCAGATTATCCTTAGATTTCCCTTCGGTACCCAAGAATGTATTACCAAAGTTCTCATACACATTTTTCCCTATGTGCATGACATCAAAGTTATGCCGCAGCAACAAATCTTGCCAATAGGGAAGTTTAAACCAAAGAGACCTCCTTTTAAAAATGACTAATGGCTCCCCACCTTGCGTTTCTTCCTTGTTGGTTTCTTTCCTGACGGATCCTTTCCAAAAAACGTAACAATATCCTTAGTACACTCCAAAGACTTCCTCCCGAGAGTGGAGTAGGTGCACACTAACTTCAGTTGAACCAAACTTATCAACATCGAACCTAAATGGGTGGTTTTTCATCCAAAAACCTACGATGATCCATATAGCAAGTCTTCCCCGCCCTTGCCAAGTCTATGTGAACAAGTATATGAGTGGCAATCGGGGCATGCCGCTTCACCGGCGGTCACACAGCCAGATGCATAGCCTAGACACGGGAAGTCTCGTAATAGTCCACAACACCGCTTGCCCTTAGTTGGAACCACTCACGCTTCGATGCATCATAAGTTCTAATCCCGTGACAAACATATCTAACATATCATTCATAAATGGCTCAAGAAAAACATCCATATCACTACCGGGGAGCTTGCCTTCCGAGGAATTAGTAAAGAGAGTATGAAATTTGATTGCTTCATGCACATTGATGGTGGAAAGTTGTAGGGAATACATATACCCGGCCCAAATGCTATAGCTAATAGTCCGGGTTCTATAAGGATTAAAACCATCGGTGGCAAATGCAAGACGTATATTTCTGCTTTCCTTAGCAAACTCGGGATGTTTAATATCAAAGTCCTTCCATAGATCGAGAATCTGCGGGATGCCTAAGAATATCATCTCTTGTTCTCTCCTCATCATGCCATCTTGTTAGAGCTGCTGTTTTTAGAACATAGAAACAATCTTTGGAGGCTTTTTCTTTATCGGAAAAGTACCGAAGAACCTTCTTAGGAACCTTGTACACATGTTTCCCATCTAGACTCTTCCTAGCCGATTTCCAACGTGAAACCTTGCACTTTGGACATGAATCGGAGTTTTTCATGTCCATTCCAAAGATAGAATGCAATCATTTTCACAAGCATGAATACTAATGTACCCAAGTCCTATGGACTTAATCAATTTCTTAGTTTCGTAGTAGTTTTTTTAGGTAGTTTTGAACCCTCGGATAAGACATCATTAAACAAATCTAGCGTAAGGTCAAAACTTCTATCAGTCCATCCTCCAAGGAGCTTGATGTGAAGAAGCCTAATCAAGAAACGCAGCTTAGTGTACTTCTTGCAATAAGGAAATAATTGTTGATTATTGGCTTCTACCAACTTTTGGAGGTCAACTAGTTCTTTAGGAAGCTCAACAGAACTGTCATCTTCAAAATCCCTCTATCATCTAAACCACATGCTAGGTCTCTAAGCAATGCAGATATGTCATCCTCTTCACTAGACTCTTCCACAAGATCAGCCCCATCACCATTGTTTGTATTCAGGTAAGAGGAACTAGCTTCTCCATGTAAGTTCCAGGTTGTGTACCCTTCTAGAAACCCATCACATATCAAGTGCTCTCGAATATCACTTGAGTTCCTCCAAAATGAGTTAACACACTTTTTGCAAGGGCATAGTATTTTATCCCCTACCGCTGAATTTCTAAATGCAAAGGCTAGGAAACTGTTGACCCCTTTTAAGTAATCCTTTGTGTGCCTAGCATCACTATAGATCCATGATTTATCCATGAGTCTTTGTGGGACTGAGTGTGTACCTGCAGTACTTCAATCTGTTGGCTGCAAGCAACAATGAGAAGAGGACGGCGTCGATGCAGCAGATCTACAACTTGTTGGGTTTACTAGGCTAGCTCCACAATACTTTCACCTAGTGAGCTGAAATAAATTAGAAAAAGAGTAAATCAATTATGCCTGCTTGAACACTGGAAAACAACAATCTCTTAATATTAATAATATATCAAGGCCTCACTAATTGTAGGATAATCTCTTGAACTTTGACATGCTGGATGTTCCCAATTGTTCAGCAAGCTAGCAAAAACAAATGCACATAGCTGCAGGTGTACTGCAGTCAAGGTTTTTTTGTAGTACTAGTGAACTAGTAGTACTACCCACAAATGAGCATTACACTAATCTAAAAATCTGATGTAAAATGTCAAAACAACTGCATATAATAGCTTCTTTTATGATGCGATTGGATCGTGAAGAAATAAATATTGGCAACTCTGCATCTAGAAATTCAACACTGTCCTAAGCAACTTGTGCAAACAGATCTGACCATCACATTGAGACATAAAAGAAGCTCATTTGGGGTCTTGACTGAATCGAAGGCATGCAGATAATTATCATTTTATAATTTTTCTCAAGTCCATGGGAACAAAATCACCTATGATTCAGTAAGTGGAAGGGCATATTATTAAAGTTACTCAGATCCATCTGAAGCCACTAGAGCTTTGCTAATGCCCGATAATTAACTACTGTCCATACTGAATCTCATTATTCAGCACCTCAAAGAAAGAACCACAGGAGGGTATTTGCACATACCGATGGATCTGTTCCAGAAGCAGAAATTGGAGGCTTTGGCTGCTGCTGCTCCTCCGTTGGAGCACTCCCACTCCCGTGCTCCACTGATGTACTACAGGAGGAGAAATCGGAGGCCACGGCTGCTGCTACTGCTCCTCCATTGAAGAACTCGTCACGTGCTCCACTGTCAGAGGCTACAGCTGCTGCTCCACGTCGAAGGGCTCCTTCTCGTGTTCTCCAGATGCGCCTTCAGGTCCACCGACGGGAGTCTAGGTGCTGCTGCTCACGTGCTACAGGGATGGACGGGGCTGGACCAGGGAGGGCGACTGTGGGGGGCGCGCTCTCAGCACTATGGGCCGGCACTGAGAGGAATTGAGGACGGCGTGGGACGGAAATTAGAGATGCGGACGCGGCTAGGGGGAGGGAGGGAGGGCGGCGAGGGTGGGATGGGGACGGAGAGGGAGGCGGGTCGGAGTTGGGAAGGCTCGGGCGGCGATGGGAGTTTTGACGGACACGCCTGCTTTCTCGCGTGCGGGCGCGGGGAGGGTGGGACGGACGCCGGCGGCGGGTGCAGGAGGTGGGACGGACGGGGGGCGGCCGCAAGAGGGAGCGGGTGAGGGGAGGGGAGTTTGGGAGCGCTGACGACGGGAACTTTTGGGAGGGCGGCGGCAGCGACGGGAGATTGGGAGGGAAAGGGCGCAGGTTTGGAGGGAGAGGGTGGCGGCCGGTGGAATTTGGGGGGAAAAAATCTAGGGTTTCGCTGCTTCACATGAACTAGGCCTAAATTTACGCGGGCGGGCCAAAATTTACCCGCCCGAGCCAAGCCACGGGGCGCGGGTGGGCCGGGTGCAAGAGCTAGATGGGGCCCACTTATTTGTTAGCGACAGGCAGTGATCTACAGTACTTATGTTTAGCGGCAGGACATCAAATCAGTATGTATAGCGACAGATGATGTATCGCTAAATTCATAATTACCGACACATAGTCTCTAGGTTATCTTTAGGGACGACGCTTAACGATAAAAACAACTTTTGCCGACGGATGTCTCACCCTAAAAAGTGTTGTGGTGTAGTGTTCCCTCCACTCTCTGCTTCATCACCGCCCGAGCGGGCGCGGCGTGGCTGGCGTGGCCCGGCTAGGTTTGTAGCGGCGGGCCTTTCCTCTCATTTGGTGGTATGGCGGCGTGGGATGATGGCAAGTCGGTGAGCACCGCCTTGCCCGAGCCGATTGGGGCCAGCGAGACCACCTAGCCGTGGCTGTGGTGGTGTCGGCCGGTTGCCCTAAGCATGCATGATGGTGGTGCCGGGAGGCGAGCTTCTTCTCCATTGTTCTCTTTCCTCCTTGTATGGTGGCCGATGGGAGCGGCCTTGGCGGTTTTTGAACCCTCCCCTCCCCCCCCCCCCGTGCGCCACCTTTAATTCGGATTAAAAATAATAAATAAAAATAAAATTCGGACCAAACCCTAACGCGACCAAATCTAGGCCGCCGCCACTGGTTCTGCCCCGCCGCCGCCACTTTGCTTGTCGCTATTGCTTATCATTGCCACCGCCCCCAGCGGCCTTGCTGCTCATTGCTTCGCTCCTCGATAACACCACCTAGCGCCCGGATCCGCGCCCGGATGCGCCTCCTCCTCACCGAATCTAGGTTCCCCATGGCGGATCTGGCGGTGGTCGCCAGGTCTGGTGTGGCGTCGATGAGGAGGCCGTCCCCGTGCGTCAAGCTGCTGGTGGAGCCACCCCCATGCACCGTGACCACCGGTGTGTTGTGCCCTTGGCCGTCGCCGCCACACACCAAGCCGGAGGGAGGCCGCAAACACCACCGGATCTACGAGGGGAGGGAGGAGCTCGCCACCACCGCCGGCCGCGTGCCCACGTGTCGCACCAACCAGCTTCACACCACCGACCCGCTATGCCCGGTCTCGCTCCCCGCGCGCAGAATCCTCGTGAGCCACTCACGAGCTGCCTCCTCACGCCGCCCGACTCACGAGTTGCCTCCTCACGCCGCCCGGATGGGCGAGGGGGCACACAGGGGAAGGGAGGGAGGGGCTCACGAGTTGGGAGGAGATGTGTGCTCACGATGGGAGAAGGAAGGGGAGGGACTCGCGAGGAGGTGGGAAGGAAGAAGAGGCATCTGGAAAGGGATTTCGGGTTGAAAGCCTGAGAAGAGGGAGGTGGGGAGTGAAACCCTATGTGGCTCTATATAGTCAAGGTGAGATTTTGGGCCTCTATTTTCTGTGGACGGCCTAACTAAAAAAACCATCACGATTAATTGATTTACCGTGGTGGTCTTGTAAAAGATTTTTGTAGTAGTGGACGTCTCCAGATGTCATTTCCTTCATTGGAAGTGTGACGTCAAATAATTGGTCATCTTCCCTTTGCACGGCTTATTGTCCCTGAGTGAAAACCTAAACCTTCTGGTTGGCGACAATGACATCAGTTATGTCGTGTTCCATCTTGGAGGCATCGTTTTGGGAGACTATGCTCAGTGAGTCAAATGTGGTGGTCAGCGTCATGGCAAGGAAGGTGGAAGCCTAGTCAAGGATTCAAGTTTGTAGTGTTAATGACGGCGGAAGGTGGTCAGGCTGAGGGTGTTGGAGGATTCAAGATTAAAGGGCCTCGTAGGTACTGACAGTGGACCACAAAGTTGGTAAGGAGGCCACCATACGAGAGAACCATGGAGTTGGCACGGAGGCCTACGTGTGAGGTGGGGGTTAGAAGATTTGAGTTATTGAGATGGCCTACGTGGTATGACAGCGGACGGTATCACATTGTGGCGGTTATTATTGACGTGAGGAGGACCCATGACTGGCAACTAGCGGACGTGTGTGACAATTTTATCTTTGATGGGGCAACTAGGTCTAGAACCCCAACGTGTGTGCTTTATGTTTGTTTTTGTATGAGTTCTCTATGTTTAGGATATAATAAAGAATAGCTATGTGCATCCGTTAGCAAAGAGGCTAGGATATTGGCAGGCTGCGGCGAGGAGATGGACCCGTTCAACCCTTCCGACCCCTCTCCTCCTCCCCGCGGCGGTGCCGCCGCCACCCACCCGCCACCTTGATCCCCTCCCCTGCAACCTTCCCTTCGCTCCCGGCCGCAGATCCGAGCTCGCCTCCACCTGATCTACCCTCTCATGGGGTCGTTGGCGAGCTCCGGCCTTCCTTGGTGAGTTCTCCCCGCCCGGGCGCCCTCGGGATCCCGCTCACCGGAGGGCACTCCGACCGCGGCGGCGGGCGCCTCCCCGGCCACACGCCTCCCGGTCCGTGGAGGGACCCGGAGGAGCTCCGGAGGCAACCCCCAAGGTGGTGCTACGACAAAGCGTGGCTGCCCCCTCCACGTTCTTCCGGGCGCCCGGCGTCATCGCTCGAGCCACGGGGACCGGGGGCGCGCTCCGTCGGCCGGCGCGGCGGCTGCTGCACTCGTCACCGGGTTGCGGACACCCCGACCTCCTCCCCCGTCTCCTGCTTGGGTCGGTGATGGTGTGGGCGCGCCCGGCCGAGAACCATGGCGGCGGCTTCCACTTCCGTCGGTTCCTGTTCCCGCCGGCGAGGTTGAGGAGGTGAAGCTTGGGGAAGGCGTGGCGTTCCCAGCTGCCGACCTCCATGGCGGCGGACCGGCCGGCGCGTCTCCACTGTCTTTGCCAGCGTCGTCTACGCCCATGTCGCGGCCCCGTGGGTGCGCGGCCGGGCTTTGGTTGTCTTGTGAGGCCCGCGTCGCCACCGGCCTGGCAGGCTTCGTCGCCGGACGTCGGCAAGGCCCTTTCCCGGATGCGGCACCCTTCTTCCCCTCATTTGGAAGACCCAAAGAAGTGCGTTGGGCGGACAACTTCTCAGAGTGCTCGGACAACGGGGCGACAACGCGTCAAACCGGGGAGGCCCTCACCGTCGCGCGGCGTCTTGCCGTCCACCCCGCCGGGGGTGCTCCCCGGCCGGCGTCGCGCCGACCTCGGAGCCGCCGGCCCCAAACCAGGTCGTCGGTGTCGCCGGGTGGGCTATCGTGCCCTGCCACAACCGAGGCCCCGCCGGCGTCGCCGTCATTTGCCGACCCCATCGTCGCGAGGCGGGTGCGGGTTGCCCTCGACCCCCCTTGCGGCGGCTGCAGCTGTCAGGGTGCCGCACCCTGCGGCAGTCCTGGTCGACCCGGCGTCCTGCACACCGGCGCCTCGGCTCTTTGCCGTCGGGCTCCGTCGCTGGCGGTGGCGTGGTCGCCCGGCGTGGAGTCACCCTCCGCCGCCGGTTGGCGCGGATGGCTTCACACTCGTGTAGAGGCGGAGCGTCGCCGCCCACCCTCTCCCTCTCCCCGTCGCCCACGCCCGGTGCCGCCTTCTCTCGTCGGCCTCTGCTTCAACTATCTCGGCCCAGGGTCACATCATTTGCTCCAGTCGGCCCTTCCTTCTAAAGCTGCCTTCTTTGCTTTGGTGAGAGGCACCGACGAGGACTACAAGCCGGCGTCGTCGCCCACCCCAGCGCCCCCTCGTCGGTCGGTACGGAGCGCGCCCGTGCCCACTCCCCCTCGAATCGTCGCGGCGGCCGTGGCGGGCCGGGAAACTCTGGGGCCCGGGCCATGACGGCCACACTCCTCGTCGGGACGAATTCTTTGTCCAGGCCCCTCGACGTGTCGTACCGCCCCGCGGCGTGAGCGCCTCCGATGCAGAAGGTTGCCACCGCCCGGTGAGGTACAGCGGCCGCGTCGACCCGTTGGCGTTCAGGCCCACGATGGACGCGGAGCCTCCCTCCTTGGGGGACCCGATGCTCGATGAGCTCGCGACACCTGCACGCCTCCCTTGCGGGACGTCCGCTCTTCAGCACCAACACCCCAGTGACGGTGGTGGGTGACACGGTGGCGGAGGTTCGCGACCTTTGGCCCGTCGTCGCCCGGCGCCAGGTGGCTCCATCCTTGCGGGACGATCTTGCCTCGCAGCCATCTTCCGAGTCTTGCGAGGATGGGGTTGTCACCACTGCCCCATCGGGTCGCCTCCGATGTCTTCGGGGATGAGGCTGTCGCCCTTTGTCATTGGGCTGGCGTCGGCGGCAGGGAGATTGAAGGCGGGGTGTGCGTGCCGTTGGCATCACCACTTCTCAAGTTGGGGCCGCGCCTGCGCCGGCGCGCGCACTCCGACCTCCACCCACACCTGCGTCGTAGCGGCGGCATCGCGGCTGCCCGGTGGCCAATGCGGCGTTGCGGGCCCAGGAACCTCTTGCTCAGGCTGGGCCCCGGCGGTGGCCGCGGTGAGGCCCCGGCCGTGGTTGAGGAGAAGGTCAAGTCCGCCTTTAGGCGCGGCATGCCGCCGGCTAAGCGGCGCCGCTTCGAAGTTACTTCTTGATGGCGCTTTTCGACCTCTCCACTATGGACCTCAATCTAGAGGGATCGCCGACGAGGAGACCTAGCTCATCCGACGGTGGTCGGTTTGTCGCAAATTAGTCAATATGTAATCCCGGTTGATGTATCCAAAGTAGTGCTTAGGTTTGCATCGGTAATGGTTTGGTTACCGTTGCTTCTTGTTGTTTGAACTTTATTCTACTTAATGAAATACACGCAACGGCGTGGTCTCAAAAAAAAAAAAAAAGAGGCTAGGATATTAATGTATACCTTTTTCTAAAAAAATATTGTGGAATTTGTTCTTGGCATCATCTAATTGCATGCAATCAAGTTGCCATCTACAGAGAAGTTGGCATCATCTAATTACATGCAACCGTATGCGGTACTGCTACGCCTGCCAGCTCCATTATTTATTTCCTACCCGTGCCGGTAAATAAATTTCGCATCGGCTAGGGCTTCAAAACAAATAAGACTATATATGGGTCGGGAATGCATTCGTCCAGCCTGTTGGGCCAAAAACTAATCTAAAATGGGCCAAAATTTAGAGACTGATACAGCGTTTTACCGGGCCTGACTAGTAGAAACAAATAGCTCAGTGTTCATAGCGACCATCTCGTTACTAATCGATCAATAGCGCAGTGTTTATTTATACGAAAATAAATCAAGAAAACTATAAGCATCGTACCAAGTCCAGTTTCTATATCGGATGAATAGATTGACGTGTCAGAGAGAGAGAAAAAAATCTAACGAACTGCTCAATCGCTGATGGCACTAACGAGAGAGATGTGTCCCACAGAAAGAAAGGGATGAGGTTTGGATCAATGCGAGACCAAATCGCTTTCGTTTCTATTTAGTTTTTTCCGATAAATAAAGACCAAACTAGTAGCCTGTTTTAGAGACTTGATGAACTTTGGACCCGGAATAAAGTGTCCAGATTTTTCGTCGCTAGCTTTGGAAACCAAAGGAGATGCCCTAGGTGGGCACGGAACGAAAGCAGTTTGTCTTGTAAAATCGTTCCACAGAATCAAAACGTGGAATGCATGGCTTACTTATATATATACTCACGGGTTTTGCAGATTATGCTTTGCTCGGAGGAATTATAAGGTCCGTCAACCACAGCACGCGTACATACGTTGCTGCTGCCTGTTACTAGTAAAAAATAGGCTTTCGATGCCCACACTGATCATACGGTATGTATGGACAACAGCGAGAGAGCATAGGATGCCGTGAACAATCACCGTACGTCCACACACCACTGGGGCTATATATAGCTATCAGGAATATGGAACAAGCAAAGGTGCCCAACACCCATGCGGCCGCGGTCCAAAGTGGCACATGGCATCTTCGATGCTTGATGAGTAGGTTACACACACCAAGGTTGTGGACTTGCGGTCGTCCGTCCTAATTTAAGCTCATTCACGGCACAAAAAGGACCTTTTCAGACTTGCTGCTCTAGGGTTTTGGCATAGTTTTAGGGTTTTCTTCATAGCGTGGGGTGCTAGTAGTTTGATATTTTTTTTTTATTTCAGTCTCATTTGTGCAGATACTTTCTCTTACTTATTTGATTAAAATTATTTTCTCTCGATTACTCTATCTATTGGTATGAACTTCAATTCTAATTAACTAAGACTTGTTGTCATATCTTCCTCGTCTTTTGTATTACAACTATCTCCTGACCACTTTAGTTCCATATAATCAGGAATCGACTTAGTAGACAACTTGTTATAATGAGACAACTTGTTATATATACAGAGGCAGCCTGCCTACCACTTTCTACACGATGTGAACAGAAGAACACGCATCGACATGAACTTGTGAACATGAATCCATGTATGTTTTTAATTTTTGGTGTACAAGAATGCAATATGGTAGCACTTGAGCTGTTGAGCAAGTGCTTTTTAAACAAAGATTAAGTATCAGAGAATAGACACTACCGGACACAGGGGCTCTACCGAGAGCTAGGCGTCGGGCTCTCGATACAGGCATAGGCTAGCGAGCGCTAGGCGTCGGGCTCTCGGTAAACCTCCTAGCTCTCGGTAGAGGCCCTGTGTCCGTAGTGAGAGCATGATGTCATATTGATTACAGAAGTAGCATGATGTCATATTGATTACTGCAGAAGTACTATACACAGCATCTGCTACATTTTTGGAATCAGCTTTTGATTTGTGTTCACTAGTCAGGGAGTACGTAGACTTGCTGGTCTTCCCAATGGGAATGAGAAGGGAATATGAATTAGCTTGGCGTGTGAATATTGACAACTTACTCAAAAGTTCATAGTGACCAAGACTGCTGAAGACCATGACTGATATGCTTGTTAATAAGTTACAACAAAAATACATGTTATATTATACTAATAGCTAGGTATATAGCTTGAAAAAAAACCAAGACGAATATATAAAATTTTGACGGAGATGACCTGATGGAGTCATGATACGATTAGCCAGGTGACACACAGATGCTAAGGAAACATCACATCAAAGGCTGGACTACACAACTACTAAGGGCCCATGCCTACTGATGATATATATGCATGTGCACTTGTACAGCTATATATAGCTGGTATAAGAGCTCGAAAGCAAACAAATTCTTTCCACCACCAAGCAAGCAATATACTCCAACCAAATGGCATCAGCCGAGTCCCAGGACATACGTTGTGGCGGTGAAGAATTAGTACAAGCTGAAGATGAAGTACCTTCTTCAACTTCAAAAGAGTACCAGCTGAAGAAGTACCTTCTTCTACTGGCCACTCTGGTTGTGGCGGTGACATACGCTGCCGGCCTCAACCAGCCAGGAGGAGTCCGGCAGGAGGACACAAAGGATGGTCATCACCTCGCCGGTGAACTAATCCTTTTGTACACCCACCATGCCCGATACCTCACCTTCTACTACTGCAACGCGACTGCGTTTGCGGCCTCCGTCGTGGTCTGCCTGCTCCTCCTCATCCTGCAGGAGAGCAGCAATGGAGTCTGCGAAACCGTGCTCCGGGTGGTCATGGTCCTCGATTTGCTTGGACTCATGGGGGCCTACGCCGCCGGAAGCTGCCGCGATGCATTCACAACCATATACTCCACAGTGGTAATGTCCGTTGTCTTCGCCTACGCCGTGCTTGCTTTCTCACTTTATATCATCTCCAAGCTAGAGAAATGTAAAAGCCAGAGCCGGAGCCAGAGCCAGCATGAGGTCGCAAGTAGCGAGGTCTTGATGCTACTTGCGACCTTTGTTGTTACCATCACATATGGGGCTGGGCTAAGCCCACCCGGTGGCTTCTGGGCGATGGTGACCGTGCGAGCCTCCCCATTCTTCAGGACCACAACTCCGCCCGCTACAAGGCATTTTTTGTCTGCAACACAACGGCGTTTGTTGCTTCCCTTCTCATCATCATGCTGCTCCTCGACAAGAGGCTCAAGAAGAAACTCACTGTACGGTTTGTTGCACTGTATGGGCTCATCGTCGTCGCGCTCTTTGGCCTCGTTGGGGCCTATGCTGCTGGGAGCTGCAGAGAGATTGACACTACAATCTATGTAGTCTCTCTGATTGGCGCAGTTCTTGCGTACATCTTCCTCCAAGTGGCGATTACGAAAGGAATTAATGAAGCTGATCAACAAAACCAGAAGGAGCTGCAGCGTCTTTCCCTCCAATGTAATTTATATAGCTGCAGCCTCTTTTCCTCCAAGTGTCTTGACAAGAGCACACACAGGTATAAATATGAACACAAGCTTCTTTCCCTCCAATGTAACATTTATCACTGCAGGTAGTCACGCGAGTAATAAAACGGTAGGGACAAAAATAAATAAGTCCCAACTCACTCTAAATAGATCACCTAGAGATATATGACATTTTTCAAAAAAAAAAAAAAATGGGTACTAGCTAGTTTCATATTTTATAATTGTTTAAAGAAAATAATTATGATTCTTTTTTAGACATTGAACCAGAATTGTATTACTATATCTTTGAAAAATAGAAAAAACATAGTTGAAGAGCCGCGTCTAGTATCCAGTTTTCTAGTTTAGTATTGAAAAATAGACTGTCATGTAAGTTGAAGCTGGAAAAGTAAGTAAACATTACCCTTACTTTTTTTGACCAAAGATTACCCTTACTTCTGAATTTACAGGGATAGAGTTCCACCCAAAAAGGATGATGTTGGACTGGAAAAGGTTCATGAGCTTGTTATTTTGCTTGCTACCCTTGTTGCAAGCATCACTTACCAAGCTGGACTAGATCCACCAGGCGGTCTGTGGCCGGACAACCGTGATGGCCATAACGTTGGTGATCCGGTTCTCCTCACAACACACCCTTATCGGTACAAGGTGTTCTTCTACAGCAACTCAGCAGCATTTGTGGCATCCTTGGTTGTCATCCTTATGGTGAAGTGTGAATTCCTAGTTATGCGCCGCAGCCTGGAGGCAGTCATGTTAGTGGATCTGTTTGGACTCATAGTTGCATATGCCACAGGGTGCTGCAGGGATGTGAGCACCTCCATATATGTCGTCGCCTTGGCTGGCGCCGTCCTTGTCTACGTGGTGATTCATATCATCTTCCTCACACTAGATGAGGACAGCAACAAGAACCCTGCAGGAGAGGATCATGAGTTGGACAGTAAACGGGAGGTGTTGCTGCTCCTTGCAATCTTGGGTGCTACAGTCACTTACCAAGCTGGACTGACCCTACCAGGCGGCTTCTGGTCAGCAGACGAGTTAGGTCACCTTGCAGGATATCCAGTCCTCCTAGACAAACATCGTAGCCATTACAAAGCCTTCTTCTACTGCAACGCGACGAGCTTCATGGCGTCTGTGGCCCTGATTGTCCTCCTGGTGAACCAAAACCTGTACAGGCCAGGCATTCGGTGCTATGCATTATTTGTGTGCATGGTTGTGGGCTTGTTTGGGTTAATGGGCGCATACGCTGCAGGAAGCTCCCGGCAACTAAAAACCTCTATCTATGTCTTGGTATTGTTTGCTCTGGTTTTCACTTGTGTTACCTTGTGGGTGGTCATTCTCTTCATTCATCTTCTTATGGAACATCGTCGTCATAATAAAGGAGACGTGCCGCCATCTGTTGGCAACACAGTTGTAGGCCATACTGATATTGATACACCCCGTCAACAAGACAACGACAAGGAGAAGGAGAAGGAGGAGGAGGAGAAGAAGAAGAAGAAGAAGATGCATGAGTACTTGATGCTGCTGGGAGTCCTGGCTGCGAGTGTGGCATACCAATCTGGCCTGAAACCACCAGGTGGCCTATGGGAGGACAACAAAGATGGACACTCTGCAAGCAACTCAATCCTCCATGACATTGACAAAAGTCGGTACCATGCTTTCTTCTATAGCAACTCCACTTCATTTATGGCGTCCATTGTCGTCATCGTCCTGCTGCTTCCATTGCCGTTTGGCCATGACGAGTTGCCGATTTGGTCACTTCATATGGCCATTTTGCTAGATTTGGTTGGCCTCCTGATTGCTTATGCAGTAGGGAGTACCAGAGACTGGGAGATGTCCAGGAATGTCATTGCTCTGGTAATTCCCTTGCTGGTCTATATCGCATCATACGCACTATACACCCTGGTAACCAAGAAGAAAGTGACCGGTGGTCAAGAAAAAACCCAAGAAAGTGCAGCAACATGAGCGAGGTGACACAAGTTTAGCATGGAGGCAATTCCAATGATGTGGAGAACTTGTCGTGATGCAATTCTCTGTTCTGAAGATGTAGTCTTTCTTATTCAGGCTATATTGTTCCTTGTATATGCAGATAATTTGTCCTCAACCTATGAATAAGTCACACTATCTCATCGGGTTATATATTGAATGTCATATTTATTTCTCTGCGACGTAAATTATGTCATCAAAAATAATGGTTTGATTTGACAAATTTTGGAGTGCATGGAAATAATATGATAGCCTTTCATTCAGAAAGACCTATTTGTGTCAAATAACAAGGAACCAGTTAAGAGAAATTTTGAGTCGAAATCTAAAACTAGTGGCACTATGTCAAAAGACTCAAAACAGCACAAAAGAGACACCTTAATTAGTGACTCTGAATTGAAACAGGTCTCTGATGTTCAGAAAACAAAATACATCAATAATGCTGAATTATCAAAGACTCTTCCCAACTAAATGTGTCACTGATAACATCGGCAGTTAACAGTGACATGTTCCAAAAAAAATACGTTAGTACCCTAAGCCACGGGACCCAAAAAAAATACGAGGATTGACTATGTCGGACTCAAGTCAAAAACTGATCTGTCACCTCCCTCGCCCTTGTGTGCGAGGTCCTTCCCCTCTTTCTCCCAAGCAACTCTTTGACTAATAATGCTTTTCCTGGCCTCGCCACCACCAGATCTCGCACCTTGTGCTCCTGCTCTCCACCATCACAGTCCTTCCCTAGTCTCCCCATGTCATGACCCAAGAAATAGGGCCTGAAGGACAGGCCCGCCCGCCCCGAGGGGCACGGGCGCCGCCCCTCCAGTGCTAGGCGCGCGCCGCGCTCCTCCCTTCCCTTCAGCGGATTCTTCGGCAATTAATTCGAATAAAGGAGGAAATTATCTAGGATTATCTTAGGCTTTTTGTGTGCAAGGGAATATTTCATCTATAAGGAAGGCTCTTATTAGGAAAATAAATAGGATATACTTGTAAAAGGTATTCCAATCTATAAGGAAACCTTTAGAGATTGCTTGAGATACAAGTCCCACTAGCCGGGCTATAAAAGTAGGGGATCTGTAATCTTTCGGGGTAACAAGCAAATAAAGAAATTTATCCCAATCTTCTCCTCTCCTTCCCCACGCTACAGCGCCCCCTCCCTGCCGCCACCGCAAGACGCGCCGCCTCCGCGCGCGCCCTCGCCTCCCCGCACCGCCTCCTTTCCCCCACGACCGTCAATCGGGTGTCAATTTCGCCCAATCTGGCCGAGTCCGGCAAATTGGTATCCGGAGACCACTACGATCCACCCACCACCATGGACGGGACAAAGAAGCTCTGAAGAACTTGGGGACCAGTTCGCGGGATTCACCACCAAGATCAACACACTCGCCGAACAAGTTGCTATCCTCTCGAACCAACGATCCGGCGGCGGCGGCCAACGCCAAAGCACAACTGCGGGAGGCTGATCGGAGATGAAGACGCCGTTGGAGACAACGACCGTGATTTCATCAAGAAGAGGACCGATGGCAAGCGGAACCCGGGATGATCGTGTCACCGCGGCCCGATCCGAGAACCCGATGAAGACCTACCTAGGGCCGGCCAGCACCGGCAGGGCGCCGCCCCCCCTTCCGGTGGACACCTTCCCGGTCTCGCTCACCGCTTGCACAAGCTGTCCTTCCCGACCTATGACGGCAAGGAGGACCCTTTCCCATGGATCAACCGCTGCGAGCAATTCTTCGGGGGACAAGGTATGCCGCCAAAGAGCAAGTCTGGTGCGCTACCTATCACTCACGGGAGGAGCACAGCCAGTGGTACATGAGGTTGTCCCAGGAGAAACCGGTGGCGGATGGGAGAGCTTCGCCCGATATGTCAGCGCTTGGCCAATTTGCCGCGGTGGAATCCGGGCGGCGGCTGGCATCGGCGAGAAAGACAGCACCGTCGATGAGTACGGGTAGTTCACGGTGCGTGGCGTGTAGGCCACCTCGACGACGGGCCGCGGGTGAACATCTACGGCCCGGATTGGGCGAACCGCTCAAGGCGGGACGCCGAGACGTTGAGGACCCCAAGGACATGGAGGCAGCCATGTCTCGCCGAGGGCGTCTGGCGGCGCCTCACCATCCTCTACAACTCGGCAAGCCCGGCCTGGTGAAAGGGCGGGGCGCTGCGCTGTGACCTTGCTGGCCGCCCCCAGTGCCCAACCCGTCGGCCAGACACCGGAAGCGTCTCGACCGTTCAAGCGGTGACACCGAGGAGATGACGGGAGCGGCGCAAGGCGGGACTCTACTTCAAGCGTGACGAGCCGTTTACAAGGGGTCACAAGTGCAAAGCACCTCTTTGACATCCGATCTTCAGCGACTACACCGGCGACTCGGCGAACATCCCACGGCGGGACGTCAAAGAGGAGCCAGCCGACTGAAGGTCCTCTTCGAGGACCCGACTCCCGATGCGTGGTGCTCATTCTCTATACCTCGTCGGTATGATCTCCGGAACGCGGCGTCAACATCATCGTCGACTTCGGGAGCAACGCACAACTACATCGACCCCGTGTGGTGACCCGCGGCCCGAGCCTCGGACTCAACCGGTGCGTGTGCTAATCACCACCGGCACCGGCGCCACCTCTACATGCTTAGGGCTGCCACCTTCGATGTACCACTACGCCCACGACACCAAAGACCTTCGACATCGGCGCGATACGTCATGCCAGCGCGGGTAACGGCGTCGGCGTCATCCTTAGCATGCCTTGGGCGGCAAGCTTGGGGCCAGTGGTGTGGGACCGTGACTCACGAGCTACGGTACTACGCGGCGGCCGCCGAAACACGTTCACGTCGGCTCCGGCTCCCGGCGTGGGCGGCGCGCTGTCTGACTGCTAAGGTCGGGCATCGCCAGCCGGCGTCCGGACACTTCCCTCTCGGCTTGAAACGTTCGAGGCACATGAGCGCCTTAGACCTCGACCGCCCATCGGTCTTCGTGACAATCTGACGGCGGCGGAGGACCCGGCACCTCGCCGGATCGCCCTCGGCGTCACCACGGCGACGCGCGCCGGCATGGGCGGTTCGGGATGGCCTCCTCCTCTTCGATGGCGCTTCTACCTCCCGGCTTCCTCTCCACTTTACCCGGACTTCTTTGGAGGCCTTGCTTCAAGGCGGAGTTCGCGGGGAACTTCCTCGCCTTGGGAGCGCATACACCTGGCACCGACAGCGACTTCACGACCAACATCTGTTGGGCGGCATGTGCACCATGTCGGCCCCTGCCAGGGTCGTGTTCTCGGCGGCATGGATCGCCTCTTCCTCACCGTCGACAACATCCACATCGGCTATGAAGCGAGAGAGGGCACACACCAGCTTTCTCCCTCTCTATTCGACGTCGGCTCCTTCATGTACGGTGCGATGTTGAACTTGGCCGCTACTCCCCTACTGCGCGCGACATCACCATCCGGCGTCTCCTTCCCCGCTCTTCGTCAACGCTCCGCCCAATGGCGTTTCTTGTTCTGGAGAGCCCACCCGCGACATGGTGCATCGGCACCTTGAGGTGGGCGTTCAAAGGAGCTCTTTGCCATGACCGTCGCTAGACAAAGATCACAAAGGAGGGGCGTCTTGCCCACCAAGATATCTACCATGGCTACATCGGCAACCTTCACTACCTCCTCGGAGTTTGCTCCAAAGCGAACCAGGGAGAACATGATCCTCGGGAACCGGTGCGGCAAATCGGTGCTGCGGTTGAGCTCATCATGCCGGGGCAATAGACCTCCACCCGTATGACCGAATGGACTTTCATCCAGTAGCGAGGACGCCCGGTCGGAGAAGGGGGGGATGTCATGACCCAAGAAATAGGCCCCGGAAGGACAGGGCCCGCCCGTTCGAGGGCACGGGCGCCGCCCCTCCAGCCAGGGCGCGCGCCGCCGCCACCTCCTCCCTTCCGCCCGGTTTGTTAATTGTGAAGCCACAAATAAGAAGGAAAAAAAGAGTGTCTCGATATTGTTAAATGCAAAAAAGAGAGGTATTTTTAATTGTTGTAATTGCATAGTGTAGCCAACTGGATTCATAGTTTCTATCTTTCATGGCTCCATGTGGTTCTCAAACTAGATCAAAGTAGCTTCAACGGTCAAAAGTTGTGTTTATTAAGATTAAGTCCCGAGCTGAACACCAATTGCAATTTTGGTGTTTGGCTCTATTTATACTTGTGTGGTTGGCCATTTTGGCTCTTCTTGGCTGATATTGTTGCATATTAGAGCTCAAGCAAACACTCCAACTTAGCTCCTAACTTTGTGAACACTTCGTGCAAGATGGTGAGAGATATAGTGCATTTCAATTGATATTTTGCATTTGATGTCATTAGGTGGTCTTTGTGACTTGGATTTCTTGTTACTCTTGGTGATTGTCGTAACCTAGACGGTTTGGTGCTTGTGGAGACCGGGGTAGGGGCTCTTGCTGATTGTTGTCGCCTTAGGTCATTGGCTATTGTGAGGGTCTTAGTGTTCATCCCCATGGGAGATTCAAGAAGGAGTAACTATAGTGAAATCAATCGGGGTTTGAGAGTCAACGGTGATCTACCATCTTCAATGTGCATTTGTGATCTTTGGGTCCACCTCAATGGGGATGTAGGTTGCCAAAGAATTAACCGAACCTCGGGGGAACTTACTTTGTGTCACTTGTTGTCACGTGCCGTGGTGGGCCGACCAAATGGGCGGCGGCGCCTTGACGCACGCGCGAAGGGGTGGCGGCAACCACTGCGCCGTCATCTGCTGTCGTTTACTTCATTATTAAGTAATAATTATTTAGGAAATAAATATTTAGAAAAAGAAATAAGTTGTTTTGTCAAGAGGTATTCTGATCTATAAGAAACCTTCGAGATATTTCTTAGCATGCAAGTCTTCCCCGGACTATAAATATAATGGAGTTGTAATCGGTTGGGTCTTAATCGAAAAATTAAAGGGGTAACACACAACAACTCTTGTCACTCTAGCTCTCTCTCTCTCTCTCTCTCTCTCTCTCTCTCTCTCTCTCTCAACTCAACCCTCAACTAACCCGCCCGCCGCGATGCGCCACCCCACCCCCCGCTCGCCAGACGCCCCCTAGGGTAGCGCCGCCCCAGCGCCCGCCGCCGCCTGGCCGGCGCCGACGTGTCACCGATCACGGAATCCAACCCATCGGCCGGTGGTATTCGGAGACCGGGGCGATTCCCACCACCGACGGCGACCGACCACCATCACCGCCCGTCAAAATCCGATGGACGACCACGAGCACGCGCCGTTGTTGCAACAAAGATCCAAGCCCCGTTCAACGCCCTCTTGGAGAAGTTCGACGAACAGCCCGCCGACGACGCATAAGGGCGACATGACCATGGGCGCCGCCAATGACGCTGCCGTTGCCATGGATGCTCCCGACATGAACAACGCTCCCCGGGCATCGACGACGCCCTCATCGACATCCACGATGACCTAGTGGCCACGCCCGGCGAAAGAACGCCGCAAAGACGCGCCATGCCGCATCCGGCGTCACGTGCCTCCGACTTCATCCCAACCGCCATTGACAACGCCCATGCCATGGGTACCACCCACAAAGAATGATGCTCCCACAGGCGCCGTCTCACGTCACACCCTCCACGATCATCGACTGCAAAAACAGCGGACACGCCTACCGCATGGATGCCACGGCCTATCGCGTCCCAAATCGATCGACAGAGGCCACCACCGGCGTCCACCGGTACCGACGAAAAGCCTACCCAACTAGGCCAACGTCTCGTGGCTACTACAATGACAGAGATAAGTTTCCCAGACACCAACTACATGATCTCTGACATCAAGATTGCAAACGGCATCATGTGCAACACAACAACGTCGACCGACGTCGACATCGACGTCGCTGACCCTGACATCCTGATCAACAACGGCGCCATGAACACCAACGACGTCAACACCCTCGCGGTCGAACATCACAAGCTCGACAATCACCGTGCAAGTCCATATTACCCAACAAAACACCACTACCTCTATCACCAATGGTGCAATGACATCACCCGACATCACCATTGACGTCACTCACCACAACGACCTCGACATCGACAACACCTCCAAGGGCACCACCAACGTCAATGATGCCTCCTAAGGGCGCCGTCATCAACCTCGGCGTCGACAACCTGGACCACGACGCCTCAACATCGCCTTGCCGACCATCGACAACATCAGCTCCAGCGACGACAACTCCAGCACCAACACCACTAATGTCAACCCCAACATCCTGAACATCAACGACGCTGTTCCAGACACCTATGCCAACGTCGGCGACGACGACGCCCCCAAGGGCGTTGCTAATGGCAAAGACGCCCCTCCCACGGGTGCCAATGCTGACCACGACGTCAACAACAATGACGTCCACAACAACGACGCGCAAAAGGCAACCCCATCAGCACCTCGTCAACGGAATATCAGCTCTAGCAAAGATATGAGGTATACCGCTATCCACCTGACAATAGCGGTCCTTCTCTGGTTCATCCGCATGCCAAGCCAGGCGTGACTAGAGGATAGGGATACCTGCACACGGTGTCTCCCTTGCGGCTTCAAGCGGTCCATCTACGGCGACCTCATCAGCAACATAGCGCCAACAGGACTGCACGAGGACCAGTACAACTACATCTATGCTTCCACGTTCGCCAACGGCCTCTACACCCAACCAGGGGAGGCCCTACAGCAGGAGGTGCCCCGCACAATGGACACAACGATCTGCCTCGCTCATATCCTCAACACTCCTCCGCCACGTTCATCGCACAACTCAGCAACAGGCAATGGACATGATGACAGCGACAATGACATCACCATCGGCAACTCGGCTATGGCAGTCGGGACGACTCGAGGGCCCAATCAGCTAGCCACCTCGATCATCAATGACAACAACGCCCAATACGACTACACCCTCAAGCTCATCGATGACGACAAGAGGTGCATGCCACCCACATCGATTCACTACCTCGTCAGCCTCGTCGCTACCCCGGAGGCTCTCATCCTACCTCAACTCGCTACACCGACCAACAACAAGCTATATGGCGTCACCGGAACCATCAAGCTCCAGGCGGGAGCACCAGCTTGGGCGCCACCCAAGGTCATTGGCATTCACCTCCTGACGACCTCACCAACCATGCCAGGCTTCACAACAAGCACCTTGCTGATGGAGAAGCCCTCACAGAGCTTCTTGCCATCGGTGCCAATCTTCTTCCTCTTCAACCACCGCTACTACGTCACAGCATCATCAAAGGCGCTATGGGATGTTCTCCAACCAGGTGGGCTCCATCTACACACTCTTGTAGTTGGCTTTCACCCCTTGAAGTACTCGCCACCAATACAAAACCTCTACGGCGAGCATCTTGCTAATGGAAGAGCTACGACATAGCTCCGTGCCATTAAAGTCGGTCTTCTTCTTCGACGACCGCAATCTCCACCTCGCCAAAGATCTACAATGTTCCCATGGGTCGGAGAGCAATGGAATTCCATCCATTGAACCAGCATCAGCAAAGGTCAGCGTCCTCATCTCCGTCCAACTCCTTCCTTCTATAGAAGTGGATGCAGCAATTTTCAGACCATGCTGCATCGACGACCGACAACGACAACGGCCGTGAGAACCACAGCCTTCGAGGACGCTACCGCCAGGAAAAGGGAGAGAGATGTCACGCGTCCGTGGTGGGCCACCAAATGGGCGGCGCCGCGCGACGCATCGAGGGCGGCGGCATCCCTACGCCATCATCTATCGCCGTTTACTTCATTATTAAGTAATAATTGTTTAGGGAATAAATATTTAGGGAAAGAAATAAGTTGCTTTGTCAAGAGGTATTCGATCTATAAGGAAACCTCCGAGATATTTCTTAGCATGCAAGTCTTCCTCGACTATAAATACAAGGGAGTCATGTCGGTTGGATCTTAATCGAAAAAAATTAAAGGGGTAACACCCAACAGCTCTTGTCTCTCCGGCTCTCTCTCTCAAGACACCCTCCTCAACCCTAGCCGTCGCCGCATGCGGCACCCCCACCAAGGCTCTAAACCCCTAGGGCAAAGACCGCCCCAAGGCCGCCGCCCGACGTGTCACCGATCGCCGGGAATCCAACCGATTTGTGACACTTGCCCTCGATGTTTCTCTCTCTAAACTCTTGCATTTACAATTCATATATTGTGCTAGTGTTGTGGCATGCTTAGAAGTAGTTGTTGTAGCTTTGGCTTCTTGTTTTGCGGCTCTAGCACTCTTAGGTTGTGTAGCTTTATGATGCTCTTGTTGCTAGCTTCATAATTGTGTTTTAGATCCTCTAGTTGCTTGTTTGTTTGGGTGTGAAATTCTTGTTGATGCAACTAGATTTGTGTAGAGGTTCTTGCCTTGTATTGCATAGGCTAGGCAAGTAGTGGCAATTAATTAGGACCATCTTTTTTTACATGTGTTTAAAATCGGGGGCTATAGTATTTAGCGGGAGCTTGGACAAAACGTTATCGCAACGCTATTTAGACGCTATAGCGCGCTAATCGACATCACGACACTTGCTTCGGCCGCTACAACGGCGCTATTTTAGCAATATAGCGCTATTTTTTTACAATTTTAACTAACATCTTTACCTAGTGTCTGTGAGTTTGTAAAATTTAAATTAGGCTATTCATCATATCTACTTTAGTACGAGTTTTTTGCTATGAAGGCTTTACCTGTTTCTTTTATTTATTTTGGCTAAACCTTTAAAAAATCATAGTAAATTACAAAAAATATAAAAAAATGGAAAATACAATTTTGTTACGCTTCACATGAGCGTATCTACACACTAAAGATACAATATGTTATTCTTTAGTATAAACTTTTTGTTGTAGCTTTAGATGTGTAATCAATTGAAATAATTTATAGCTGTAGCTTCTAACAAAAAGCATGTCATATTATATGTTTACTATACAATATTATATGTTCACTATGTATATCTACTCATTTGGATTACGGAAAAAAAAATAGATTTTCTATTTTATGATTTTTTCTATGATTTACTATGTTTTTCCAAAGATTTAGCCAAATAAATAAAAATATAAAACCTTCATAGCAAAAGCTTTGTAGTAAAGCATATCATATTATATGTTCACTATGAAGAACTACTCGTGTGGATTCCAACAAAAATGGATTCCATTTCATGATTTTTGTAAGATTTACTATGATATTTTAAAACATATAGGCAAAATAAATAAATAAATGAGAAAAAGATAGAATCACTGTCACCGTAGCAAAACCACCTTTAACTATATATCAAAAACGCCTTCAAAACCACTCTTGGGAAGTAAAATAGATGGTTTTAAAGTTGAAGAATGTGGTTCGCCTGATGTTAGAGTTGAGCGTAGAAATTCATAAAAGTTGCGGGAGGAAAAATGGACTTCTTCCTTTTTTTTAAAAAAAAAATAGTCCACTTTCG
The DNA here is from genome assembly GCA_015847255.1 of Hyparrhenia diplandra. Taxonomy (NCBI): domain Eukaryota; kingdom Viridiplantae; phylum Streptophyta; class Magnoliopsida; order Poales; family Poaceae; genus Hyparrhenia; species Hyparrhenia diplandra. The sequence goes on along the minus strand of JADLZK010005577.1, from coordinate 153,358 downwards.
TTTCTGGGCGACCTGGCCCATCGTTCTCTAAATCCCGTGCGGAACGAACTCTAATGCTGGGCCACGTTACACCAAACACGCGCAGCTGGGCCGTCGAGCTGGGTAACCCTTTAGAGCCCAACCAATGAGAATGGATGAATCCTCGTTCCCAGGCCCAATCCAGCGGACTCATCAAAACTTCGAACCCCTAGCCGCCACCATCCACCACAGGCCCGGCAGCGAGAGAGATTCTCGATGGCCTTCGCCGGCGCCGCCGCCGACTTGGCGCAGGAGGACTATTCCTCGGAGGCCACCGTGGTGCGCTTCGACCCGCCGCTGCCTCTCCTCCGCGCGCCCGTCCGCTCCCCGGCACCGAGCGGCGAGGGCCCCGTCCTCGCCTTCCGCGACGCCGCCAGCTGGCGAGCCGCATGGGGAGACCGCCGAGGCCAGCCTCGTCTCCCAGTGTGAGGTAAATTAATCCCCCATCCCCCGTCATATCGTTACGTCCCCGACGACCCTCCTGCCTGTGTTGGCAAAGCGATTAGATTTTGGGACGCGTGGTGGGGAGCAATGCGAGGTCAGGAGTTGCGGCCTAAGAATGCTACCACGCGACGCGAGCAGCGTAGGTATGAATAGATCCAGCGTGTAGCTTAGATTGTTAGATTGTTCCAGTGTCTGAGCGTGTCAGCACGTGATGAATGGTGGACACCGCCTGTCAATTGAGATTATGATGGGTTCTTGCAGCTGGCCGAGGTGTCTCGCGGTAGTCATGCGAGGCAGTAAGTTTAGCGGCTGCAAATATCAAAGAGAGCGGGCAAACCAGCTCCTGGCTACTGGAGTTTAGTGGTTAGGGTTGACAATGCCCCCATAATCATTGGACTATGTTTGTTTCGCTTATGTCCTTTTTACTCTCTGATGATGACGTGTTCTTTGAGGAATGTGGGAATGCTGGTTATGGAATCGGTAAAAGAAGGCTAGTTGAGCTGAGCACTTAAGCTTATTCAGAGAGGCTGGTATTCATCCTCTCATGCCCCATTTGTGTTTGTCATCTTTCAGTTACCAGCTTATATCTAAATAAGCTTAAGTGGTCAGGGCCTCACAACATGTGATTTTCAGTTTTATTCCTGTTGACAAAGACAACAAACCACCTACTGGCATCTGGAGTTCAGTGGTCAGGGACTCACATGGTATCAGGGTTCACTGTGCTAATGTAACATTGGCCTATGTTTCACTTGTGCTTTGTTTGTGATGCTTTCTTTGTGGAATGACGGTTATAGAGTCAGTAAACGTAGACCAGTTGTGTGGTTTATATCTTATTCAGGTGTACGTTTTTTTGTCCTTCCATGCGCCATTTGTATTTGCTTCTTTCAATGTGGTTTTTACTTTATCCCAGATGTCTCAACCAACATGCTTTTACAGACTGAGCCAAAGCAGAATCGACTTTGTCTGACAATGATTAGTTGTTGGCTGATTACCTTGATGCTTGGGAAAACTGCCTTCCCTACGATTGTTTCCACAACATTAACTAGAAATGTTCACATGCATTACTCATGCTTCTAGTCACAAAAAAAAGTACCTTAATGAGACAGGTTATGTTTTCTCTTTTTCTTCAATATAGCTTTCCATGTATGTGCAGCTTGTGTTCCCTTGTTCAAATGAAAATATATTTTCACTATGTTCTATCTCAAATGCTATTGATCATTGATTTCATCACTGAGACAGCCCCCCTGCCCTCACCCCTTCCCCTTTTTTTCCTCTTGTTCTCTCCTATCTAAAGTGCAAATGATTTAATTTACCATTGCAGCTGGCCGAGTTGGCTGGCTCTAGTTCTGCCAGTCAATAAGTATAGCAGCTGCATACATTAAGGAGGGCAAACCAGCTCATGGCTACTTAACTTTAGTTGTTGTGGTTGACACTGCTCCACAGTACACATGCCAAATCCACTTCTTGTACTGATATCTGCATCTAATGTAATTTATTGGTGTCAAGGCTGAAACAGAGTGATTGACTTTGAGAAGCACAGTTGACACTAAGAACATATTGTTTAGGATTTTGTGATACTTTCGCATGTTAACATCAAAGAGAGCAAACCAGGTCCTGGCTACTGGAGTTGAGTGGTTGTTATGCTTGTTGCCTTTTTTACTCCGTTACATTGGACTATGTTTGTTGTTTGTTATGCTTGTTGCCTTTTTTACTTTGTGATCATGTGTTGTTTCATGCAGTTGTGTAATCCGTCAAAGAAAGCTAGCTTGTGACTTGAGCTTATTCAGATAGGCTGGCTTTTGTCCTTCCATGCTCTATTTCTGTTTGTTTGCCTTCAATGTGAAATTTATGTTTCTCTTTCAATCTGGTTTTCTGTTTATCCCAGATTTCCAGTTGACAGAGCAAACTATCTCCTGGCATCTCTCGTTGAGTGGTTGAGTTGTAATTTTTCATAACATTGGGCACTGCTTCACCTATGATTTTTTTTTTTTTTTTGATGTTTTTTCTTTGTGGAGTGCTGGTTATGGTGTCAGTAAACAGAGACCAGTTGAGTGCTTGAGCTTAGTCTGATGGACGGGTTTTTGTCCTTCCATGATACCTATTGTTTTGGTTTTCTCCAGATGTAGTTTTCAGTTTATCCCATCTGCCATCTATGTCAGCTGTGATTCTTTTTACACACTGAACCAACTCACAATCTATCTTATCTGAAAGTGATTAGTTGGCTTATTAATCAAATGCCGGTGCCCTGTCTTCTGGGAAAACAGTCTCCTTACAATTTTTTGAAAACATTTGCTAGAATCTACATTATACTTTTTTGTACACATAAAAATATTTGTATTGCCTAATCAGTTGATAAACTTCTCCATTATTTTCTTAAGGGAAAATCTATGTTCACCTTCAGTTATTTTCCTTTGTTATCTCCTACTTGAAGTGCAAGGTTTTTTTTTATTTATTTATGATTGCAGCTGGCCGAGTTGCCTGGCTCAAATTCTGCCAATCAATAAGTATAGCAGCTGCATACATTAAAGAGGGCAAACCAGCTCACGGCTACTTAACTTTAGTTGTTGTGGTTGACACGGCTCTACACTACACATGCAAATCCGCTTCTTGTATTGACATTGTGATCAAATATAACATCAAGGCTAAATCAGAGAATTTTTTGTTGACATGTGAAACATAATTTGCAGTTCATCTGATTTTTGTTCTCTTAATATAATGATATGCAGCTCTCCGGTGTTTTTCGAGAAAAAGGAACTCATTGTACGGGATATGGCTACGTTTTATATTATATAGGAAAGCCATTATTTTAAAAAAACTGATTTTTGTTACCTAATGATTTGTCAAATTGCATGTTCTGTAGCTTTATGAAGAGCAGTGAGGGAAGTTTGTCAAATTTCATGGCTTACTGTTGCTTTTTTTTAACAGTTACGCACGTCAATAAATGATCTGAGAAGTACAATTTCTTTCAAGGCCTTGTTTAGATGGCTAAAAATTAGAACCGAATGTCACATCGTACATCGTAAAGACGTTTCGTTTGTTAGTGGTAAATATTATCCTACTATGGAGTAACTAGGCTCAAAAGAATCGCCTCGCAATGTACATCTAAACTGTGTAATTAGTTATTTTTTTTACCTACATTTAATACTCCAAACATATGTTTTTTGGTGTATTTAATGTGATGTGATAGAGAGAAAGTGGGAAAAAAAGTTAGAAATTTTAGCCATCTAAAAAAGGCCCAAATCTAGTTATGCTGCCTTGGAATATGGATCTGACTGTATTTCCTGTTTTGTTACTTGCTGCTCAGTGAGGCCGAGCTTGTCATATTTCATTTACATTGCACATACCATTCACATTTGACACAAGCTTTGATGTGGCCTTGTGGAGAGCAAGGAAAGTTTGTCAAATTTCATGGCTTACTGTCGCTTTTTTGTAAGAGCTATGAATGTCAATAAATAATCTCAGAAGTAAATTCAGTTTCTCCCAAATCAAGTTATGTTGCCTTGGAATATGGATATGACTGTAGTTACTTCCTGCAGACTTGGAATAAGTTTGCCATATTTCATTTATGTTGCATATATCATTTACATTTGACATATGCTTTAGTCTGTGTTGTGTACTTAGTCCTAAATTCTGTTTCACAAGATTTGCCTCCCACCCTGAAATTCCAACATGATGCTGATACACATCTTTGCAGGCTGGTGCACGATCAGGGTGCTCAATCACTGCATCACGCAAATGCAAGCCTCCCTGGTGGAAAGGCTTATTTGTAGCTGCCCCGACTGACTACGAAGAAAGAGAGAGATGTGAAGAGCGGGAGATGGCTGCTTGTCTTGAGGCAGCAAACAAAGCTTGCATTAAGTTTGCAAAGGCAAAGTGCATTGGGCCATTTCGAGATGCAAGGATTGCCTCAGACAGTCTCCTGGAAAATACAGAGTTTGATGTCTGGGGTGCTGCTGCTGACAAAAGTTCCTCAACATCAGCGTGTGCTCTGAACAATCGGTAGTCATTTAGCCCTGATCCTGGTGTGATAATCTACAGAGGAAGTGATGTGCTTGACAGCTTGTCATCAAAAGAAAGCAGCAGCTCTGAATAATGGCTATCAAAGGCATTACAGTGGTCAAGACATCGCTTGCTGGAATTTGGAATCAGATTGAGTGATCAAATAATAACATGTGTTCTGATGATGGTGGTTTTGTGACATGCTCACAGGGTTTTTTACAGAAACTGGTCCAGGTACCAGGGAAGGTGAAAGAAGTAATTCCTGGGAATGAATGAAGAAGATTAATTAATAAAGAGAAGAAAAGACCAGCGGCCTGGTGGCCGAAAGCAAGATCGGTGGAACATGGAGTGGAAAGCAGCAAGACAACCTGGTGGTTATTGTTGATTTTGGGATTGTTTCATTCCATTGTGTAAATTCGTGCAACACTGAAGGGCTGGAGCTACGGAAGTTAACTTGGACAGAGCTCCTTGCTGAATTCCTTTGAGAGCTCAGGATATGATGAAGGGCAGGAAAAGGCGATTATTCATTAGTGTCCAGAAGTGTGTGCGTACTTCGTGAATAGGTTTTTTTTACCGCAATCCAATGTTTTATGTGGTTATTTATGTACGTATATAGTATATTGCCTGTTTATTTATATACATTGCTAACATTTGGGAGCAGACGACAGTTCCACTTTTCTGGCAACACGGATTTGCAAAACTCCAATTATGTGTGCTAAGCTAAGTAGCTATAGCTGTCTGTGCAGTGACCCTGACTGAGAAGTCGACGTTTGATATCCGTTGATCGGTCATACGCGAGAAATTTGACAGATACACAGGAGAAGCTCCCCACAGGTTGTAGTCGTTAATTTATGAAGAAGGGCAGGTCTCCCTCAATTGTAGCCTAAACAAGTGCCGGCGCCGTGGTGGCATGGTCTCCTGCTCGCGGACGGGCACGTGCCATCGCCGTCCATCGTGGACTATGCGTCGCTGCGGCAGAAGACTTGTATGCATAACGAATGGTAAGGTGCAATTTTTTTTTACCTACATTTAATGCTGCATACATGCATCAAGAGATTCGATGTGATGAATATTGTAGAAGATTTTTTTGGTTCACTTTTCGTGAACTAAATAGGGCCTAAAGCGAATGTGCAAACACAGGGTGTCGTTAGGTCTCGCGAAAAAGAAAGGCCGAAACAACACTGCGCCGCCGCCGCCGGGTACGGCCCCGCTCCTCGCCTCGGCCTCGTTGCCGGTGGTGACGAGGAGCGGGGTCCGTCTCTTCAACGGCCGTGTTCGTAGGGGGTCTTGGTCGTGTCCTAAGTTTAGGGTTTGCTTTCGCCGCCGATGTTCGACGGTGGAGTTAGGTTTTGCCGAGCGTGGCTCCTCTCTGGTTTGCTTTTTACGGCGGGCGCCGAGTACACGGAGACGGTCGACGGAGTCTTCTAGCTTGTTCGGAAAACATAAGCTCTAAGGACTTTGTTGTAATTTCTATTTTTGGTAGGGGCCTTTGTGTAAGATGGGTAGAGAGTTGTCCTACATATCTGTCTTCGTATATGCATTTGTACGTTTTCCTTATCCAGTAATACAGGTACATTTTATAAAATAACCCTATCTCATCTAAGGTCGGCCTCAATGCAAGATTTCATCCCCGCAATCATTTCCTCCTCGCATGCACGGGATGAAGAAAAAAAATCACGTGAAACGAACCATTGGCCCTCGGTGGGGTTTCACATTTGCAACTTTTTGCGAACACCTCTCACCTGTTTCAACCCCATGAGACATTTTCCTTCTCTCTCTTCCTCACTACATGCAAAAGCTCTAGTTATGCTCCCGTGGCACTTAATTTAATGTGCATGGAACACTTATTAAACCTCGCATTGAGACGGGCCTAACACCACGCCCCGCCCGACTCCACTTACAACTCACACCAGATCGCACCGCTTCCCTCTCCACAACCGGGGGAGTGACTTAGTGCCGCCGCTCCTTCTCCGCTTTGTCCTGCTTGCGACATCTCACGGCCCGATCTCCTCGCCACAGCCGCCGCCGAAAGCACAAGCTCGATACCGGCTCCCTCTCCTGAGCGACGTGAACCGGACTCGCCACCACGGAATGAGCGGCGCCGAAGCTCGCCCCTACTGATCCGATGTCAAGGGCCCCCAAGGACAAGCTCCTCGGCAGACACTTGCAACTCCGGCTACTCGCGCTTCCTCCCCTTCCCTTTCTCTAAATGATTTAGCTTCCTCGTGGGCCGCGGGGCAACACCAATTGTTGTTTTCATCGTGCTTTGTAGGCTGGGCCAGCCCGAAAATGGCCCAGTAGTAAGTCGGGTATGGTGGGATTTTTTTAAAAAAATAATCATTTTTAATAAATATTTTAATAGTAACCGTCTCAAAATATATTTTGCATGAGATAACCTATTTGGTCGCGCCACATGCTGTCGCGGCAAGATATGGTATATTCAATGGTGTTTTCGACGTGGAAAAGTTTAAGGACTAGGTTAGTTCAATACACATATTTGGCCAAGGTTGCCCGGATCGAGTTTGAACCAAGGAGCCCCCTGATATTTACTATGCAGCAGTATAGCATTCACATCTGGAACGATCGATCTAGCCAAAAGCTGCGTCTATAATAGTATCCAGAACGTCTCATCTCTTGTCATATGTGCGTTGCGCTACCTGCGACTAAGTCAGCATCTCCTAATTGGTATAGGTCATGCACGCATGAGGTCATGGTTGCATCATTCTTCCTGGCGACGGAGTAACCATTGTTGATCGCCTTGGCGTGTCTCTCTTCTTGTAACAGATTGAGTCGCGTCTCGACCTGTCCGGCGAGAAATCACAGCTGAGCGCACACAACGACTTTGTCAGTGTTTGCTTGTAAATTTAAGCGATCTACTAGCCAATGTTTTGGATGTACTTATGACATGAAAACGGATGGAAACAAGGGGAAAAGCTCCTCGCTCTTTTTTTTTTTTTTTTGTATTGGTACTTTTAATGAAAAGGAGATCGAGACTGAAAAGGCTAGGATTGAAAACGAAATTAGGATATAGGGCGCAAACGGCCACATACGGACGAAGAGCCCGGAAATTAAATTCAGATGCACCTGAATATGATATTGTCAAGTGCGCATGTATAAAGTCTCACACAATAATTATGCATATACGAAGATTTGTATAATACACTACCAAAAGATTTATTTTACGTGGCGTTTAGCGAATCTTAACTGTAGTTGTTTTTAAATTAACTGAGGCGGGTAAAAAACTCCCTCGCAAAATCTATCAATTGTGGTGCCTTTTTTGTTACGTATCTGCCACGGTTAATGTATATTAATTGTGGTGGTTAGTCTAACATAACCATGACGGTTAATCATTAACCGAGGTCGGCATTCCAACCACCACAGTAAATCAGGCCCAGCCTACCGGTCCAAAGACCTAATTCCAATGTCACATACAAGGACTTAGGGTTAGGGTTCACTCACTTCCCTCACTCACCCAGCCTCCTCCGCGACGCGCCCTCTCCTAGCTCCCGGCACTTTCTCCCATTCTCCTCTCCCCTCCTCCCTCTCCTCCCCTCCCGACGACGCGTAGGCGGCTACGCGCGGCGACGCCATGTGGACCTCGAGCGGACACACCTTTGCTCCTTCGTGGCGGCAGCCCAGCGTCGCGAGCGCCTAGGCATGGCGTGGCAGTGAAGATGCGATTGATGGAGGAGTGCAGAGGCGTGGTGGTGTACCGGCCTTGCACGGTGCGTCGAGCAGCTCCAATAGCGTGGGGATCCACCTTCCCGGGCGGGGGGATCCAACCCCAAAGCAGATCGACCTCCCCTCCGTGTGGATCCAAATGAGGACAGTCCGATCCACAACGCCGCCGCAGATCCGGCGGTGAGGAGCTTGGTCCACCCATCTTGTAGCGAGGCATGCCCGATGCGGCTACGACAAAGCATGGATCCCCGGCATCGACGGCGCGATGGCGCGGTGTGGATCCTTCTGTGGCGGTTGGAAAAACCGTCACGGTTAATCCAAATAACCGTCACAGTAAATAAAAACAGTAGTCATGCACTTTCATGTCATATGTGTTAACATGTTAACATGCATATATTTGGTTATTTGGTGTATAAACATAACACAATGGCATGTAATTTTGTTATTCATATATCACGCATAAATTAAAAATGGGATATAAAACTAGACGAAAAACACACTCGCGAAAAACCATGCATATATTTGGTTATTTGGTGTATAAAGTATTAGCATAACACAATACCATGCAATTGTTATGTATCACGCATAAATTGAAAATGGGATATAAAACTGGACAAAAACGCTCGCGAAAAAAACGAAACGGGAAGGCATCTTTTCCATCCGTTTTCATCCTACTTGCGAGGTAGAGTTTGCATGAATATTTTGTAGGCACCTCCGTCCGTAGTTATGTGAATGAATAAAAAAAGATGCACCCCCACCCCGGTGTCCCGGCCACCCGTTTCCCTCGGTTTGAACGAAGACTCGACAATGAGTCAAGATCCATCGTTGCTTCATGACAAGTCGAACTTGGCTTGAAATAAATCCCTCCATCAAGTCAGTTAGTCTGCTCTAGTATGTTCGTTGTTGGCATCCCCAGTGAACACGAAATCGCAAGCGTTGCTGATCTAGCTAGGTACCCAAACTAATTCTTCTGTTGAAAAAGAATTGAGATGGGGTCGAACTCTGCAGGTGCTATTGCAGGGACAATATTTTCGGCCTTGAAAAGGCTGTTTAAGCTCGACAAAGTCACCGGAGGAGCCAGCGTGGAGCTGTGGGTGGCGATTACTGCGGTGCTACTGGTGATTCGGTTCCTCATGGAGTCCTTCAGCGCGCGAGGCTACAGCAGCAGATCCACGGCGGCCACCGTCCAGGTCCTCTCCCTGCTCAACTACAACATGGTGTACTACACCATTGGGCAGATGCAGCTATCGGCGGCGCGGGTGAACGACTACTTCCAGGTGTGGGCGGTGCTCCTGGCCACCCTTCAGTGCAGTGTCAATCTCGGGCGCCCGTACAGCAGGTCCAAGCAGATCCCTGTGCTTGACATCATGTCGTCGTTGTGGGCGGCCAATCTCCTTCGCGTGCAGACAGTCTCCGCTCTCAAGATCCCTCTTTGGTTGATCTGGACACTCAACGCAGCCCGGGTGGTCTCCTGTTTCTTCTCCTCAGACAAGGCAGACGCAGGCAATGAAGGCAACACGAGGCTCGTCACAGACTACATGAGGTATGAGCACACGCTCCCTGCAGGCAATAGTGGCAACGCCTGTTCTTCCACCATGTGCGGGTACAACTACTTGGTCCATGGGGAAGATAAGCTCTATAGGGAAATTCTTCAACAGGAGCGAAACGTTGGATCTGGCAGCTACAAGGTTCAGCTCAGCCTACGACACAAAGATCTCATCACCATAGAGAAGATATGGGTCGTCGGCGGAGACAGTAGCGAGAGTGGTTTGCTGGGAAAGACTATAGACGCCAAGAACCGACTGAAAGATGCATGTCTCTCGTTCGCCCTTCACAAGCTGCTTCGTCGCCGGTTCTACGACCTCCCCATACACGAGGCCACGGTGGCAGCAGCTCGAGATAAGAAGAGGCGGCTTGTCTTTGACTACATCCTGGAGAAGACGGAGGAGAACTACGAGAGGGCATTCCGTGTCACTGAGGTAGAGCTGTCCTTCCTCCGGGACACATTCTACAACAGGCACGCTGCTGCAACATTTGCCGGTGGGTTGTCGTTCCTGAGGATTACTCTGTCTCTATCGCTGATTCTGGCCGTTGGATACATCGCATACCCTGTTGGTGATATACCCCAGAGAATTGATCCCAATGACAAGAATCACATCGTTCATGGAGTGTTTGCCTCCCGATTGTTCATTGCCCTCATTGTTGCCAAAGAGCTGTGGGAAATCTACATGTATGTGTTCGCGCTATGGACCAAGGTTCAGATGATCTGCATGTATGTAAAGCATCAACGTTTGCGGCGTCCGCTAGCTGAAAAGTTTTGGAGGCTCCTGTTGTGGTTTATGCCCACTGGTAAATGGAAACGTCGAATCCGTCAGTACAACCTCTTGATTTCAGCTCGCAATGTTTTCAAGAATACGTCGACAGTCAAGCTAACTGCAGAGGTACAGAAGGCCATATTTGATTCGTTCAAGCAGCTGCAGCAAGATGAGCAGACGCTGGAGAGCTACTTCGAAAATGCCTTCGGATCAAATCAGCACCTCAGCAGTAACTTGGAGTGGACACGCGGACTGGATACTTTCACCCACAGAATACTGCTCTGGCATATTGCGACAGGAATCTGTGAGGTTAAACTCACGGATGATGCCAGACAGCGTCAGGTTTACTGGATGCAATCAAAGCCACTGATCAAGAAGTCGAAACTTTCCAGAGATTTGTGGGTGGATTACATAACGGCAATCAGCATATCCAACTACTGTGCATATCTGCTTACCCAGAGGATGGTACCAGAGAATGGCCTTGTTGCTAATAGAGTATTCAACGAGGTACGCCGGGAAACAAAACGTGCTATTTTTGGCGAGGATTGGTATGTAAGCTTGCAAGGGATCTATGATAAACTCGTGGCGATTGCTGCTGCCGAAGACCAAATACAAGGGCCCAACGAAGCCCCTGTGGGACAAAACCAGCAACAAGACGGTGCTGTTCAGATAGCCACTGAGGAGCAAATGTTCCAGGCAGATGGAGTTATTGATCAAGATCCTGAGGAAGGCAATAATGGTGGCAACTTTAGAGTCGTCGAAGGGGAACCACACAGGGAAGAGCCTAATAATGGACCCAATGGAGACAACGATGGCTTTGACAATACCATAATTAAGATGGGTTCAGAGCTTGGGGTACAACTGATTGAAGCATATACATATGAAAACCAGGAAGGCCTCTGGAGGGACCTGGCAAAATTTTGGACGGATTCCTCCTCCACTTAGCAGCGTCCACAAAAGCAGCCAAGCATAAGACACATCTACTGGAAAACGGAGAGCTCATAACGCACCTGTGGGCTCTCCTCTCCCACGCAGGTTATGTTGGGAATGTGGGCCACGGGTACCAGATCCTGGACCCAGAAGACCTTAACGACGTGGACCCACTCAGCTGAGCTATGCCCCCGCCTTCTTCAACACCAGATATGTCATCAGCGATTTAGGTTGTGTTTGGTTTCCTAGACTAGTTCTAGCCTGGCTAGGACAAACCTGGTTCCATCAAGCCAATATGGGTTGTTTGTACTGTCTAAGCCCGTTGACAGTGTTTTTGTTGCCTAGTTTGTTTTGATACAGCCACCTCTTTTTCAAATAGGTAACTTTACCCTCTTTGAGAAATTTCATTGAACACGTGGTAGGCATCCTATGCGAGCAACAGCACACAGCAGAACTATGAGCACAGCAGCACCATGGCGGGCACAACAGTCGGCACAACATGACGAGAACACAGTGGGCTCTACATCGACCCATCCTCCCCATAGCGTGGGCAGGGTCGCGGGTGGTGGAGGGGCTTGAGGGAAGCATTCCCCCGGCGGCGCTCGTGGTGCTACCATACTCATATATATGTATGCACTATCAAAAAGGGGGAATTTAGGGGGTGTTTGGCATGGCTCCAACTTCAGGTAGAGCTGCTCCACTCCAGAACTCTAGATGGAGCTGGCTCTAGATGGAGTTGGAGCTGGCTACTTGGGGTGTTTGGCTAGAAAGTTGATCTCAGCTCCAAATAAGGAGTTCGTCGGGGTAAATTGACATGGTTGCCCTCAATCACTTTGGGCCCACATGTCATACTCCCTCTCTATCTCCTATCTCTGTCTCGACAACGATGGCGGGCAGCACGCTCGTTCCTTCACCGACACCGTGTGCTCATGGCCATCTTCCCAGGGCACCGCCGCGTTGCTCGCTGAGGATTCTTTAGAGCGCGGCAAAGAAGTCGTCGAGTGTTGGCCGTCGTTGAGGAAGACGTCGCGCCCTTCTTCTCCTTCTTGCAGGCTAGGGTTAGGGTTGGAGGATGCAGGGGCAGGGGAAGGATGCGTGGGGGAAGGGGCCGTCGCCGGCTAGGATAGGGAAGCAAGGGGGCGGTGCCGCCCGGCTAGATGGGCACGGTTGGGAGGACCGGTGGCCACCGACGCGGACGTGAGGGATCGGGTGGCGTCGCAATCGTGCCTCGCGCGAAGTTTGCGAAAGGAGAAAGGCATTGGGGCGGGGAGAGGGAGCCGAGGGGCAAAGTCGCCGCCGTGGTAGGGCACGACGGGAGGTGCCGTGGGCAACAGAGGAGTGGGTACCGCGGTCACCGGCAAGGCGGATGGGCGCCACCGTTGCCCTTCGCAAGAAGACCGCGAGCGCTGAAGGGACGGGAGGCGGATGGGAGAATAGAAAAGAAAACGGTTCGCTTGTGTAATGAATGGCATTGCGGGTAATTTCAACGGAACTCCGAGACTAGGTCTATTTTTAAGGTTCTCGAGCTGAGGTAGAGGTGCTCCAAAACTCCAACCATATTTGCACTACAGCTCCAAAGTTTTGGAGCTCCATGGAGTTTTGGAGCTAGGGTGTTTGGCTAGCTCCACCCAGCTCCACCCTGGAGTTCGGCTCCAGAGCCATGCCAAACACCCCCTTAGTCTATGTTATGAGGTTTTGCAATTAGTGACTCACCATTCCTTCCACATCTAAAGAGTCACTAATTGTGAAACTCTAGCTTGTGCAATTTAATGCTATCTCTTGTCTTTGTGAGCATTATTTAGGTGATACTATGAGATATGAGCATTCATTCCAATTGGCATCAACTTGTGAAGATAATTTCAATAGAACAACTGAACTTGTTGATCTTTGGGCATACCATTGGTTGGGATGGATAGCTCTCGATGTAAGCTTTCCGGAAAGTCCAAGATCACCAAATCGGAGTTCGAGTAAAAAGTTATGGCATTTTTCGTGAGGTGACCTGTGTTGTCTCTATGAGCTGCGGCAGTGCCGCGCATAAGGACGGCAGTGCCGCACCTGTAGCGGTCATGACAGTTGGGTGTTGAACTCTAATGACTAGTTTTGGTTATGGGTGTATATATATACTCATCCTATGGCCCCCTGTGCTATTTGTTGACGACCAAAACATTGCAAACCTTCCATAAAGCCATATGAAGACTATTTTCAAGTGATGTCAAAATTATGAAGATCATATTTCAATTGGTATTGATGGGGTAATCTTTCAACTTGGTGTATCAAGAAATATATCTTCAAATGGCATCTCAATTTGACAACAAGAGCTTGCAATGGACTTTCAAATGATATCAAGCACAAGTTTGGGTTATCTCCTTGAAGATGATGATGACAAGAGATGGGCATAAATGAAATTATCCTATATAAAGAAGTACTAGTCCCATCAAAGCACTAAATCAAAGTATTGAAATCATTATCATGGTGGAGATTGTGAGCCTTAGAGCAAAGGTATGTCACTCCATGAACTCTTTTATTACCTTTGTGCATCTAGGCCCATACATGCTAAGTGTGTGCATGTGTATGCAATATTTTGAGTCACACCATGAGTTTGTTCTTACGGTGACGATTATAGATTTCTTTAGATATTTGGTTTATACCTCTTATGGTGTTGGCATGAGTTAGTCTTATGTTCAAACTGTCATCTTAGTGAGGTATGAGCTAAATATACTAACTTCTCAAGAAATCTTTGTTTAAATTGTTACATACTTTGTTTGGTAGAAAACTTAGGAGAGAAATCCTATATGCTAAACATTTGCCTACTCTTGCTCTCACTTATCTACCATCATTTCTTTCTTTCGGTAGAGAGATCCTTTTGGAGATTAATGCCAAAGGGAGAGAAATATTGGGAGAAAGTGAGATTGATATGTTGTTTTAAAGGGGTAAAGAAGAGGCATGTATGATTTTTAAAATTGTTGTGTGGTGTGTGCAAAGATAGTTTAAATTGATGCTCTCTAAGGATCATTTATGCTAGTGTGTGACATTATTCATGCCTTGTATGGTGGATTGTTTATATCCCGAGTGCATAAACCGTCATGAGCATCACGTTATCATGTTACACCTTGAACCCCCCCCCCCCCCACCCCAAATGCTATGATACAACAGGAGTTCTCACACTTCACCTTAAGTATGTGCATTTGGCATTTGAGGCCAAAGTTTAATTCCATTCAAAGCACATATTTGGGAGGAGCTCACTATATCATAGGATTCAAAATCTTAATGTTTATCAATCTCTTGTAAGCTTTAATTGTGTTGTCATCAATCACCAAAAAGGGGGAGATTGAAAGTGCATCTAGCCCTTTAGTGGGTTTTGGTGAATTGAATGACAACATAATTAAATGTCTAATAAGTTTGCTAAGTGTTAAAAGGGAAAGTGAGTCTATTGCATATACTTATGGATTGTGTATTAACAAGTATATCCAAGGTTCAACAAGTAAGCAAACTTGATGGTACTCCACATAGTGTTGAAGCAAAGGCCAAATTGTATATTATTGTATTGGAAGATTATGGAAACAATCTAATTCAAGCAAAAGATAACAATGCAAATGGAATCAATAAAATGGCTTATATGTTGTGGGATATCACAAAGATCATGTGAAAGCAAGCATACTTGGCAAAAGACAAATGAGACATGAGTTGATGGTTTTGGGTTGGTCTCTATAATGGTTTGTTTCCCATGAATAGAAGATTGAAATAAGTGTTGGAGTGTCAAGCCAAAATGATAGGATATGAGGAACCGTGAATTGGCTTGACCATATTGATGTTGATCCATGTATGTCTCTATGTGAGTCAAATCGAAGCTTGATTGATCTCAACATTCATATCTAGAAGATAATTAAGCAAGGATCAAAGTGTTGAAGAAATGGTTATTCAATGGATGATTAATGTGATGTGACTTGAGTATGCCTTGATAAGGTGAAGATAGCAAAGAAAGGGCTTCAAGGTACTAAGCGAAGGTGAAGGGCAAGCGGTGGCTTAGGACCGAGGTACTATGGCTAAGGTGCGTAAGAGAGTACTTACATTTAGTCGAGGAACTAATCAAGTGATGAGGAGTCATATTGTGTTAAGGATCAAATGATTAGCGTGAGTGACTTGAAGCCATGGAGGTGAATTCATATTTGTGGAAAAGGTTCGAGTCACATACTCAAGGAATATTTGCTCTTAGATATGAGACAAAGAAGATAGAGGATGATGTACAAGTTGATGGAACTCCTCAAATGCAATGGATGGCAACCTGGACTCATGGAGGTTTAATTTCGCTTATGTTTTGAATCTTGAGTTTAGGAAATGTCGCATCAGAAAAGAGGGATCCAAGGACAACTAGTCAAGTGTCGAACCAAATGCTCAAACTCACACTAGTTGCATCACCTCTCCTACCCAAAATAGCCAACAAAACACGAAAACCCGATTCTCTCAAAGTGGGACCGCGGCTTGCCGCTGGTTGAGAGGAGCACCGCTCCACTTAATCCCGACCGTTGGGCCCCGGGGTATAAATACCCTTCGCCCCTCCCCAACGGTTACCACTTCTTCCCCAACATTCATTTCGTGGAAGAACGAGAACCAAAGTTCTTCTCTCTCTCCTCCATTGCTCCACCTCCACTCCCCAAGTGAGATTTCGATTCCCACCATCAAAACTTGAGGGAAAAGAGGGGAAACCGCAATTGGAGACCGTATCTACAAGTTCCCCGTCTTGAAAGAGCATTTGGTTCGCGTTTGGCCGGCAGTCTAGGGTTTGTTTCTCTTGGAGCTTGCTCCTAGCCGGCTAGGCGTCACCCTTGAGCTTGCCAACTCATGTGGCAGCCTTGGGAGGTTTGTAACCTCACTCAAAATCAAGAAAATCACCCCTCATCTCAAGGGTTCACTCCCTTGACTTGAGAATGATGGCAAAGCAAGCCTTGGTGGCGAGCTAATCCTTTTGTGGATACCTCAACAATGAGGAGGTAAGCCAGCCTTGGTGGCGACGCTGAACCACGGGAAAAATCGTTGTGTCACTGTGCGCTTCATCACTACATTCATGCAATTTTAGGATTTGAGCTTGATCTTCTTTTTGGCAAAGCTTTCTATGGTATACTGCAAAGTTTCATCCGTAATTCAGCTAATTATCGGAGCGGAGCAAAGGCTTTGCCGAAGCGAGGCAAAGATCTTGTGGCGCTATTCTTATATGATCTCGAGCTGAATTTTTGCAAGGTCATCATTGAGTATATCTTGTACATCTTCACCAAGTTTGAGCTGTGTTAAGCTCACGGCCATCGGGGAGCTGGGGTTGCCCTTGATTAATTTCATATTGGGCTGAAATTTTAGTAGGCCTATTCACCCCCACCTCTAGGCCATCTTCTCGGCATCAAGGTCTTTACAAGCGGGCGGCGAAGCCGCCAAATGGGCGGACGGCTCAAAGCGGCGCGCGCGGGCGGCGACGACAGAAAGGTGGTTCAAATTGGGGCGGCTCAGCGCACATTGCGAGGCGGCGGCAGGAAGGAGCATCGCAAGGCGGCGGCGGCGGAAGCATCGTGGGGCGGCGGTGCATCGCGGGTGGCGGCGCATCACATGCGTGAAGGAGGATTTTGCATCCGCCGCAACAGGCTCGTGAGCGATTTTTTTTGCTATCGGTTTTTTCGGTAAAAACCAAAAAACCGAAAATTAAAAACCGAAACCGAATTGGTCGGGATTGTGCCAAACTGGTCGGCTTTGCTTTTCTAGAAACCGAACTATTTTTTGCCGAACCGAACCGAACCGAATTTTCGGTTTTTACCAAACACCCCGGTGAGGAGGAGGCTGGAATACAAGCGTGTGAGTGGTGGCATGGTCTGCTTTTCTCTAGTAGACAAGACAATGAAGAATGCGTAATGAAGATAGTGAACGTATACTTCCAGTTTAACATTTTTAAGAGCAATTCCAACATTTTTGCATAATGGGTTTGCATTCTTGAGCTATGCAAAATACGTTGAAAAGAGCTCTCAAACAGTTTTGCAAACGACTTTGCATATTTGCTAAACTTTGCAAAATCCTCCCCTAGACTCTCATATCTGCAAAGTCGATTTCACTTTGCATATCCCCTCCAGCGGCGCCGAAACCCGTACGTATTAGAAGAGATGGAAGGGCATACACATAATTTTGTTTTACGCCTCGGGGGTTACTCGATATAAGTTTTTAAGAGGTGAAAGGGCATAAACAAAATTTTATTCCTCTCTTGGAGATGAGCTCTTTTTTTGACTTAACATTTGGATTTAGGAGTTAGCAAAATAAGGACAATTACCAAACCACAGAGGCAACCTCTAACAAGGGGAGCCGGCGACTTCGACAGCCACCGTTGCAGACGTGTGGCATTTGGAGTGTGGACCCTCCACCTGCGGGCTGCAGCCCGCGGTCTGGTCTTGAAGTTGAAGCGCGTCGGGACAGGGACAGAGGACGGCCATCGTGGTCTCGTGGACGGTACTGGCCGGCAGGCCGTGTACCTGTGCGCGTCTTGCATTAGTGGGCTCCTTTATCTGTCATTACATTTATTTATGGAGCAAACAATGACAAATCATTTTTAGGTTGGACCCAATCAACGGATGTCGCATTGTATCTTGGCAAGGTCGGCAACAAGAGTATAATAAAGGTCGTAAGTAGGACTATACTGATTGCTAAAAACAAAAGTAAAAAGTTGTAGGATGATGCAAAGAATAGAAGAGAGAGAAACGGGTTTAGACAAATGAAGCAAGAAATTTTGTGAGGGAGATAAGTTGGTCATGTATTAATACATAATGAAAAAGTAACTACTATATATATAGGAAAATACTTTCTACTCCCGTAAAGTAGTTACTCCCATGTGTAGATCTCTAGATTTAAGGTGTATACGATCGAACAAAGTGTATATGGATGAAGATATGATCATACTATATATGTGAGTGGGCTAAGAGATGAGCTATCAGGATCTATACAGTTAACGTTGTATTATTAGCCTTGCTCTAAGGCTGCAGTCCCAGCATCTCCTTGGCGCACAATGTTTACACGTCGGTGTGAAAAAGGCCTGCATTGCATATACAATGGGTACTGGCCGAGGATGGAGATGAGCAGAGAGACAAATTTTTATTGCCAATATGCAATCGTAACATAATGTCATATTTTAATATTTTAAATTTAACCAATTATAAATAAAATATAAAAACATTTATGATATCAAATAAATATCATTAGATTAATTAAATATTTTAATTTATAATAAGTTAATATGAAGCCATAGATATGAATATTATTTGTTAGGAACTTGGTCAAATGTGATCCACTTTAATTGAAACGCAACTCATAGTTTTTTTTTTTTTTTTTTTTTTTTTGACAGAGCGAGCAGCACTAATAGTCTAATACTTGTAGCAACTAACTGTTTGTACTACTAGTTCAGGATGAAACTAGATTGATTATAGACAGATACCAGTGATTCTGTATATTATGTCTCAGAATTTTTTCTCTCATGTTACAGCCGGATATGGATCATTTGGATATTGATATTTGTCTCGTATACATATCATACAACAAAATCTTAAGTATTCGAATTTGGATACAGATATTAAATGTTCGGATTCAGGTATACAAAATATCCATATATAGGTTTGACCCTTTCAAAAAGATGGACGGATACCGGGAAATATCCGTCAGATGTATGTCCTAGCACCAGCAGCCGCTTACTACTCCTTCCTACCCCATTGTGGACGCCCAAGTATCATCCGTAGAGAGAAAAGGGCAAGCAGCTCTTGCCGTTCGTCCAGAGATCTCTCCAAGCAGCTAAGTACTGGAGATCCAGGTATGGAAAGACTACCTTTGCACTATATTACAGTTTCAACTTTCTCGGACGTACTCCTACATAATTGACTCACTGAAATATGTTCGGGGTGCAGTTTCCACTGATTTCACTGCTAATAGTAGGGCCATCCCGTTTAGATGATCATAGATATTGCATCAATCTAAACCTAGTCTGAAGCTTAGTTTGAAAATCTGAATTTCTGCTGCCGTAGTATATCCACTAGGTTGTAGTTGCATCTTTCTGATCTAATTAATATTGGGGATCAAGTTTGTTTATCATGTGTGTGTGTATACATACCTCGATTAATTATTTCCTTACCGTGTTAATTTATGAATTATGATGTGCACAAATCTCCTTGCATACGCTTTTTGTGTGTGTTGTGTGTCTCTCTTTAATTTCTCTTTACATGTTTCTGAGTCAGTTTGGGATTTGATCTTGCAGGACGTGCACAGTACTTTAGAAGGATTTGATCTTGCAGGTTGTGCACAGTAGTTTAGAAAGACTAGTGATCGAACCAATGGTGTTCTCCTTCTTCATCATGATGAATAAGAAAACATACATCTTGCTTCGCATTGAGTTCCTGGTGGTGATTGTCACATTTCTGTTCCTTGCTATGTCCATCATGGACATCTTCCGTCGCCGCTTTCACAGCCCGCTTATCAAGTCCATCTTTAACATCCTGGACACAGTATCTGACTCCATAGTGGTCTACATCCTTGGTGCCATGAAGACAGCACCGATCAAGAATCACTTGTTCCCAGTGTGGGCCATTGTTCTTGTCAATTTCCGCAACAGCATCGATTTCATCTCTGGGTATGGTGTTCCTGACAAACGTGGTCGACGGTTCACCGAGTGGAGAAATGTAATCAAGCTCTTGGGAGTAGGATTCCTGTATGGATCCAGCGATTCCAAGTTTTTGCTCCCACTCTGGTCCCTCTGGAGCATGCAGATACTGAGAAGCTTCTACAGATACAAGACACGTAATCTTGCGGTTCGGTCCATCTGGCATGGCCACAGTTCAAGCCTCATTTCAGAGTACATGCGAACTGATCGTGAACCTGGCAACTTTAGAGATGCAGACTGTGACCCACAGACAATGCAAGGATACAAATACTTGGTCTATGGAGAAACAAAGCGAAGTGTCACGCTGAAGAAGCCTCAGTATGTTCTCCGTATTGACCCTTGCAAGCAGCAACGGAGGAGAAGAAGCAACATAGGCATAGATACACTAACTACACTGGACAAAATCTGGCAGTCTGATGGCCAACTTCTGCAACGCCAAAACGACAGTAGTAGCCAGGGCGACGACATGAAGGATCTCTCGCTTGCCTTTGCGTTGTACAGGTTGCTCCGGTGCAGGCTTGAAGATGTGACGCTGCACAAGGACGCCATTCGCGTTAACCGAAAGCTGATCAGAGCAAGAATTGCTGAGAAGGAGAATGACATGCGCACCTTTAGGGTCATGGAACTTCAGCTTGCTTTCCTCAATGACTACTTCAACACCCGCTACCCGATGGTGTTCTGGTGTGGTCTCCCTTCACTCTTCATCAGCCTCGCGCTGTCTGTGCTGACCTTTGCTGTGGTATGCTGGCTTTCTGTGGACATCCGCAGGGTGATTAAACCCCCAGAGGGTGATACCACCCACCATGTGCATGGATTCAACGTTGACGTCAGTATCACTTGGGCATTCATGTTTTTCATGATGTTCAAGGAGATATGGGAGATAGTTACCTACTTGCTATCGGACTGGACAAGATTACTCCTCACATGCTTATACCAACGGTGCAAGAGTAAATGCATGAGGAATAGGTTTGCAGAGGGAATAATACTATTCTTCTTCAAATCTAAAATTGTTAGTGAACGGTGGCATGGTGTCATTGACCAGTATGTCTTCTTGCAGTCGTATGATGGCAAACCAAGAATTTGGAATCTGCTGCATCAACTAACAGTTGGAATGGTGGAAAAAAAGGATGAAGGGGTAGATCTTGGTGAGGCCATCAGTATTCCAGATTGCCTGAAGCCTGCTATTCTGGACAAGCTTCGCTCACTGCACCTTACGAAGGCTTACCTTGCCAAGACAATGAAGTCACTGCCAGAGAAAGGGCCGAGGGAGAAATACCGATGGGCCTGCTTTCAACTGCCGACATGCTCTCACATTATTCTTGTATGGCACATCGCCACCAGCATTTGTGAGATAGAGCTGGCTAAAGGCAATGGCGTCGATCTAACAAAACCTGGGTTCCTTTGCAATCTCTTGTCGTGCTTCACTACGTGTTGCTCCTCCAAATCATACCTTATAGATGAAAACAAATTAAGTGGTAAACTTCAGGAAAGCTACATCATTGCAAATAGCCTGTCGCGGTACTGTGCATATCTGCTTGTTTCGAAGCCTGAAATGATCCATGACAGCTTCCTCGTGCCAAAGATAGTACTCCAAGAAACTATTAAGTATACTCGTGATCAATTATTGAAAGATCATGACTCCCTACAGAGCAGGTATGACAAACTAATGGAACAAGCAGAGAATGCTGCTGCAGAAGAAACTGACAAAATGATGGCAGAAAGGGAGAATGTTCTGAAACAAGGGGCCATTCTGGGATACCCGCTCATCAATTCCGAGAGTGAAGAAGACCGCTGGGTGATCCTGTCTGAGGTATGGGCAGAATTACTAGTACATCTTGCCCCTAGTTGGAATGCAGCAGCACACAAGAAGTCCCTCGAGTCAGGAGGCGAGTTTATTACCCACATCTGGGCATTGCTATGGCATTGTGGGATTGAGAAGAGCAAACTGTGGCCAGTGGAAGATGTTCCTAATGAGAACAATGCCCCTAGAGCACGAGCACCGCAGGACGATCATGCTGAAAGTGGCCATGACCAGAATGGGAAAGAGATGCAGCAAGCTGATGCAAAAATAGGGATAAAAGAGGAAGCAGACACATGTAGATCAGATTTGATGCAGGGAGCTGCAGGTGCACAGGTGCAGGATGGTAAGGTGGAGAATGGAGTCCATGGAAAGGATGGGATTAATGTGATTACTCAAACAGAGTTTGTGGAACGTGCAGATGTGGACCGCACATGGATAGATCTTCAGACTGAAGAGCACAGTCATCAGGAGGACACGGAAGAACATATACAAATGGTGGTCCTGGGTCGAAACACGCATGCAGAAGATGCAGGTGAAGGGATAGCCAGCGTGCAGAGTGAGAACATTGTAACAGGCAGAGCCCTGCCCTTGCCTCATCAGAATGTGGTTAGAGGGATGAAGAATCTCAGGAACACATGCTACTTCAACGCAGTTCTGCAGAGCCTCCTTGCACTTGGTAACATGCGTGTGAGCATGTTAGAACCAGATGCTCTGCCTCTGAAAGGTTCACTTGGCCAAGAACTGAAGAACCTCTTCATGGAGACAACCTATGGCAACAATGATGCCAGCACCCCCTTGTGCCTGAGAAACTGTTCAATATTATGTGCTCACGCAATTCAAAATTCCAACGTGACGTAACGGAAGACAGCAATATCATGCTCATCTCTTTGCTTGATGATTTGAATGATGAGGAACCAGGAATGGTGGAGTCCCTCTTCTATGGACAGATTGGTAAAAATCTACGTTGCAAAGCTTGTGGGAATGCCACATATAATGACGGAGAGAAGCTTGATCTCAGTTTGGCGATACCTGCAAAGAAGCATGTATCAGTTGAGGACTGCTTGGACTTGTATGCCCGGGGGAATATTGACAATTGGCTCTGTACAGACTGTTCTCCTGCTGCTGGAAATGCCTCTATGAAACAAACTGAGAAGTCAGACAGTGGGACACACCTCAAGGCGCAACCCAGCTATCCACCTGATGAGAAACAAATAAGCATGCCAGACAACAATGGAGATGAAAATCAAATGGAACAAAGCCCGAAAGTAGAAAAGAAGATATGCAGTACGGTGGCAAGAGAATCTAATAAAATAACCAAAGCACCACCTGTACTACCCATTCAGCTGAAGAGATTTAGCTATGATCCACATGCACAGCATGGTAAGACCCAGAAGTTAGCTGCGGAACATGTGATCTTTGAGGAGACAATGGATATAACGGTTCATGCACCCCAGGTATGGACACAATATGACTTTTTAGACAAAGAATACGACTCTCTTTTCTATTAATACTTAGAACTAGTTAAAAAATTCATATGAATCTGAAAGTTCTTTTCAAACTTAATTTTGAATTTTTTATATATAATTGTCAATGTTTCATATATTCAGGCATACAGAAAATGAACTCTACAAATACCATCTTGTTGCTGTCATTGTACATGATGGACTAACATTATATGGAGGACACTATATTACCTATGTGAGAGGAAGCAGGATTGGGTATCAGCAGCAGTTGGGTGGTGCTTCTAGCACATGGTTCTGTGTAAGTGATGAGCACGTCCGAGACGCCTCTCTAGAGGAGGTACTTGAGTCTCAGGCCTACATTCTTTTCTATGAAAAACTAAAACAGCCAGATGTTAATACAAGTCTGAGACACACAGCTAATTGATCCCTCATCAGCAGAACAATAAGCAATGATGGATGAACTTGGAAGCAATCTTGCATTAGCCTTCTGAATTGCTTGAAGATTTTAAGTGACAGTTGCAGCTTCCTTCCATTATGGAAATTATCCTTCTATGGTAGAGTATTTGGACACTTCGCAAGGATAAAAATTTTCATGTCATACAACCTTCCTTGGAACGCTGCAAGGTCATTTTCAAGAAAGAATCCGCAAGGTCCAAGAAACGCCCTTTTTTGACTGATACATGGCTAAAGCCTTTGTTGTAGTTTTCCTTGTCTTTTTCTCTCTTTTTCTTTGTTACTTAACCCTTTTGTTGGATCTGTTTTGTTTCTTTCAATAGTGTAGTTTCAGTAGGGACACCCCCAACCCCCGCCCCCCCAAAAAAAAACACACACACACCCCTTTTCACCTAAAAAAGTTCTGTATATGATACTGCCATATATTTATCTTTCCTGCTCCTTCAACAATCAAGAGCATTTTGACCACAACACATCCAGTTCAGGAGACACAATGTGAAGAGAACAGCTATCAAATTCTCAGTTGAACACAGTAAACAAAAAAAAGTCGAGGAAATGGAATCGACATCCTCATTGGTAAACGGGAGGGAAACAGCTTGGAACAGGAGGAAGTCGTTACCTGCTGGGGGAGGTTGTCAGAGCTGGCGAGCGCGCGAGGACGCCATAAGGCGTGTGCGGGCGCTGGTCCGGCGGGAGGGCTCGACGTTCTCCTCCTCCGCATCCATCTTCGGTCGCCAGGAAACAGCGGCCGGGCGGCCCTTTGCGCTGGAACTGGAGAGCATAACTAAGCGGGCGGCGTCGGCGTCGGCACTGGTGGTCGACAAGTGCGGCGGCCGCCGGTGGGGAGGGAGAAGTTGGGTTGGGCTACTGGACTACTTCGTGGGCTCGTGTCTTCTTCCCATACCATGTGAAGTTCTGGATAAATATTGGGCCAGGCGGTCTGGTCAGGCTTGTATGATCTCACACCCGACCCGACCAGAACACAACACCTTCTGATGGGTTGGGCTATCATCTTACGACCAGACTTGAACGGGCCGAGATTGGAAAAGTAACCCAGTAGGCAACGGGTGTTAGATGGGCTGAATTGATGCAACGTTAGCAACTTGGCAGGCAGGAGAGGGGGGTAGACTCGCCGGCTAATGCTACCTGCTTGATTAACCCACCCCTATAATACTTTCACGACCTCACACGGTCCATCTTGCCTCGTGCTTTTTAGTCCATGACGTTGCAAAGCTTGCGGGAATTGAATGCCACATCTAATGACGGAGAGAAGCTTGATCTCAGTTTGACGATACCAGCAAAGAAGCCTGAATCAGTTGTGGACTTGTATGCCCAGGCGAATATCCAGGATTGGCGCTGTACAGACTGTTTTTCTGCTGCTGGAAATGCATCTACCGAGCAAACTGAGCAGTCAGACATTGGAACACAAATAGGTGTACCAGACAACAATGGAGATGAACAACAAATGGAACAAAGCCAGAAACTGGAAAACAAGATATTCAGAACTGTTGCAGGAGAATCTAATAAAATAACCAAGGCACCACCTGTACTAATTATCCAGCTAAAAGAGATTCAACTATAATCCACATGCGCCACATGATAAGACCCAGAAGTTGGGGAACCTGTGATCTTTGAGAAGACACTTGATATAACAAAGTTCATGCACCCAAGGTATGGACACATTTATTCAGTTCAATATGATATATTTTTTTTCTATTAGTATTTAGTACTAATTAAATAATTTCATGTGAATCTCAAAGAAGTTCTTTTCTAACTTCATTTATAAATTTTATATCTTCTATAATTGTCAATTTCTCATATCTTCAGGCATACAGAAAATGAATACTACAAATACCGTCTTGCTGCTGTCATTGTACACGAGGGACAAACATTGGATGGAGGACACTGTATATTATTTTTGTGAGACTATCCGCACTCGTATTCTTCTATTTATCTTCTCTATACATTCTAGTCATCAAGATTCCCTCCGTTCACAGATTTTTTTTCCGCACTCATCTTTCTTTTATATCTCTACTCTATACCAACTACCATCGATTGGGGTCCACTTATAATTTTATCTAAATATATCCAAATGAGATCTAGTTTTTAAAGTATTTGTTAAAACGAATTTAATGATGCATTCGGAATTTAATTTGGATTATTAGTTTATGAGTTATAACATTTTTTTTGGTTAGTATAATTGTGGGGCCCACCGCTGACGCATGGTCTCCTGCCTCTCACTCTTCCGCCGAGCCATGCAGTGGTGGCCCCCGCACCACGCGGGCATACTCCAGGAAGCCCGCTACCTCCGCCACAGATAACTTCCCAGATAACGATCGCAGTGCCTCCCAGTACCTTTTCTCATGCCCCGCTGCAGCTCTTTTTACGTTAAACGTCTCCTCCAGGAAGCCTGTCCCGTACCCGCTGTAGATGGTCTGAGAGGGAGCAGGATTGGGTATCAGCAGCAGGTGAATGGTGCTGCTAGCACATGGTTCTATGTTAGTGATGAGCACGTCCGAGATGCCTCTCTAGAGGAGGTACTTGGGTCTCAGGCCTACATTCTTTTCTATGAAAGACTAAAGCAGCCAAATGTTAATACAAGTCCGAAGACACAGCTCATCGATCACTCATCAGCAGAACAGTAAGCAGTGATGGACAGACTCTGAACCAATTTTCCATTGGGAATGTCAAAAGCACGGCAACCACATGATTTTGTACATGCTACTCGCATAGATTCTTCTTTCCTATTCCATCAGCAATCAGGGTTTTTTATGGGAATTCAGTGCTTGTGCCCCTGCTTTACAATTTTTTTCTCTATTTTTGTAACTTTGTGATTTTGCATTCATGATTTTGTTTTGAACTAAGTTTCCATTTGCCCTACTGTTAGCTGCTATGGGAATAAACAACGAAAAGATAGAAAATCAAAACTAGGACCATATTATCCAAAAATCCCACTTTTTATTTTAAAAAATGATATCTATTTTTTAAAAAAAATAAAAAAAAATTGAAATAAATAAACTCAATACTTGAAAGTAGTAGATCTCATTTAGTGATATAACTTTCCCATAAAAAGCATATTTAGCCAAAGATAAGATTTTTCTAACACAACAAGAAACTTTATTATTCTTTTTAACATCTTAATGACTTGAAATAACAGAATTGAAACCTAAGAATATGTAGATCTCACCGGCAGCTCCAATTTTCATATATGAAGTATATTTATCTGAATTTCTGACATCATCGTACAAGAAAGACATGAATTTTTAGACTTTGGAGGCTATATGACACGTGCAGACAACTTAAGGCTCTGTGATGAATTTGACTTTTCGAAAATTCCTTGATTTTTTTATTTATAGAATTATTGGAGAAGCTCTAAAAACAAAGAAAGAAATAAACAAAACGCCTGAAGCACTTTTGGACATGATGAAACCAGTCTGCAGGGCCCATTAGAGCCCAACAAAAAAGAATGAACTAACCCTTGCCACCTCCAAGGCCCAATCCAAAGGGACTTCCCAAACCATAGCCAAAGCTTTCACAACGCCTCCCGCCGCCGCCGCCGGAGCCGGAGCCGGCGCCAGGCGGCGATTCCCGAGATGGCCTTCGCGGGCAGCGCCGACGACTCGGCGGAAGATTATTCCGCGGCGGCCACCGTGGTGCGCTTCGACCCGCCGCTCCCTCTCCTCCGCGGGCCCGTTCCATCCCCAGCACCAAGCGGCGAGGCCCCCGTCGTCCTCGCCTTCCGCGACGCCGCCAGCTGGCGAGCCGCCTGGGAGGTCGCCGAGGCCAGCCTCGTCTCCCAGTGCGAGGTAATCTGCCCTGGTCGTCCCCTCACTACCCCGTCCCCCCTCCTCGGTCGTATCTGTGTTGGCAAAGCAGTGAACTTTGATGCGTGAAGCAGTGCGAGGTGCCTGGAAATAGGTTTGCCTTGGAAATAGATTTAGCGTGTAGTTTACTTTGTTCAGATGCCTGGAGCGTGTCGATGGAGCTATTAAAGTTAGAAACATTTGCGTGTCCTTCGCAACCACAACGAAAGAAAGAAAAGAAACAAGATCATGTCTCCTTATTGCAGCTGGCCGAGGTGCCTCACGCTAGTCATGTGACGCAGTAAGTTTAGCAGCTGCAGATATCAAACGGGGCAAACCAGCTCCTGGCTACTGGAGTTGAGTGGTTAGGGTTGACAATGCTCCATAATCGTTGGATTATGTTTGTTTTGCTTGTCATTTTTAGCGTTCTTCGAGGAATGCAGAATGCTAGTTATGGAATCAGTAATAGAAGGCTAGTTGGCCACTTGAAATTATTCTGATATGCTGGTTTTTCATCCTCTCATGTGCCATTTGTGTCTGTTATCTTTCAATATTGCATTTATATTTGTTCTCTTTCAAAATGTGATTTTCAGTTTTATCTCAGTTGACAGAGAACAGTTGACAGTGGTCAGGGTTGACAGTGCTATATAACACTGGGCTATGTTTCACTTGTAGTTTGTACTTTGTGATGCTTTCTTTGTGGAATGCCGGTTATGGATCCAGTAAACGTAGACCAGTTGAGTGATTTATCTTGTTCAGGTGGACGGGTTTTTGTCCTTCCATGCCCCCATTTGTATTTGTTTTCTTTCAATGTAGCTTTTACTTTATCCCAGCTGTCTCAACTATCATGCTTTTTACACACTGAGCCAAACCACAATTGTCTTTGTCTGACAATGATTAGTTTTTTTGGCTGATTAACTGGATGCTAGTGTTCTAGGAAAACAGTCTCCCCTACAATCACTTTCCACAGCCTTAACTATAGTACACTAATGGTTGTATTCAGTAAAAATATTAAATTTTAATCAGCTGAGTTATGTTCTCTCTTATTCTTCAATGTAGCTTCCCAAAAATGTGCAACTTATGTTTTCTTCTTCTAGTGAAAATCTATTTTTTTTTACTTATGTTCTGTCTCAAATGCTACTGATCATTGATTTCATCACTGAGAAAGAGCCCCCTCCCTTCTCTTTTTTTTTTTCTTTTGTTCTCCTACCAAAGTCCAAAGGATTTGATTTACCATTGCAGCTGGCCGAGTTGGCTGGCTCAAGTCTGCCAGTCAGTAAGTATAACAGCTGCATACATTAAAGAGGGCAAATCAGCTCATGGCTACTTAAATTTAGCTGTTGTGGTTGACACTGCTCCACAGTACACATGTTAAATCCACTTCGTGTATCGATATCTGCATCTAATAATTTATTAGTGTCAAGGCTGAAACAGTGTGATGGACAAGGGCAAGCACAGTTCACACTAAGAACATGTTGTATAGGATTTAGTGATCCTTCTCTATGATATTAGACATCAAAGAGGGCAAACCAGGTCCTGGCTACTGGAGTTGAGTGGTTGGGGTTGACAATGTCTCATTACATCAGACTATGTCTGTTTTGCTTGTGGTTTCTTACTTTGTGGTCTTGTGTTCTTTCTGGAATGGCGGTTGTGGAATCAGTAAAAGAAAGCTAGTTGGAGACTTGAGCATTTTCGTCCGTCCATGCCCTATTTCTGTTTGTTTTCATTCAATGTGAAATTTGTATTTTTCTCTTTCAATGCGATTTTCAGTTTTATCCCAGATTTCCAGTAAACAAAGAGGGCAAACCATCTCCTGGCATCTAACTTCAGTGGTTGGGGTTGATGTTCTCCATAACATCAGGCTATGTTCCACCCTTTTTTTAAGTTTTGATGCTTTCTTTGTGGAATGCCGGTTATGGAGTCAGTAAATACAGATCAGTTGAGTGCTTGAGCTTATTCTGATGGACAGATCTTTGTCCTTTCATGCCCCAATTGCTTTTGTTTTCTCTCGATATAGTTCTCAGTTTATCCCATGTCTCAGCTATGATGCTTTTACACACTATGGTAAATCACAATCTATTCTTATCTGGCAGTGATTAGTTGGCTTATTAATCAAATGCTGATGCCCTGTCTTCTGGGAAAACAGCCTCCCTTGCTATTTTTTGGACAGCATTAGCTAGAATCTAATATTCATGCTTTTACACAAAAAATATTGTATTTTTTAATGAGATGAGTTATGCTTTCTATTATTATTCAGTTTATCTTCTCAATTATCTTGTTAAGAGAAAACCTATGTTCACTTCTGTTTTGTCTGAAATGCTATTCGTCATTGGTTTCACCCTCTGAGGCAGAGGAGTTCATTTTCCTTTTTCCCTCTTGTTATCTCCTACCAGTGCAAGGGATTTATCTGTTTGTCATTGCAGCTGGCCGAGTTGCCTGGCTCAAGTTCTGCCAGTCAGTAAGTAAAACAGCTGCATACATTAAAGAGGGCAAACCAGCTCATGGCTACTTAGCTTTAGTTGTTGTGGTTGACACTGCTCCACAGTACACATGGCAAACACGCTTCTCGTATTATTAGTCATCTAATATAACATCAAGGCTAAACTAAGAATTTGTGACTGACATGGGAAACATAATTGCAGTTACAACTCATTGTATGGCTCTCCTGTATGTTCGAGAAAGAAAAGAACTTGTTGTACGGGATTTAGCTATCTTCTGTATGATATCAGCCTTTATTAAAAAAATGATGTGTTACCTATTTTTTTTGTCAAATTCGAAGAGCAGCGAGGAAAGTTTGTCAAATTTCATAATGATCTCAGAAGTAAATCCAATTTCTCTCAAATCTAGTTATGCTGGCTTGGAATATGGCATATCGGGCATGTTTGATATACATACCGAACTGGTCTAGTTTGAACTGTGATTTCGGGTTTTTTGCTGGTTCTTGCTCGATTTGCTTCTGCATCTTTTCAGCTCCTTTCCAAAGATCAGACTGTATTTCCTGTTATGTTACTTCGTGCGGACCTGAAATACTGAGCTTGCCATGCATATATCATTTGCATTGCATATACCATTCCCATTTGACACATGCATTTGTGTGGTGTTCTTGGTACTAGATTCTGTTTCATAAGAGTTCCTTTGCTCCCCCAAAAAATGCAATAACTAGAGAGCCTCCCTGAAATCTAGTTATGACTGTATTTCCTGTTGTGTTACTTGCTGCTCACTGGAGGGCTGTGCTGACCATATTTCATTCGCATTGCACATATCATTCACATCTGACAGAAGCTTTAGTTTGTTGTAGTGTACTTAGTACTAGAATCTGTTTCATAAGAGCTCCTTTCCCTCAAAATGCAATAACATGACACGGATACACATCTTTGCAGGCTGGTGCACGATCAGGGTGCTCAATCAGTGCATCACGCAAATGCAAGCCTCCCTGGTGGAAAGGCTTATTTGTAGCTGCCCCAACTGACTACGAAGAAAGAGGGAGATGTGAAGAGCTGGAAATGGCTGCTTGTCTCGAGGCAGCAAAGGAGGCTTGCATCAAGTTTGCAAAGGGAAAATGCATTGGACCATTCCGAGATGCAAGGATCGCCTCTGACGGTCTCATGGAAAATACAGATTTTGATATCTGGGACGCTGCTGCCGCCAACAAAACGACATCAACATCATTGTGTGCTGTGAACAATCGGCAGTTGTTTAGCCCTGATCCTGGTGTGACAAACTACAGAGGAAGCGACGTGCTTGATAGCTTGTCATCGAATGAAAACAACAGCTCTGGATGAGCTCTGGATGATGACTGTCGAAGGCGTTGCAATGGTCAAGACATGGTGATGGAATTTGGAATCAGATTGAATAATCAAATAATGACATCCATATATGAGGTCTGATTATGGTGGTTTTATGCGCATTCTTGCGTTTCTATTACTGATTACAAGGGAAGGTGAAGAAAGTAATTTTTGGGGAATGAATGCGGAGGATGAATAGGCCAAGGGCTAGATTGGTGGACATGGAGTGGGAAGCAAGGCAACCCGGTTACTGTTGCTTTTTGGGATTGTTTCAGATCATCATTGAACGAACCTGGGCAACGCTACTACACGTGTAATGTTGCTCAATACGTTAGGCTGTCAAGGATGTATTAATGTGCGTAGAGGTTCAGTTTGATAGATTTCGTTGGAGTATTCTTTTGCTCAGAGCTCAGGATATGAATGAAGGTTACGAAAGCGCAATCCTTGATGTCTGTGAATGTACACTGTAAATAGTTTTTTTCCTTTATAGCAATGGATTGTGAGGAATACATTTGTACCGTTTAGTTTTAGCAGCCAAAGTATAGTATTTCTGTACATTATGATGTTGGAGCAAGCTTCGCCTACATTGCTGGCATATATATATAACAAGCTGACGGCAACACGGAGCTGTACGTAAAACTCCAGTGCTGGCTGCGCAAGTGGTGTGTTGTTTTGCTTTGTGCAGTGTCCGTGTATGGAAATCATTGTACTACGAAGATCCTTGTGCTGCTCGACACTCGGTTTATGACATTGTCAGTTGCCGCGGACTGTTGGCGTTTGAAGTCCAGGGCCGTTGCGTTGTGCCGCGCTTGCAATGCTGTTGGCATTGTGGATCCAAGCAAAAAAATGGCGGCTGTCTTTTGTGCACTTGTTGGCAGCTGTATGTATGCCATCGGATGCCGTCGCGAGTGTTTGTATGGCCTACCGTACCCGTACGTGGGGGAGAGCAGCGGGTACAAACATACCAGTACATTACGACTTGTGCAGTGACAGGGCGTACCTAGAGCACGCATGAGGCTTCTGTGAGGACAATCTCTCTCGCTGGATCAGATGGTGCAGGTGACTTGAATGGAATCCCAGGCACGCAGGGCAGGTGCACGCAACGCAGCAGGCTGCTGGTCACAGTAGTAGGCTACTAGTAGCTGCAGGCTCCGATCCACGGTCACGGTCTCCTGCCTGGGATGCTCGCTGTCCGCTGGTCCCTGCGCCGCGGACGGACGGGCACGATACGTCGTCTCTCTCTCGTACACGACCAGTACACGGCGACGCGTGCGTGCCTATACTATACGTGCCGTGGTCGTCCATGTCCATCTTCACGTGCTAGGCATCGCTGTGGCCTGCGGCAGGAGATGGATTATCTAGTAATGGCGGTTAAACCATGTGCTGGTTGGTAGGTGCACCATCTCGCTCATTTTCGACACGGACGGACGGATCGAACGCCACCTCAGCTCGTTCATTCATTCAACTGTTTCCATGGGCGGGCACTGGTCCTCCTCGATCTCTGTCGACTCTCGCTCCCTCCCTCCGAGACGGACACACGGCTCCACGACAAGCTACTCCCTCTGTCCCTACTCCCTCTGTCCCATGTTTAAAAATACATCTGGGATTCAAAAAATTTCCCACAAATAATTGATGCATATAGGCCTGAACGTGCCACAGCAATAGGGTGTCAGTAGGCCTGAACGAAGGCTCTGGAAGACTGGAACGTCCCTCGGTGCTAAGTCTGCTCAGTGGTGGGATCTTCTGCGGAACGTAGAACACCACATAGCAATTCATTCCACTATTGATTCGCCACGTGCACATATCATACACACCCTACTATAGTCCTGCCGCAGAGGATCCAGTCTACGGGCTTGTGAGCTTGCCCAGGCGGCCTCGTGAGCTTGCTCAGGTGAAGGCAGTGACTATTTTGTAGGGGTATTTTCGTCATTTCACCCTTACCTTGGTTTCCACACTCAGCTCCAGATGTACTAATATTCATGGGACGGAGGGAGTAGCTAGGAGCTACAGTCCCTGCCGTCCTAGATGGCCGTGCTGCTGCTGTCTCGACGTGCAGGTGCAGCGTGTGGGGTCCCATGCCAGAGCTAGTAAAGTGTGACTGCAGCTTTGTGTCCCATCCGCCGGCGGCTGGCGCGTGCAGGTGCATGTGCATGTGCATGCTTGCTGGTCAAAGGAGGTGCGGTCCCCGAGGACGACCTGTCCCCTCCGTCGCCCACGTCGCTCGGTTGCAGCACACACTAACCACAGTCCACAGCAGCACACCAATCGCTTTTAACCATCGAGAGCACCGTTTGTTTGTGATATAACTATAAGATAACTACGCTTTAAAAGAATCGCCTCGTAATGCATATCTAAATTGTGTAATTATTTTATTTTTTTACCTATATTTACAACTCGCCGATACACGTATCTTTGGCGTTTTAATGTGATGGAGAATCTTCTTTTTTCGCATAGTGGAATTTGGGGAGAAATTCCGGCCTAAACATCCGCTGTTATCCGATTCCGTTCACACGGATCGAGCAAAAAAAAAAAAAAAAAAAAAAAAAAACCTCTCGCAATGCAAAGGACATCGCTCGAGGGCCTTATTCGCTGGCTATCAATTCAATACAACATTGCACAATGGTAAACACAAATAGTGATTTAAAGACACATTATAAATATACTTACAAATGTTTTCTACAATAAAAGCAAATTCGTTTGTGTTTGAGTGTTGTAGCCCACACAAATGTGTAGACAATAATAAACACATCACAGATAGGAATACTGTTTCTATAGTTAAACAAAGTCAAATATTTTCATATATATGGATTGTAACCCACACAAATTTAAAAGTAAACAAAGCCAGATGTCTTGCTATGTGATATGACCCATATACAAACACTAGTTTCAATGGATGACACATCATTGGTTAATAATACTAAAGGGAATATCATTAGGTCATCACAAAACAACTTTTAAATAGTCTCATTGTGTACATATATTCCTCACAATATGGATTACATATATCATGATTTTTCTCTTCCGCGGCCTAAAACTTACATAAATTGGCATAGATAAAAGATCACATTTTAAATAGTCCAGTAGAGATAACTGGGCATACTTAGCCGAAAGTATGTATGACAAGGAAGTATGGGCTCAATGTCACGTTTGCTCGCTTTCCAGGTTTTTCCCCAACAGCCAACAGCTTTTCATGCCTCAGGCCCTGTGCTACAGTACGTGTCTACGGCTGGGTGTACACGTGCCTGGACCACTCTGTAATGATCAGATTAGCAAAGGCTACGCTGATATGATATCCCCGTCGTTGGAAGCTTTCAAAAGGAATTTTGGCAAATCTTTTTGTTTCCGCAGAAAAATCGCTCAAGAAGGGAGGATCTCTCTCGCGCGAAATAAAATAAATGCTTGGCGCGCGTGCCAGTGTACTAAAGTACACAAAAGAAATAAATAGAGGGAACACAAACTTTATTCATATTTAAGGAAAATACAAATATATGTTCCCGATACAAATGTGCGCTCCTTAGATAGCCGTCTAGCGGCAATCCGACATAGGCGATGTAGTCTTCATGGTTCCTAGGGCCTCGGAAAGCTCCTAGTTAATTACCCCGTGATTAAGATCACGGAGCACCTCCGATTAAGCCGCTTTGTAGTCGCCGCCGCCGATCGCCGCTTCACGCCTCCATGCATGTGTGTTGGTGTAGATGGATTGGCGTCGGCGTATCCATGGCCTCGCCGGTCCATGAGCCGGGTAGAACGTGGCTAGAGCATTAGCCACGCCGCTGTGT
This sequence comes from Hyparrhenia diplandra, assembly GCA_015847255.1. Classification (NCBI taxonomy): domain Eukaryota; kingdom Viridiplantae; phylum Streptophyta; class Magnoliopsida; order Poales; family Poaceae; genus Hyparrhenia; species Hyparrhenia diplandra. The sequence goes on along the minus strand of JADLZK010005577.1, from coordinate 118,219 downwards.
CGCTTCACCTCGCCGGTGTCGAACGACACATGGGTTGTAGTGGTAGCAAAGACTTGCATGGTTGATGTAGCTTGGATTGGCTTGGACTTCCTCGGCAAGATTGTCGTGGTACCCCGTGGACTTGATCATGTAGAGTAGTCGTAGTGGATGAAGACTTGCGCTTGACACGGTAGATGATCGGCATGTCAGCATGCCGAACTTGGACGTCGATGTACGCGGCACTTGACTTGACGTAGATGACGTAGACGCGCGTAGGGGCATGACTTGAACGTGCATGCCAGCACGTGGTGCAGTTGAAGTTGTAGTAGTTGATGGAGACTTCACTCGCACATGTTGTCCGCCTTGTCAGCATGGGCTGGTGCGTAGTGGTGGTAGTAGCTGAAGCTCGTGTGTGTTCTGGGTCAACGCCGTCGTCGGGGTCGATGGCATCTATGATCATCGGCGTCTATGATCATCCTCTCCATATGTCCTGCACATAAGATAGAATACGAGAGAGACTAGAGAGATTAATTAAGTATTACATCACCGCCATTAGTCATGGCTGGCACGCTTCATTGTACAGGAGGATCGGCTCCTCTCCTCGTGACGGCATGGCCGGCCAGAGTCAGCATCATCGCTGACAAGCTGCCCGTCGAAGAGGTGCTAGGTGGACACCGGGCAGATGGTGCTCATCAGTGCACTCGCCGGTGGTGTCACCAAAGGTGCGTTCGGTCGCCGGCTTTCGATAGCGCTGTGAACGCTGTTGGTGGTGCATGGTAGCCGGGGCAGGGGCGTCATGCGGATGCATCACGTAGATGCACTCGGCTTGCCTGCATGCGCATGCACGGCCTCGTCGTTTTGGCCTTGTTTGCATCCTGGCCTTGCCAGCAAGCGGAAGCCTGCCAGTTTGAGACGCGATGATTCTCGCAGTCTGGCTCTGGGAACGGACGTGCAGCCTTCTCAGGAAGGCCGGCCAGATCGGCGTTGGTATTGGTGGACTGCCAAGACGCGCTTCTCACTCGGCTTGCCGGCAACGTGTACATACGTCGTCTGCCTTGCCGTGGCGTGGTGGCGATCTCATCTAATGGATGGTACTGGTAGGCCATCTGCCGGGGTCTCCTTGCCGCTCGACGTGGTGGTGCACATTGGGACGTGTGGAACCATCTTGAGGCGATCCAAGCGTCATCTTGGAGCTATATGGAAGGAGGGAGTCGTCTTGACACACACATCGCGTGGCGGTAGCGACTGGCTTGATGCACCTCGATGATGCGGCCACGGCGGTTGTCCTTCGTGGTGATCGGCTGGCCCTCATCTCCGGCAGGCGCAGAGAGCTGCAGGCTGCAGCACCGCTCGGCCACCAGCGGCGCGGCACCTTGGTGAAGCCAGGGCGCTCACGAGTTGCTGCGTTCCGTGATCCTCCGTCGTCGTCAGCTCCGTGCTCCTGATGGATGGCGCCGTGGGGGCGGCTGATCCAATGAGCCGGGCGTCCTCCAGCCATGTCGTGGTGCATGCAGGCAAACAGCTGCAGACGAGGCCGTCCAAACGTTGAGCCGGGCGTCCTTCAGCGTTGGCCGGATTTGGATCTTGTCGACAGCTTCATCTAGCGGAGGCTGCCTGTCTACCGTCTGGGCGCCTGGTAGAGATGCCTTCGACTGCTCCGGTGATTGAATCGGCCAGGCGTCCTCCATCCATGTTGACGATAGCCGGCGTAGCGGTGTAGATCAGGTCGTGGACAAAGCCATCGCCCTTGGGTCCTCCGGATACATGACGCCGGCCGTGCCGGCGGCTGCCCTTTGATGCTCGTCGTCCTTCCCGTTCAAGGGCGCCTGGGTGCTCCTCCGGCCGGCGGCGATGCGAGACGATGGTTGCGGACGTGCATTCCCTGCTCTCGGCAGCCTGACGGCGCCTCGATGCAAGTGTGTTCCGGTCCCTCCCACGATGGGACCTGGGTGCCTCTTTATATAGGCTGAGCATTAGGGTTGAGGGGCAGGCCGGTTGCCGCACGGGCGCCGCCAGGAGTTTGTTGTTGAGCGCCGAGATATCAGCGTGCGTACTTATCTCTTCGTACGTCAGATTAGACTCATGTTTATCCACGTGCTCAATCAAAATATCTTTAGAAGAAAAATATCTTGGCCATGTGCACCTGATAACGCTTCGTGAAAACCCCGTCCTTCGATTAGCTAGCCACTCTATCGTAAGGTCCCTGACATGTGGACTCAATCGTAGTGGCCTGCTATTTGGAACAAACAACAATACATGTATATATGTACACGTATATATCTGGTTCGCTAATTCGCACACGATGTGCTTAGCTGATGATTAAATCACGTACTTGCCGCATTGGCCTAGCTGGTGTACAATTATACAGAAAATACGTGTCACAGAACGGCGTACATACGAGTACTACGGCCGGTTCTGAACGTACGCGAGTGCACATACACATCGTAGCAGCACTTGCTAGCCTCTTTGTTTGCCAAAACCTTCACGTACGACGTGGTTATTAGCTTTCTTTACATGCATGCAAGGGCAAGTGTATATGCATATACACCCTGCTAAGCTTAAAAGCCTTGCTAGCTTCTTAGCTTTGTGTCCTTGCCTGGCTTTACCAATACGTAACACATCCATATATGTGTATATATAGATTTTATTCTAACGAAAATCCATCAAACACGCATATACTTAGGTTCTAGAATATTCTAGACCACGTACTGAGTCGTGTCAAGCCAAAATATACATGACTTGGGCCGGCGTACGTACACATCATACAACGACTTTCAGCCGTATACGTGTACGTATATGTATTGTAGTTGCACTTGTCCTTTATCCGACCGAGGTACATGCAACGTGCATGACCCTGCAACTTTCATAGTTATTAGCCCATGAAGCACATATATGCGTATATGCACTCTTGTTAGCTCATTAGCTTCACGTCGAGATGCATGACATCATGCATGGTGAGGCATGTATATATGTATATATAGTGTTGCAACACATGCACACAAACTTCAGTTAGCTTCTTAGCTTGCACGTTCGTGTCTATCAGTATATGACAAGCGTATATGTATATACGTCTTTGCATATATATATTTTACTCTTGATGACATACACCAATATATATGGATTTTATTAGTACAAAAATCCATCAAACACCAAGCCAGGCATACACGAGTGCGGACATGGACGCCACGCTTGCTAGCTTCCTTTTCCAGCAAATGCAAACTAGAGAAGATTTTGGTACAAAAATCTCGTCAAACACTTTTGACGAGTATGACAAGGAATATTTATGTGAGTTATATTACTGGATCACCATGTAAACTCACCACATTCTTCTGCCTTTAATTACCTTTGAGGATGTATCCAATAATAGAACAAGTATGCTAAATGCTGACCGGAGGAGAGAAGAGAGAGGAGAAGCGAGCTATAAGTTTACAAATGCCTTAAGTACAAGAAACAAGAAAATATGAGAGAAAAGTGAGCCCTATATTAATTAAGAAGAGCTAACTATCTGTATGGATCGACCGAGAGAATGCTATAAAAGCAAAGTTCAAAAAAAAAAAAAATGCTATAAAAGCATTCTCAATGGAAGAAACTAACACAGTTTCCATAACAAAAAAATTATTTATACAAACCATTCTTCACATTGGTAGTGTCTTCGAGTAATAATTGTTTTCTCTTCTCTCTCCCAACTCCACCAATGGGGAGAGTTGCATTAACCCTATAGAAACTAGTGATTTCTCCCCAATGGCAAATTCATGATTCCTTGTGCATTGGGTTAATAGTAAACACGGTTTCTCTATGAAGAAACTATTTCTATGATTTGTGCTCTCTTTTCTCATTAATTAGGCTGCCACATCACCATTTTGCTTAGTTGACAAGTTATTCAATAGAAATAAAAACTACCATTAATACCCCATTGGAAGTGCCCTAAAGAACCTTAGGGCCAGCAAACTTGCTCTTATTGGATCACCATGTAAATTCACCACATTCTTTTGGCTTTAATTACTCCTTTGAGGAGTTTTACCTTTTCTACTATTATTAAGTGAATAAAAATTGATTCAGCTTTTAAGCATAGTTTTTAATGCTTAATCAGCTACTGTAAATTTTACTACTGTACAAGCTAATAATGTTGTTTAAAATTTGCAGACGTGACATCGTGATACTCAAAGCATGTTTGGGATACCCTTTATCTAAGGTGAATTAAAATGTACGTTAGTTTAAGTTCCATGCTAATCACCAATGCATATGCAATTGAGGTAAATATGCGAGTTCCTAAACAAGCCCTCATAACTCATATATAACCAAAGGGGATGTATATAGAACAAAAAATGAACCTTGACACGTCTCAAAGTCTCAACTATGGATCAACATTCCATTCACACTACCAAAATGGTGAACTAATTATCCTAGTATTTTTAGTTAGTAATAAATCACTACCACTAATCATATCACATGAGAATATCATTAGGAGGCATTTAGTAGGCAAAATTTATACTAAATTTTTGAATGACAAAAACACTAGAAGAAACCCACCTCATAAGGAGAATTCTGAATTTCAGGTTATGTCAGCAATATGGTATATCCCCCCTAAAAAAAGTTACAAACTTCTAGGCACATTTTCACCAATCTCTCTAATTCTCTCAAGATCTCACCCACCTCAATTACCCTCTACAACATCAGCAATTAATCTACCCAGTTACAGTACGTTCGATCTTCTCCTGATCATCCATCTAGTCTAGTAATAGTTGAGGAGGTTGCCACTGACGATGTTGTTGCCGCTGCTGCAGGGGAAGCAGGCGCAGGAGGGCGCGTCGCTCCCCGGCAGGTGGCGGTGGTGGGTCGTGGCCCTGAGCCGCCGCGTGTTGTCGGTGGCAGCGCGCCGCAGCTGCTGGAGGTGCTGCGACTGCGCCGTGGCGGCGCCACTCCTCAGCACGCCGGTGCACCGTCGTCATCCGCCGCATCAGCTTCTCCTCAAGGTTTGACCGCATCTTCTGAATCTTCACCTGAGGAGAGACGAGCAGGCAGCCAGGCACATTGCAAAATGTCAGCATATAGTATGTCATGACCATCCAGATCAACCATTTGGACTTGCAGTATGTCATGCATTGCAGGCAGTGTTGCCTCAACAGTGCAACATGGAGGGAAAATTTTCAAACTTTGAACTCTATGAGTGAGGGAAAATTTACATTGCATACGCATGGGTTAAGTAGTATATTAGTGGCACAGATCATCATCACAGTATAACCCCAAGCACATGCCTTCATCTTAAACTACGGTAAAACGGGGCACGATATCGCTCGGCGCTCTCAGATCGAAGCTCTTCACATGGCTCTGAGAATGGTTAGTCCAAGTTCAGACCAAGACCAGATAAACAACTCTGATCTGAGTTCCGATGAACCGCGTGGGTAAAAGGTGAGTGGAGTTGCATTGTATAGAAAGCAATGAACAATCATGCCTCACACCGTTCTAAACAACTCGGATTAGCAAGGCGACACGGAGGTGGCGGACAAGAATTCACGGTGGATTTAGCTCTGTCTGAGGCTGTGTGGGGAGGTGCAGGAACGAAGGAAGAAGGAAATGGCAGAGCTCTGTGGTCTAATCCCAACCTTCTTCTGTGATTTTTTATTCTGGAATTTCTTGATGCCTGGAAAATACTGAGCTTAAACACATGGTTTCTGAACACTGGCTTCTGTTTCTACTGACACGCTCGGCATTATGGATTGAATATTGGATTCAGAGTGAATGTGTGGAGCCTGAACAGGATATAATATCAATAGATTCAAACAGACATGGACCTTCAGGATTTCAAAAACTCTGCCCAGCCTGCAGTTCAACTGAATCCACAGGCAGTATGTCATCACAGTCAGAATCAGATTGTTGGGACAACCTCTCCAAAATGGCCCTTCTAAAACAGAACCTTATAGTTTACTACTCCTAGTAGTAATAATAATGTAATATGGCAACCTATATCAATTCACCTACAGCCTTCTAAATGTGTACTAATCTGAAATTGAACAATAATGCAAGGATCTAGAACGCCATAATATCAAAAATTTATGACATGAATTAGGTAAAAATGACATTTGTCGATGAATTTTTAATCAGTAAAATCAAAATTTGCCCAAAGATGTATTTTACCTCCAGCTTAAACACATGGTTTCTGAAACACTCGGCATTATGGATTTTAATATTGGATTCAGAGTGAATGTGTGGAGCCTGAACAGGATATAATATCAATAGATTCAAATAAACATGGAGCTGCAAGATTTCAAAAACTCTGACCAAGTTGCAGTTCGACTGGTTATTCAGGGTCAGATTGGGTTTGGACAAGCAATTCCCTATTTCCCAATTTACAGCTCTCCAAAATGGCTCTAAATCTTTCCTTACTATAAAAAACTGAACCTGACAGTTCATTGCACGTACAGCCCATGTGTAAACTGAATTTGAACAATAATGCAGACTAGGATGCCGTAATATAATATAAAAAAATTATCCAATGAATAAGGTAAAATTAGTAAAATTAATGCAGCTAATGAATTTTTAAATTAGAATTAAATCTTGCACAAATATGGTACTGAATCTGGTTTTACCTCCAGCTTTCTTGATTGTGCTTCAGCCTTGGCACTCTCCAGGTTAATCCAAGCCTGGATCTTTGCCTCTTCCCTCTGATACCTAATAGATTAGAGAACAAAAAACAGAGATTAAAATCATATCAGATTCAGAATGGCTCACTCTCTTATCAAAATTCAGAATCTCATGTCTAATCTTCCATCATTAATTCACTATGCAATGTGCCGTGCTGCACACACACCTGATGCAGCTCTTGGCCCTGTCATCGTCATCCCAACGGCAGTCGCCGCCGCCACGCTTATCGCAAGCCGGCAGGCCGCCGGCTCCGGCACCAGCACCGACGGTGGCCTCGAAGTGCCTGAGGCTCTTGGACACCTCCTCTTCCTCCTCCTCCTTGGAGTTCCAGTTGACGAGCATGGCGTCGAACCGCGCGCCCACCAGGTCCAGCTTGGCGAGGTGGCAGTCCGCCAGCTCCGAGATGTCCATCCCGCCGGTGTACGGCACCAGCGGGCCCGACCGGCTCGCCGGCGTGTTGTGCCGCACCGGGGACGTGCTCTTGAGCGGCGTGTGACACGAGCTCCCCAGCGGCGTCATCTCCGTTCCCACGTCCCTCCGCTGGTGGTCGTCGTCGCCGGCGGCGGCGCCCTCCGCACCGCCGGAGCCCTTCGCCGCCGGCACTGGCTCGCAGTACGAGCTCCGGAACACGAAACTCTCCTTGGATGGCTCCTCGTTGTCCGTGAACTTGTCTGCAAGATGAACAAATCCGATGAACAAATCAGCATCTTGCAGGCTCAGCGTTGAATTCAAATGCCAAAATTTCTTGCAAAATTCAGAGCAACAAAGACACCTTTGAGGAGCACTTCTGCCGGCGGCGTGTACAGCGCGAGCGAGTGGTGGGCGTCGCGGAGCGCATCGACGGACCTCCTCACCGTGACCGCCGCCCTCTTCTCGTCGTCGCCCCCGACGACGCCGGCGCCGCCTCGGTGTCCGAGGCCGGTGCTCCGCTGCCTGGAGAAGGCGGCCTTGGCGTTACCACTACCGTGGTCAGAATCCGACGACTGGCGCAGCCACTTCTCGGCGTCCTCCCACTTGGACGGCACGGACCTCCTGGGTGCGACGAGCAGCTGCTGGTGGTGGTGGTGGTGCGCGGGGCTCGTGAAGAACTGCAGCGGCCGCCCCGGCGTCGCTGGGACGGCCACGGCCACGGTGGCCTCGCCTCTCCGCCTCTGAGCCGAGGCCGCCGCGGAGGACGACGACGAGGAGGAGGTGGTGGTGGTGGCGGTGGAGGCCTCGTGGTGGCGCCCGTGGCAGCCGTTGCTGCTGCTCCGGGCAAGGGTGGTGGTGGCCATGGGGAAGGAGGACCTGACGAGCTCAGTTGTGGCCTCCTTCAGATTGAGGTTCAGGCTACAGAGCGGGTCACTGAACGTGGGCACGAACACGCTGCTTTCACCTCCCCCTCGTCTTCCTCCTCCGGAACCTCCGGCAGCTCCTACTCCATGGAATGAGTTCTGCAACGACAATGGATCAGTGGAACACATATGACCATGTTCTTGAGGTGAAGATCGATGAGGATTGCTTGTTGCAACAGACAGCTTGTTGCATTGGTGGTGATATTCTTGGGTGGAGAGAGCAGAGGCAAGTGGTGAATGAAAGGAGGAAGTGATTGTTGCTTGCTTACTCTTCTTGTGGAGGCCGAGGAGGAGGAGGACTCGAGCTCCATGGGAGGGAGGGAGTGTGTTCTTGGTTATGTGAGCTGCTCCACACTCCCTGACCGAGCTGCTTTACTTGCTTCTTCAGCGGTTAAGTGGAATATAGTGATTGTACACGAAGCAAGCAGGCTACTACAGGCCAAGCTTATGTGGGCTTGTGGCCTATGATCAGGAGGAGGTCCCTGCTCTAACCATGCTACGTAACACTAGTTAATTAGGAGTAAGTAGTCAGCATTAGCACTAACAGTGCCTTGTCAGACACTCACACACACTAGTACCTGGAATCCTGCACACGCCAGTTATGAAAAATTTATGAAAATGCTGCCAATGCAGCTCTACTACAGAGGAATACAAGAGGTCCCTAATCTGAATATCTTTTTAGTAAAAAAAAAAAAACGATCTGAATATCTTTTTTTGTTGAAAAATAAAATAAACAACGTCCTCTGGTCAGGAGGCTTTGCTTGTAGTACTGTTGTAGTTTAAAATGCCATGTATACTTAGTACATGCATATATTAAAAAAAGTCGGAAATAATGTCCAATACGACCAAGCTGTCAGGCTGAATGTCCGGTAGTAGTGGTAGGTTATTTCATTGACCATTCCAAATGGTCGTCGTCAGCCGGTTACAGCGATCAGCTCTTTGGTCACTCACTCGGCCCTGCAGCCCTGGAGTATGGAAGCATGAGCACTAGTACTAACTTTTAACCCGTGCTCACCTCAGCTGTTTTACCTTAACCGTGGCTGAGGTAGGTCAGGACCTTTGCAGCCTCATGAATTCAGTCTGTGAGTCTGGGCGGTACAGTTACGCACGTACTCCTAGCGACCATCTTTTTATCTCCTTGGCAAACGCACCATCTTTTCTGAACCAACAAATCCAGGACGATAATGCATTCACGCATTAACGTTGTGGATTCCTTCCTCTGGCGACGACCATGCATTTTTGTTTCATCCGTCGCTCGACAATGGATGATTGTGACCATCTTTGCAAACTCTGAACTCTCAAGTGCTGCGCTGACGAGAACCTACCCTTACGTTCCTCATTTCGACTTTGGATTGAGGTTTACAGCTCCATTACTTGCCTCGTTTAGTTGGGCAAGTTTTTGCCTCCAACTTTCAAGTTTTTAGGTTCTCTCCATCACATCACATTAAATATACCAAAAGACATATGTTCGGAGCAGTAAACGTAGGTAAAAAAATTAACTAATTACACAGTTCTGTTGTACATGAAGAGACGAATCTTTTGAGCCTACATAGTCCATGATTGGACAATGTTTACCACAAACAAACGAAACGTGCTATAGTGTTTAAATTCTAACTTTATAACATTTGCCAGAAAAATTTGCCCAACTAAACGAGGATATATATGATGCAAAGACAGTGAGGGCAGGTCGTAATAATAAGTGGGGCTTAAGATAGTACAGTATTAACCATCAGCTTCTGTAATAAGTAATGACCCCACAGATTTGTGTGTGACTGTCCATTAGAGCAACCACAATGTTTGCAAAAGCAGTCCATAAGGAATATAATATTCACTATCACCGTATGCGGTACATTGTGCAAACCGGTCCATAAGCAAATTCCATAGCTATCAGCTGACCATAGTGCTATGGACAGGCCATAAGGGATAAAAAATACTAGATTCTCTCACCTCACTCTCTCTCAACGTGCACAGCACAAGAAGAGACCCTTGTTTGTGAATTTTTTTTATGTGATAGTGGAGCCCATTTTATGGTCTATATGGACACTAACATTGTGGAACAAACCATAGCTATGGACTACTGACAAGGGTTCCGCTCTTATGGACCAAGTAGTCCATATCCATTGAGGTTGCTCGTCTTGTTTGCCCTTTCTGAATCGCATTCACTGACATGCTAGTGAAGTTGTCATCGATGTGGTTGCTCCTTTGGAGGCTAGGCTGCCTGCACTGCATCATGGAGGATGAAACTAAATGTGCATACTCCTTCTTAGCGGCATCATTTGTTTTCAGACTTTTAATTGCTCGTCTGCAATGTAATGCAAACATAGGGATTCCTTGTTTCTGGATCCGGATCACATGGGGGAACGGAGCGGTACGCTGACATCTTTCTCAGAACAGCAAAAGGCCGCAGCGAGCGGCGGGTGCTGTGGCTGCCACTCCCACTGCCAAGCATAGTACACTCCTGCACCTGCAGCATGGAGAAGAGGGCGTCGTCTCGTCGGCCACAGCGCCGGCAGCGGCAGGCACGGCGCGCCATGCATGCACCCAGCTTTCTCGACGGTCGGAGGCACCTCCAGGCGAGGACAAAAAGCAGCAGAAATTCAGTCCATCGGACACGTAAAAGAGTGAAATCTCCCTCCCGTGGGCACAAAACCTACTACGGTCCAGTCCACCACCACGGTCGTAAATGGGCCGTCTCCGTGCGTGCGTGGGCCACCACCCGCAGGGAAAAAAAAACAAAAAAAGAAACGGGAGCCGCCAGCCCCGCCACCACTTATCCCAATCCAGCTTCCTCCCTCCGCTCGCTGCTCGCCCAGCAACTCCGCCCGCCGCTCACCGGCGGGGGCTTAGGGGCCCTGGCTGCGCAGGAGCCACCTGCAGTCACCGGCCGCCATGGAGAACTACGAATGAGGTGCGGATGGAGTGGCCATCGGTGTAGGCGAGAATGGCAACAAATCTGCCCCGTCGGTCACTCACTGCGGATGGAATGGCCAAGCTAATTCGAGCGGCAAAGCGTCCGTCCCGCGCGCGCCTACAGCTACTCCATCAGCCAGCGCGCATGGCCTACTTCTGCTTCTGTATCTGTGGTGAGTGCCCAATTAGTCCCGCACCAGATCCATATCTTCCTTGGTTTAGACAGAATGATAATATGGCAACTTGATGTTTACTTACATTGATTGATTTACAGTTTCAGTTGTTTATTGGTACCGATGCTCATGTGTGGAGTCTGTGCAGTGTGCTAGATCAAAGCTTGTAGGGAATTAATTCCTTATTTGTTTCCAGCTTGGTTTTAGTTCACTTCAGTTAGTGTTGCCTTATTTCAGATCATTTCAGTTAGCTAGTGTTGCCTTATAGCTGACTAAATTATGGCAGTAGCTAGCTGACTAGATTACATCATAAACTCAATGTTTTTTTATTTGGTAGTAGCTCAATTATGGCAGTAGCTAAACGATCCTTTTTTGCTTGATTAGTCCAAACTCAACTTGTACTCATATTTTGTATAAACTTGATCGAATGTAATTTGGACCTTAATTATATACACTAGCTGATGTAAATACTATGTATGTATCTGAAATTATCTGAGTATAAGTTTACACGTCATAGCTGAATTATCTTGTGACTATTCACAAAAAAAGAGAGAGAAATATCTTGTGACTACCACAGATGTTTCAGCAGGCACTGCACTATTAGTCCTATCCCGTGCCGTGGACCTGTGGTTAGGTGACAGTGAGCTCACGAGCACGCGTGGGATGGCTCATGTGCAAGCAATATCCTAGCAGTAAGCAGAAACACCCAGATATTGGTTATGACGGAGGGGCAGAGACACATTTCTGTTTTGTTTTACCACAAGTTGAGTGTTGAGTGTCCACCCGCAGCAGTAAGCAGCAACATAGCGAATTCAACTTCCTGTCCAGATTACAAGTTACAGCCTTACAGGCACACCGTATAACCAAAAAAAACATCATAGATGAGAGAACAGGAAACTCATCACACTCTACTCTCTTACATGGACATGGTCATAGTCGTGTTTCAGGACCTCGGGCTGCATAGATAGTGCCAGAGCTTTGCCCTTCAAGCCACTCATGATGATCTGTAGCTGTGTCTTCAACCTCAATTTCACTTTTGATTTGATTTTGTTCTCTAGCTTCGAAAATCTCTCCTCCTCCATGAGTTTCAGTTATGATCTGGTGCTTCCGGCTGTCTGTACCAGCTAGCTGCTTCTCCTCCTTATTAATATTATTATTTCCAGCATCATTATCCTGAGGAGCACCAGCATCATTGTGTTCAGGGGTGTCATCTTCTGCTGGCCACAAGTCACTCTTCTCGATTCAACAATGCCAAAGCAATGCCCAGATATTGGTTATGAACTCACCTCCAGACTCAAGACACTTCTTGTGTGCCTCTGCATTCCATGTGGGTGCAATATGTATGAGTAACTCGGCCCACACCCCTGCTAGTATCTCCCAGCACCCTTCTTTGCCCTCATTGTCGAGCAGTTTCGTGGCCAGCATTGCACCTTGTTTCACAACTTCGTTACTATCCTGGGCTTCATTACTTGCTTTCATCAATTTGTCATACCTGCTTTTCAATGAATCACATCCTTTTAGAATTTCATCACGGGCACTCTTCACGGATTTCTGGAATACAATCTTGGGCACAAGGAAGCTATCAGGAATCAAGTCAGGCTTCGAAACCAGCAGATATGCACAGTACCGTGACAAGCTATTCGCGATCGTGTAGTTTTTCTTGAGGTCTTCTTTGAACTTGATAGCGTGACGTTTGTCCTCCACATCTATAAGGTACGGTTTGGATGAGAAGCAATTTGTGAAGAATGACACCAGGGTGCGCAGAGGCCCAGATTTACTTAAGTCGACTCCGTGTTCCTCAGCAAGTGCCATCTCGCATAAGCTTGTTGCGATGTGCCACTCCAGCATGATTTGAGAGCTTGTCGGCAGTTTAAAGCGGGCCCAGCCATACAGCTTCGTTTTGTCTCTGTTACTTGTCAGTCATCGTGGGTCTTGTATTATGCTTTTGAACTTGGCAAGAGTGAGGCTAGCAAGAGAAACCAGAGAAGTAAGAGAAACACTCATCCCCAGCATTAGAGCAAAGCTTGGTTCAGGTCGGGCTCTAACTGTGATTAAGTAGATAATAATATTTGTGAGTATTCAACAAATGGATCATAGAGGCTAGGTTCTTCCCTATAATCACCATGCTAGAAACTATTAGGAGGAAAATAATGGTCAGGATACAAGAACAAAGAACTAAATCAGAGAAGAGGACAACTGCAGGATCACAACCAACCACATCTCAGTCAGCTGCAAGAGGTAACTCAAATGCTATGGTTGTGCTGTCCAGTACACAAAAGGGCACCACAAGCGGTAAAAAAAGAATTCCACATCCGATGTATCTCGTACAGAGCAGGAAGAAGGTATGCTTATCTACATCTGGAAATTTTAACTTATGCATCTTGTATTTGAAATTAATTCTATAGCTTCATGAAACTGATGTAGGCGAAGGCAACAAACTCACAAAACATCATCAAATCAAGTGCACGTGCAAGGCTTTCAACAATTCCTTCTGGGTCAGTGTTAATGACTGCATCTCTGCTCATGTGTCAGCTCAAGAACTGGCAAAGCCCAAGCCTACTCCAAAGAGATCTGGAATTGCTCCGTTCCTGAGCTTCCTCCATGGCAATCTGATAAGCTGTGATGTGTTTGTGTGTCTGGTTGTATGCCAAACTTGAAAAACCATGCCTTGTATGACAATTATGTTTGCAGGAAACTTAAGTACTGTTGTTAGCTATTTCCGCTTATTATGCCACGTATGACAACTATGTAGGCAATCTTACAATTATGTATTTAATGGTACCATTTATGTTATTCCAAACATCCGGCCTTATCTATTAGCAATGATGCGTCAGTGGCCACTATTTTCTATTTTTCGTTGGCTGGTGACTCAGCTTGGGTCAATATCTGATGTGGCAGTTGCAGCAAAACCAAAGCTGAAACCAGGTATGGAGGTTATGTGTATGGTTTGGATAGATGAGGGAGGTCATTTGTCTAGTTTTCGGGGTGAGGGAGGCAGACTATTGCAAAAGATGAGGGAGGTAAATTGGATTTTTTTTCCCATTGCAAAAACAAAAAATGCATGCCTAGGGGCCCAAATCTATGTACGGCAAGTAAGCTTTTGCGTGCTCTCCTGGTCCAGCAAATCAGCAGCCGTCAAAAGGCCCAAAGATAATATCTGGTGGCCCAGGAAATCTTCATCGGTCCACCATGGCCTTGTCCACGGTTGCTTTCTAACTGGCAGGGAAGCCCAGTAGAGCCCGTCGGTACAACTAGATTGCTGTCAGTGCAGGCCGCAATTTTTGGTTGCTCGCTCGTGGATTGCGAAAGGAATTCCATTGCGAAACAACTTTACTTCAATTTGGATCAGGCTTTTGCATGGTCGCTCAGCCCAGGCCACGTAAAAGAGGCCCCGCCAAACTCTGGGTTGGGCCGAAAATCCACTACGGTCCATTTCACCATGGCCTTGGTCACGCTCCCTTTGCAGGCAGGCACGTCGAGTTATCAATTACGCTCGCTTTATAACTCTGGCAGTTGTTATCGACTTAATTTGTAAATATAAATGTAATAATTATGTCTCTAAATAAATTTATTAAAAACTGGATGTAAAAATCTTTCTAATAAAAATTTAATATGGCTACTATATAGGTGGGTGCATGTTGGTCCAACTATATAGTATAGCCATATTAAATTGAACAAATTATAAAATGTTGGACGAACATGAACCCACTTAGATAGTTGTTGCATAATGATTGCAATTTACTCGAATTCAAAGATTCTATTTTAAACTTGAGGAATCAACCTAAACAATAGTTGCATTAGTCACGGATTTTCAGCCTTGTAGTTTCACTATACTTTTTCAACTGAAATCATTTAGGACAGAGGCGGATCCACCAATAGGGCGCGAGGTCGGGCGGCCGCCCCTAGGTCCTCGCCGGCGACCACCCCTAATACCCTGCACTTCTTCGCCGGGCGGCAGCTTCTGTCATGTCCGTTCGTGAGTTCTGAGCTGAGGATTGGGGATTCGGGGTTGAAGAAGAACAGCGTCTGGGCCTTTGGGTGTGTGTGGGCCGTCTTGCTCTTGCCATTTGCCAACAAACGGCCCATTTATTTGGCCCAACTCCAATTGACCAAGACAGGGCAGGGCAACCAACGCTCCAACTAATTCTCAAAAAAAAAAAAAAAAACCAACGCTCCAACTCCAATTGACCAAGACACAAAGCATCGAGGCTGTCCGCCACCGGGCGCCGTCCGCGAGAGGCGAGCCGCAGCGGCAACGCCGGCACTCCGGCCCTCCCTGTCTCCCTCCCAGTTGCTCCCTCTTCCAGTCTCCTGCCTCCACTACGCATCTACGCCGGCGGGCGGCGGCCAGCGAAGTTGCGGCGCGCTGCGGCGGGGCTGGCAGGCGGCGGACGGCGGCCAGCCGCCAGCGAGCTCTGAACACTGAGCGAGCGGCACCGAGGCAGATGGACGGCGGAGGACATGAAGCCCTACATAGCGATCCGCCCTAGCTCATTTTTCCGGCTGGGTCCGCCACTGATTTAGGATATATAGAAATTTGTTTACGCCAGTTATGAAAATACCTGCCTAGCTACTACCCATATACAAGGGGGATCTGAATATCTTTTCTTTAAACTAAACTAAAATAAAATAAAATGAACATAATCCTTTTATCAAGAGGCTGTCGGTCTGAATGTTCAGTAGTAATACTACGTGTATAATCATTGACTGTTCTGAATGCTCGTCGTCAGATTGTTACAGCGAGGAGTTTTGCTTTGACCCTTCTTTGGTCAGTCGGCCCTGTATTAGCCAGCCGGCGACCACGCAGACATTCAGCTTTTTTTTTTTTTTTTTTTTTTTTTTTACACAGTACAACACAGTACAACTCAGACACTCACACGCACGCACACTCACCCCTATGAACACACGTACGCAAACCCTACCCCTATGAGCATCTCCGAATGACTGGGCAGCCGGCAGATCTGGAGATTCTCGAAGTCACCACACCTCGCCGTCCGACGGAACGCCGCTACCACTTAATGCACAACGCCGGTAAATCCCGAAAATCCCAAGAAAAGGTGCGAGCGCCAGGGATTTGAACCCCCCCATGGGTAGCGTCCCCACCTGACCGTCCTACCATTGGACTATAAGCCACCCGCACGCAGACATTCAGCTGCATGCGAGTAAACTTTTGCATGCTCGCTCGTGGATTGCCCAGTTGAGTTTACTGAAATTGGATCGGGCTTCTGCGTGCTCGCCTTGTTCAACAGCCCGTCAGCAGGCTACGTCAAAGAGGCCCCCGAGAACTCCGTGGGCTGATAATGCACACTATGGTCCAGCCCACCATGGCTTCGGCCATGGCGTCGGCTATACTAAAATTTTAAATTTTTGCTTTTGGCGTTCTCCCCTGGGGCTAGGGCCCCCCACGAAATCTCCCGTGGGCCGAAAATTCACTACGGTCCAGCCTACCATGGCTTCGGCCACGATCCTTTCCTATTCCTAATAACAAAAAAAAAAAAGGCAGCCAGGCAGGTCCAAGTTGCTAACGTGACACCAGTTTCATCGTTCAGCCCATCTACCACCCATCTCCTTCACAATTTTCTCGAATCATGGGGGAGTTGCCCACCATCTTCCCTGCCTATATTTGCACTCCACTTGTCTGTAATGATGGATAAATAGTCTTCAGTCTTTTCCCGTTTTTGTTGCTAGCTAGGCGCTTTTGTTTAGTACCTCTGCTTAGTTAGCTCTTGGCTAATAAGTGTCGCTTTGTACTTCTCCCGTTCTCCGTTTTGTTTTAATAACAACATTATAGGTGCTGTGCTCGCGAGCGTTTGCTCAACAGTTTCCTTAAAAGAAGATTTATTTGATTTTAGTGAATCAAAAATGAAATTAAATTGGATGATCCTAAATTAAATCCAACGAGTAATAGGTCAAACTTGCCTGCAAATGAGTCATTATCCCAGTGATGAAGTGATTCCAGTTATATAAAGGATAGTGTAACTTCCAATCCCATATTAGACTACTAATATGCACCCAGTTAGATAGTTATTGTATATATGGATAGTGTAACTAAACCTGACAAAAATGCAAGCATCATATAGTAGATTTTACCGAGTGATTCATCTATCCACCTTTTTTACTTTATTTATTTCAATTCAAACGTGCTCTTGTACCCTCCATAATACGAATGCATGTATGTATGTGAGCTGAACTTAACATGGTGCGATTAACGCTGAGACTCACTTAGACTTATCGCAGACCACACATATAAATCTGGAGGAGACCCTTCCCTTGTTTGTGTGGAGTACTATATGATTGTGTACAGTTATGTACGTAGCGATCATATGCACCATCTTTTCTGAACCAAATCCAGGATGATGATGATGCATTCACGGACAGGTTATTAATAATGTGGATTCCCCTAACGACCAGGCAATTTTATCTCATACGTCCGTCCGTCGACATTGGATGATTGGGACCATCTTTGGAAACTCTGAATTCTGAAGTGCTGTGCTGACGAGAAGCTACCGTTTAGTTCCTCAATTCCACTTGGATTGAGGTTTACAGCTTCATTGTACTTGGCAATGAGGGTCGTAATAATAAGTGGGCTTACGACAGTAGTATTAACCAACCATCAGCTGCTAATTCTGTTATACTTACTCCACTAATGAATGACCCGGCCACAGATTGTGCCTCCTGCTTTCTTTCTTCAGTCGTCTTTGCGCTTTCTGAATCACATTCATTGAGTACGTAGTACATGCTGGTGAAAGTGCTGATCGATGTGGTTGCTCCTTTGCCTGCTCGCTAGGCTGCCTGCACTGGCCGGCGTCATTGACTCGCAATCTCGCATGGTATACTGTCGCAATGGCTGGCAGGACAAGTACCAATCCTTTATGTTTCTGTGGTGCCAGCACAGAAGATTATTGTCTGTAGTATGCCTCTCTGATTTGAAACGAAATGTGCATACTCCTATTGCTTCTTAGCGGCAGCATTTATTTTCATCTCTACCCCTAAAACATAGGAAACGATATCGTCTGCCCGGACTCCATGGATTCACCCTGCCGATGGGCCCCACCCGGCATTCACCGCGTGCTCCCTCCTGCGTCCGCCCCCGTCCACTACCCCTGACCTGTAGGCATCGCTCGCGCGCGCCTCCCTTCCCTAGGCCTCGACGCGCTGCCGCTCGGAGCGCCGACATCGACGCCGCCGTCATCGCTCGCGCGCCTCCCTCCCCTAGGCTAGGTGGCCTCGTGGGCGCTCAGACCCAGCGCACGGGATCTGGCTAGGCGGCGCGGGTCCAGTGAGGATGAAGCAGATCCGGTGAGACGCACGCCGGTCTTCATCTCGGTGCTTTGCTCGGGCCCGGCCGACGCCAGCCAGCCTCCTCCGCGTTGCCCTTGCTCGGCTAGGCAGATTGCTGTCTGCGCTCGATTTGATTCAGGCAGCTCCATTCGTCTTGGTCGTTCCTGGGATTCAGGCCGCAGTGGCATCCCGATTTCTCCTCAAATTGGCCCTCTAGCTGCTTGGGGCACTGCAGGGTAAGACGTCCACCCTCTCCTCATCTCAATTTCGTGACTCGTAGTTCTGCATGTTTCAGAGTTCATATGCATCTAACTGGTAATAGAAGCTCGAGGATTAATATGACGACGTAGATGATTTCTGAAAGACTGAAATGTGCATCTTGCCATTACGAAAAACTATGTTTCATCAGGAGTTAGTATGGCAGGTCTGTGACCATGATGTTCTAGACAAGTTTAACTATTTTTTCAGAAATCTGCATGACGGACAGCTGTTGCCTATTATCTGTTTAAAAAAAAAAATCATGTTGTTGTAGTTGTGGAAATGCTGTTGACAACTGAGCATGCAGGAGTGGTTACCAGTGTTTGTAAAATTCTAGCATGGTGAATTTTACTTGTTGTTTTTTTTTCAGAAATATTCAAATTAGGTAAGAATTTTACTATGTCTGTTGCTACCATGAAGTGTTACTTGCTATTTTACCTCTCCAGACAATTAAGTTATGTCATTACCATGGTTAAGCCAGCAGGGCGCCTGCGTGTCTCTCCTCCCGATCTGGTTCGTGTGTTCATCTGTCCCACTGTGTTGCAAAATCTCCCATCCTGCGAGGAGCACCACCAGGTTTGTGCCTGTGTGCTAGAGAGGACTGTTCATACGCTGCAGACAGAGGTCATGCTTCTTCAGGTACCTAGCTGGTTCTTCTCAGAACCGCTCCTTAATTGCTTCGTGCAGTGCAAAACCGAGCACCCAACATGCAAGGATCAGCTAATTACTTATGGCAACGTATGCTATGGAAACCAGTTTCGTGTGAAAACCTGCGTAAACCACGACAAAAAAGTCATCTAAATTTACGAAAAAAAAATCATACATGTAGATGATATGATGATGCACAATCCTGTAAAATATCTTGTCCAAACTCGAATTCGTTTGTGAGATATAAAAATAACAAATTTCTAACAAATCATTGAGCAGCTTTCTGCCTTAAAATTTATTTTTTTTTATATCTCACAAACGAAGTCGAGTTTGAACATGATATTCTATAGGATTGTGCATCATCATATCATCTACATGTATGATTTTTTTTCATAAATTTAGATAACTTTTTGTCGTGGTTTGCACAGGTTTTCACACGAAGCTGGTTTCCATAGCATATGTTGCCATTACTTATTGCAAGCCATATACTTGCAGTGACATGTGGCTTTCTTTTTTGACACTTGACAGTCCTTTTCAATAGGTACACTACTAGATTGGTGATAATTCTTTGTTGTCTGGTGCCGAAGGTCGTTGTGCTCAAACACATCGTCAAGAACTCCACAATTGCTCCTGCTGCCACCAGGCCCTGAGGTAGGTAGTGATCTCCTTCATGACCTACTTTTATCTGTTTGTTAACTCAGAAGCTTTTTGTGTAACTTGGGCTGGAGTCTAGACTTCATAATATATATATATATATATATATATATATATATATATATATATATATATATATATATATATATATATATATATATATATATAGTCTCATACTCTCATCTGGTAACTAATTTGCACCGGAGTCACGCTTGCATTTCCTATGTTATTAATTAGACAATTATTATTGTCTATCCTACTACTAAAAGCGCTTGAACGAAATCGTCCACGGGCGGCGGCGAAAACGCTCACACTCCCAGGACCCGCCCGGTTCTGGCCCACCCACGCAACTCCGCCCGTGACCCGGCGCTCCCACCGTCCCACGCGCAAAAAGATCCCGGCGCTCCCTCGCTCCCCCGTGCTAAGAGCCTCGCCGACTCCTCTCCCCACGCCCGGCATCAGGGAGCCACCGCCGCCGCCCGTTCGAACAGCTCCGCCCTCACCGCTCCGCTTCCCCGACGCGCCTCCCGCCGGATCACGGGAGATTGGCCCGTGCCGCGACATCCACCTCCTTTCCTCCCGCAACTGCCCCGGAAGCCCCGGTCATCCCGCCCTGACGCGCCCGCCACGCCGCCGCCCCATGCGCCCGCCTCGGCCAGTCTCGCCTTGGCGCGCCCGGCGCCGGGGCGGATCCGCCATGGTGCGAGCCTCCTGTTCCATCCGCATCCGCCATGACCGGCCCCGATCCAAGGCTGCGGGAGCTCCGCTGGCCTACCGTGAGCCCTGGCCACGAAAACCCCCAGAGTAAGTTCGACATGAACTCCTTGTCTCCTTCCACTATTTTTCTATTTATTATATAGATCTCGGTTCAAACTGAAATTAAAAGCTGCCATTGGGCATCCTGATATCGTAGGATTCATCGATGCTCTCTGCTTGTTCGGGCATCAGCTGGTGGATACCTCTGCTCCTATCCAGAGACCAGAGTCTGAAACTCCTGGCCCAGAGTACTGCTTGATGCTTCATCTTCAAACTGCAGACGGCAGACCACCTCCACGTCGAGTCCAGAAATGGCTAATGGTGAGTATTAATATCCCTTTGCTTCATCATCATGCTACAGATATTTGCTGGATCACTAATCACTAGAAAGTCTAGAATGCGTGTACATACAACATAAAATGTATTATACCTAATTTTTATTTATCTTCAGCTCATATTAATTAGGTTCCTGTATTTAATATATTACTGAAAAATTGGGTGCTAAAACACTTACCTTCACCACATATATATGCCTGTGGAAATTAAATGGAAGATGTGGTTACAGTATGAGTACAATCAAATAACTCAGTTGGCAGGTTCTAATTTCTAAATGGTGTAAACTTTGCTCTGAATCAAGTCTCTGAAGGACATGTACACGGATGAAACTTATTTTCATGAAAACTGACATGGGACACTAGAAAAGCATCTCCCAATTGATTTACCTAAGCAGGGCCGGCTGAGGGGGGAGGGCAGGCAGGGCGACCGCCGGGGGCCCATGGAGTTGGGGGGCCCAAAACCATGTAGGTAATTAGTACATATAATTTTCAATTTGGCATGATAAGCTTTTGAAAGCACATGACGACATATAGAACTGTCGTAGGGATGTCTTCCTGGAACCCATCGTCAAGTGGAGCTAGCGCCTAACGCAGGCATGATCGGACGTTTCTTTTTCGTTTCCTGCTGCCGCCGCAACTCTAGCACCCTGCCTGCCTTTGGACGTTGACGCCGATCTAGGTTCTCAGCCCTGCCTGCTTATCGATGCACAATGCCGATCTGATCGATTTCCTCCACACCTGGCGACCGGCAACGGCAAGGACGACGGACAAAGACGCGTACGCGATCACAATAATCAACCACAACACCCATGATCTTTAGTGTTTCCCTAATTTTTTCTAATTCATTGTATTTATTTGTATATAGATGTTGCCTAAGAAATATTTGTCGGCCGGGTGCTCAGAAAAAAAAAAATGAAAACAAAAAATATTTGTATTTATTTACTTGTTACACTATTGTTATGTTTTATGAGCAAGATACATATATTTTTGCAAAGTAAATTTTATTATCCACTGTAATTTTGATATTAAAAATTAGTCTAAGGGGCCCTAATCTTCTTCTTGCCCAAGGGTCTTTAAAATTACAGAGCCGGCCCTGTACCTAAGAACAAGTTCTCTTTGCTTACAGGATCTGATTTCTTCATGTTTTACCTGGGCAGTTTGACAGAGACGACCACCAATCCAGGAGGAGAATAAGCATCGGTTTTGTGAACCTTTGTCCAAGTGACAGGGTCTGAGGCAACAAAATGATCTTGGTGTGGTTGCCATCAGGAGCTGTATTCGGGATAAAGGATTTTGGAAACCAACGATTTTGGAACAAGCCTGATAGATATCACTTTGGATTTCTACATAAAAGCATACGGTACCCCCCACCCCCCACCCACACACAAAAAAAAAAAAAAAGAGTCTGACTCACCATTGTTTAGTATGTGATTATGGAATATACAATTTGTGTTCTAGGAAGAACAAAGCCAACTGAGCAATTGGCAAAGAACAAGATGTTTGCTATTAACCTGTCGAATATAACCAATCTGATCCCCTTTGTCAGCTCAGTCATTATTTACTCTTTATCAGAAAAGTTGTTGCTTCAGTCAAAACTGTATCCATGGTGTTTATAACGTCAATGTTACTTGATGTAATATATTCTCAAAACATTTTTTTGTAGTATTGTTTTAAGGTCACGTGATATTTAAATTATTCATTCTTCATGAAGACTCATGTAAAAGTCATGTTGCAATTGAAACATAACGCTTTGAAATATCGTTTTTTGGTACCAGTAAAACACGTTTATATTTACATTATCATGTACTATTTTTTTAGTCCATGACAACACACTAATATTTATTATTTTTATGACAACACATTTATATTTCATGGTACTATTTACCCGTCGCAACGCACGGGCATTTAACTAGTACTATACACATAGGGCGTGATTGGTTGCGAGTGCATGAACCCAAAGAGGGGCGAGAGGGGTATCCAGGCCCCCCCGAGCTGGGCCGGTTTGGTGCAACCTCAGTTGTTTGGTTGCATTTTAGGATTTTATCCAGGACGAGCGAGAGTTTGTTTGGTTGCCAGCATGTATGACTCATTTGAATGAAACGATACAGGTTCGTGTGTTTGGTTCCACCATGCACCCGTTTTTTGAATCAAGAAAAGGAGGGTGACCACCTTCAATGGTGACCTTACCACCATGAATCTCACTCTCTCAAACACAGCTACGCATGAACCAATGCATGAAGCACAAGATACAGCCCCCAAACCGAAATTAAAAACATGATTACCAACAGATTTGCCTCAGATACAATGATTTCAACACATATTACAGTTGGGCTCCGAGCATAATGAACAAAATCACATCTCCAGTTTGAAATAGGACCTCATCTAGGCCATGAAATCATCGGAAGCTTGCAGCCTCAGGCGTCCAGAAAGTCGAAATACAACTAACAGTTCCTGAGGCATGTAAGTTTCTGACGATTCGATGAACTAGACAAACAAAATCAGTTCCCCTTAGGTATCCAGTTCCTCAGAAGCCCAACACGGTGGAGGCATTGTTTATCATCACAGGCAATCGAGCAGCAGCAGCAGCAGCAAGATCACTGGCTAAAAATGAAAACCGAAAATGATCAACAGCAGCAGCACTAGGACTCCAGATAGCAGAACTATGGCAACAACACAAACACGAAAGAGCCAAGCTGGCACAGCTGGAGCAGCATTGTCCAAAACAGGCACAGCTGCATGTGGAGCACCATTGTCCAAAACAGGCACAGGTGGAGCTGGAGCAGGAGCAGCATTCTCCAACAGAGGCACATTGTCACCTCCAGTGTACTCCAAGTAAGAAGCTTCAGCTTCCTCCCTGGTAGGAAAACTCATGTGGTAGTTATTTGGGAACCCACTGATCTGTGTAGCACACACTGCCCATGAGCTGTACACACCAGGCACCCTCCCTCTGTACACCACGTACCAAGCCATGCTGCTAGGCCAAAAACAAAGATGCTATGAGATTCAACATCAAGGAACTCAAGTTTTCATAATTGGCCTCAGATTACCATGCCTAGTCATATGATGTTTGTGCTTGGAGCATAAGGGTCATAGCATGGCAGTAAGAACAATGATACATTTAGGGGTGATTGGTTGCCCAAACTCAGGTTTTTTGCCATGTCAAATGCCCAGTACCTCACAAATCCAAACATCTTCCCTCTCTGCCATCATCATAGGCAACAGGTTTCATCATAGGCAACAAAAGGGAATGATGCAATCATATTTTGAGAAGTCAAGGCTGACATGGAACTGCTGGGGACATCATTCACCTGACATCATCTCAAACTACTACAGGTTGGTGTTGCTGGTGAATGGTGTCCCACAGCAGCTTGATGGCGTGCCCGAATAAGTTTAAGTGGCCTCGGCATACGAGAATGGCTTAAGTAAATCAAACACTTCTAGCAAGATCCTCGGCCCATGGACATCAACCAAACAGATGGAATGAGCAAATCAAACTTCTTGCAAGTATCATTATCAAATGGGCCATCAACCTAATGAGGTAGTCATCAATAAAACCAATTTTCTTTGCATCACCGGCCACCAAAACAATAAAAAAGAGAAAGGAAAGTTAACAAAACTTAGGCCTCGTAAAACGTAAATGCCTCGCCACAAGTGCCAATATTTTTCATGTCTGCACTTGGAGCATAAGGATACCCAGTTCCTCAACAAGTCCGAGAATCAATTCGGTCACACCAAATGGCCCCCTGTCCTCATCACGGGCTACAAGCACATGGTGCCCATGAAATCGTCGAGGAATTTGCAACCTCAACTATCAAAGATTATGAACGTAAATTCAACTAATTTGTAGGAGGCCAAGGCTTGCAAATTTCTCGACGACTCGATGAACAACATGAAAAACAAATATATAACAAACAAGCCACCTCGGTTCAATAGTTTTTGCATCATCGGCCAATGCAAATTTTGGGAAATTGAGTTGAATGTTGAGTTGACCAAGACCAAAGAACATGGCAAAGTGCAAAAAACAAGCAAAGTAGTAGGAAAAAAAGCCTCGGCTAAAAGTTAAGCATCATAGGTGTGCTTGTAAAATGTTAATTAAGACAAAGAAAACACACAAATAGGCATGGAGTGTCGACCTACATCAACGAGGATGCCATCCGAAAATGGTTGCATTCCCGTTGATGATGGTAGACACTTGATGACTACCATGTACGTAAGCCACCTCAGCTTTAATTCAAAGGCATCATAGGCCAAAGTACAAGACAGTACAGGAGTAACACAAACAAAGCGGCCTCAGTCAGAGATCTGTTGTTTTCAATCAGATAAAATCATGGAGATTGTGAGTGTTTCTTTTACAAAGTCCCCACAGCAGGCTCATATGGATGCTGTGTGGCCTTTGTAAAAGAATCACTCACAACCACCACTGATATCCTGAGGACATTGCAAAATAATCATCACAGGTGGCTACCATATCAGGTAATAAACACAGTAAACAACATAACAGCCATGGAGTATTCTAGACCATCCATAGGGTGCCATCCATAAAGGACATTTGTCCAATAGGTTGCATTCCTGTGGATGATGCTAGAATACTTGATGACTGCCATGAAACAACAACAATGAACACTCAAGTGCCACCTTAGATTATAAGTGCTGCATCATTGGTCATTTAGGGGAGAAGAACTGAAATAATAAGCCAAAAAAATAGCCTCAGTACCAGAACATTCATCATAGGAGTTAGGGTGCATCCTTTACCATCAACAAAGCCTGGTTGGAACAGGAACTAAACTAGTTACTGACCCCACTAGGCTTAGTTTCATGGCAAAGGAACCCAAGAACACCTCAGCCATGTCCTGAACTCATCATGGGCCAAACCATCATAATAGACAGGGCATGATAACAGACAGGAGCATCATAATAGACAGGTGCATCAAAAAAGACAAGTGCATGATAGTACACAGGTGCATGATAATAGTAGACAGGTGCATCATAATAGAGAGGTGCATGAAAATAGAAAGGTCCAACAATGCTTAGACAGGCATCAGTTTGCCCAAATAAAAACAACTGTGAGCATGCACAGCATCACAAGTACTACCAGCAACCTTAGGATGATCCTAGGTACCAAATATTGCCTCCATCTCAACAAAGTTCTCAATAGGAGTATTGAGGAACTTAGCATCCTTAGGATGATCCTAGGTACCAAAGACAATGAACTATTAGCATGAATTATGGCAACACATTACACTAAGAACAAGTTCCCCAAGCCTAACCTTAGTGTGCCCATTGAGGTGGTCCTCATCTAGGACTATCATGTGCAGGTCATTGTTCCAGAGGGCACCACTAAGGTCCCTAAGTTTATCCACCTTGACCCACCTCTGCCTCCACTTCCTAAGGTGGTTGTAAATCTGCTGGACAGTCACATTGACCCCAGCAAAGTCAGACAGCATTCCTGCAACTTGCCTCACATGAACCTCCTTAAACCCCTTGTCAGTTTTGACACCTTGAGCAATGAGGTCATAGAACCTCCTTAGCATGAAACCAGAGAGGACAGGAGTCCATCTTTGCATAGGACTTCTTTGGTGCAGCCCCAGCAGCTACTACAGGAGGGTCATTGTCACCCACAAGGATGGCATCAGCATCTATCTGGTTAATCTGGTCATCTAAACCTGCCATGGCTGCCCATGCAACACCCAATTATGAACAAAAGAACACAAAAAGAATGCAACCCCAGAATTATTACAATAGAAGCAGTAAATTGTTCATACATCATTGCTCAGTGCCTAAGGTCTCATAAAAACAAATAATGTCATCACAAACACAAATCGAGAACACAAATACCACCCGAGTGGTTCATCCTAAGTCCCTATCAAGTGCCCCTGTCGTTGCCACATGGCGCTTGCCCAATCTTCCCTTTGCTGGACCCAAGCAGCATTGTCAGGAACCTCTTCATTAGGATGGTTGTTTTCATTGGCCTCCCAGGTGGCCTCATCAGGGAAGTGCTCATCTTGCCCAAATCTCAGGATCCAGTTGTGCAGTATGCAACAAGCCAGAACCAGTTTCACTTGGGTTTTGTATGGGTGGAAGGGTTTGTTATCAAGAATCCTGAACCTATTCTTCAATGCACCAAAGGCCCTCTCAACTGTCACCCTCAAAGAAGAGTGCCTCAAATTGAAAAGTTCCCTCTTGTTTTTGGGGGTATAGGTGCCAAACTCCCTCGATGGTACCTTTGGTACCCCTAAAAGGAGGCAAGAAACCAGGCCTCACAAAGATAACCAAAGATCCACTAGGTAAAACTTACCTAAAAAAGGGGAGAAAGGGCATGGTTTAGTAGATGAGCTATTTCAGTTCACTAAGAACATAACCAAATTGGTTTTGTTTTACCTGGAGGGACTCTAAGGCCATCATTTCTGTTCAAGGCATCAGTCAAAATGAGGGCATCATGTGCAGAACCTTCCTAACCAGCAAGCACATAGGTGAACCTGTGTAGCAGAACCGCCCAAAATAACACATTTATAGAGCACTTGTCTTCCTCTAGACACTAAGTACTCAACAAATGGGCCATTTCAAAAGCAGTTCCGTCGAGCACACCGCAAGGGAGAACTCGAACAATCCACGTTTTTACATCCGTAATCCAATAATGAGTATAAGCTTACAATACTTAATTTATTCCATACATTTCCAAGTCTTAGAAATTATTTATTACAATACCGAGTTCAGAGTGCGGAAATAAACAACGGAAATGAAATAAACATCTAGCGGCGACGAAGATACGAGGATCCATCTCGTGCCCACCGGAAGAATCCTCCACACAAGACTAGCTCCTTATGCTCCACCCGCAACAAGGGTAAATAAACCCCGAGTACGCAATTGTACTCGCAAGACTTACCCGAAGGGAATATATCACTAGTAGAAATATGATCATCCATGACGATTTGCTCATGACGTTGCACACTTTGGTCACGTAAGGATGTGTCTTCAATGACGAAATGTCTATTTTCGTCATGAGTGTCTTGATGACAAAGTTTTAGCTTGAATATTAGTGACGATACTAAAAAATAAGGTCATAGAAGACTTAAAGGAGGTCGTCATAGATTATGTTTTGATATATCGTCTTTATAATGATGAAACATAGTCGTCATATAGCAAAAAGAAGCACACAAAGCGGTTTGAATACTAGACCTCTAGTATAAATGGCTAGTGCATTAACCACTTTTTGTTCTAATGGGGTGCTCTACCTTTTTATATATTAATTTAAAAGTAATAAATTGTGTAAAACAAACACTATTGAAAAAAATGTGTGGTTCTAATGGGGTTCTCTACCTTTTTATATATTAATTTAAAAGTAGTAAATTGTGTAAAACAAACACTATTGAAAAAAATGTGTGGTACATACGGTTTGAACCTAGGACCTTTGGAACAAAATGTGGTGCCTTAACCACTAGGATACACAAAGTTTTGTGTCAAGTTTCAATTATGTTATTAATTTAACATTTTATTCCTCATTTAACCGGAACAAAGCCCTAGACCTCGTTACCTTGGCCCATTACTTTTTTTTTAAAAATGGCCCAACAACCGATCATGCAAAGCCTTGGCCCAGCCTCGCTCCACCTTGCCCCTTAATTATTTTAGCAAAAAAAAAATGCACCAAGGGGGTTTTGAACTCACAACCAGAGACTCTACAAGTGTGAGCACTACCACTAGGCTATTCAACTCCATGTTTTTAAATTGCTTCGTTCTTTTTTTTTATATAATATATATACATGTACATGTTCTAAGACCAAGCAACATAGAGTTTATACGTCACAAAATCCCCAAATTCTAACGTGGCTACTTTTACGCCCCTAGCCTACTCACGTGTGGATGTCACCCACCCATTCCAAACGAAGAAATAATCTTCTTTTTTTGCAAAAAAAAGGTTGCCATGGAGATTTGAACCCATGACTAGTTGCTAGATAGTTAGAGTCTTACCGCTAGAGCGCTCAACCTTTGTTGTTTAAAGTAGGTAAGTTTTTTGTACTTGTAACGTTTCACTACATCTAGAAGTCTACAATATTTGCACCAATTATTAAAATAAAAAGTTTATTATAATTCATTATATTAGTTTCTCGTGCTCTAAAAATTACAAAATTTTTATGCTAGCTTACTTTTCACGTGTATGATTTGTGATAAAAATTTCATGATTATTGGATATAGTATTAGTGATTTATCAATTATCTTGTAAGAATGTAAAAAAATATGCTTCATAATGGTTTCGAACCATGAAGCAAGAGCATTACAACCACTTGTCTTTCCATTGAGCTACAACAACTTTTGTGCCATTAGATGAACTTTAGCGTATATATATAAACCATTTACGCTAGCAAGTAATGCACCTCCACCATCCACTCAAGAATTTCGTTAAGAATTGCCGGAGAACTATAGTTTCTCTTTTTAATCTTAAACTAAAATTTCTAACTAGTCTTTCTCCCTCGTACTAACTTCGAAATGTGTTGATTCTTTTTTCTAAACGCTTCTAAAATCATTCTCTATCATCTCATAAAACTTTCAAATGATTTCTACGAAGTGGCCAATATCACTCACACAATGGCCCACATCTCTCACATCCGTCACGATCACTAGGTCGAGATGCTCATGCTAGTGTGACAAGTATAGTACCACTTTCTCGGAATCATCTCAAACTTTTTTTGGGGTGTCTATGGAGCCAACCTATGATGTTGTGTGCACTAGTGTAATTTTCGACCAAGTTTACCTATTTCTGGAATTATTTTTTGATTTAAACAATAAAAATTGTTAAAATACCCAAATGTAGCTTAAAAAACATCTACAAATTTGGTGGGACACATCCTTTTAGTGTAGCACGTTGACAAAAAAAATGGAGTCGATTTAGAGAAAGTGTTGGTGCACATCCTCACAATGGCCCACATGTCGCATGGAAGCCATAGTCACAGTAGAGAGATGCTCTTGCTAGTGTGACAAGTATAGTACCACTTTCTCTCGAAATCATCTCAAACTTTTTTTGGGGTGTCTATGGAGCCAACCTATGATGCTATGTGCACTTGTGTAATTTTCAGACTAAGTTTACCTATTTCTGGAATTATTTGTTGATTTAATCAACAAAAATTGTTAAAATACACAAATGTAGCTTAAAAATCTAAAAATTTGGTGGGACACATCCTTTTTGTGTAGCATGTTGACAAAAAAATTGAGTCGATATAGAGAAAGTATTGATGCACATCCTCACAATGGCCCACATGTCGCATAGAAGTCATAGTCACTAGTAGAGAAATGTTCATGCTAGTGTGACAAGTATAGTACCACTTTCTCGAAATCATATAAAACTTTTTTGGGGTGTCTATGGAGTCAACCTATGATGCTGTGTGCACTTGTGCAATTTTCGACCAAGTTTACCTATTTCTGTAATTATTTGTTGATTTAATCAACAAAATTGTTAAAATACACAAATGTAGCTTAAAAAATCTAAACATTTGGTGGGACACATCCTTTTTGTGTAGCATGTTGATAAAAAAATTTGAGTCGGTTTAGAGAAAGTGTTGTTGCACATCCTCACAATGACCCACATCTCGCATAGAAGCCATAGTCACTAATAGAGATATGCTTATGCTAGTGTGACAAATATAGTATTATTTTCTCGAAATCATCTCAAACTTTTTTGGGGTGTCTATAGAGCCAACCTGATTCACCTCTAACCCTCTTGGGTTCATTTGACATATTAGGATGGTCATGATCCTTTCATACTTTTCTCAAAATAATATTTATATTACTTTAGTTACTGAGTTTTTTTAGAAAATTATAAGCTTTGTTACATTTTTCTAATAACAAACCACGAACAAGCTTTTACAAGGAAAATAATATGAGGTTATTAATAATGTAATCCAAATCTATCTGTTTTACTTGAAAAGTGTAGTATATCCTTCATTTTCACATACTTATATATGTAGAAATAGTAAATTTTAGTATCTTTAAATTTTAAAGCCAATTCACTAAAAAGACATATTTAAAATAATAATAAAATAAATGGTTTAGAATGCAACTGAGGGGCTGAGCCTAAAAGTGCCAAAACTTTTCGCGGCTAAATTGGCGGCCGTCAAATCCAAATTCTTCTCTTTAATCCCCGCCGTGACAAATGAGACCTCTACATCTCCCGTAGTCCACTCAGATCCACCAGCAGCCCCCGTCCCCAGTCCGGCGCCGGCAGGCTGCTTCCACTCATATCCACCAGGAGCCCCCGTCCCCAGTCCGCCGCCGCCAGGCTGACGAGCAGCCTGCCGGCCACCACCTGCCGTGGACCGCGGTGCTATGGGCTGAGGCCGACATCCAGGAGCGGAGGCACGACCTTGGTGGCGCAGGCAAGGATGCATCTCCCAGCGGCTGCCTCGGCAGGAGCATAGATGCGCATCTCCGGTGGCAGCCCCGGCGTGGGCGCGGAGATCCTTTGTTTAGGAGCCACGGTACAACTGGCGCTGTCATCCACTGCAACATCGGGAGGTAGGTTTGGTTTCAGATGATAAGCCTTTTAGTCTGTATGTCCTGGAGAATCTAAAGGAGTTACCATTTATTAACTTTTTCCCAATTAGGGTGGAATTCGGTCCAAGCAGGTTCTAGCTGAGGTACATCGATCAGCTCCTTGTCATGGACGAGTTATCCAGTGAGCCCTTCCATTCATCCTTTTCTCTTTCTGAATGACAGATCTTCCTATTTTCATGAAC
Organism: Hyparrhenia diplandra; assembly: GCA_015847255.1. Taxonomy (NCBI): domain Eukaryota; kingdom Viridiplantae; phylum Streptophyta; class Magnoliopsida; order Poales; family Poaceae; genus Hyparrhenia; species Hyparrhenia diplandra. The sequence goes on along the minus strand of JADLZK010005577.1, from coordinate 86,525 downwards.
CACAAATCTTCATCTGTTCATGTTGGACTAAACTTAGGTTTTGCATAATTAATAGGTGTTAATCTTCTTTCAAATTCGTTAAATTTTTAGCATCAGCAATTTTTTTTTTCGATAAATGTTTACTGCTCTAGTCAATCGAGCCTTGTTATTTGTTTGATGGATTAGACAATACTCCTCTAGTCAATTCAGACTTGATCTTTTTGATAGATTAGATAGAATAATAAATTGCATATCATTCTGTCCATCTTTTTGGTTTTTAATTTATTCTGTCCATCATAATTTAGGCACTTTTCTTTTTAATTTGTTCCTCTCTAATGAGAGTTAGCAGCTGCTACAATTCGTTCTTCTGATCAGTTGTCTGAACTCTAAAGTCTGATTAATAGCTTGACAGCTAAAGACTGCAGGTTTTTATTAACTAGTGCAGCAGCAGCTCATGAAGTTTGCGGTAGTTTTTCTCACTGCAATTCAGTAACCACAGACGCAAGAGCAGACAACTTTTTAGTTCAGGTTTCAGTAACTAGTGCATCAGCACATCTCATTTTTATTAGTTCTATTGGATAATAATCATTGCTCTCATGGGTATAAGTGCCAATCGTAATTGCATATCATTCTATACTTATGTTGGTTTTTAATTTGTTCTGTGCATTTGTTACCCTTTTTGAAATAATATAATCTGAAATAAAATAATATGTTGTCCAAAATTTCTTGCTACAGTAGTATTCATATTAATATTTGCAGTAGGTTGGAAATATAGAGATTTTGTGGCTGTGTTTCTGTAAGGTAGATTTTGTGGGACAGGAGTGGCACACTAGGTGAGCAACAACATTTACAGTTCGTCACCCTGAAGATCTTGTGGCTCTGGTTTGGAACCTTTGATAGGTGATTATGGCTTCCAGTTTAGTCTTATTCTTCTATGTATGCCTCTCATGATTGCTTCTAGTTGTCTTATTCATTCTTGTGCAGTGACACAAGCAAACAGTATGGCCAGATCATGAGTATGGACAGATCACGGGTTGTGATCCAAACTGAAAGATCCATGCATGCAGGTAAGAGCTTCGTGTCATTTACATATTCCAGACCATGAGTTGCCATTGTGAGTGTGACACTTGATGTCTTTAGTTTGAGGTAATTCAGATTCTCATCAAGGAGTGCAATAAGATTAAAGGTCATGTACAGCAAGTTGCAGATGACAAAAAGACAAGAAGGCGGTGCTCATCAAGCATATCTTGTCCCTCAATGGTAACGTACAACTTCGACATGTGCACTGCTGGTAGCTGTTGGTCTATGTTGGTGATGTTGTGTACGCACTAAGTTAAGTTGCAGGTGTTGGCAACTTTTATTACTTGGTGTGATGTGAACTGAGATGGAACTAGTAGTTGGAATGTGATGTCAAGTGAGGTCTTTGTGAGCTGAGTTCACTACTGTTGATTAAGTTGTAAGGTCACTGGAATTCTAGTTTCTTAATTTATGGAAGCTTTTTGGTCATTTGAATATTATTTGCAATTTGTATGAAATCAGCATGTGTGCAATTTGCAATTCAATTATTTATCGGATTTTGTGTGACCAAATTATGGTGTATTTGTTGACGATTTTGAAACCTGATCTGTGACCAACATTTTGGGGGTATTCACTTCACGATTTGAATGCGCTATCTGTGACGAAAAACAATTAGAACTAGCCATGTGGTAGATCGTGGTGGTCCACGTGGGGCCTCACGAAAACAAGCGACAAAGCTGCCACATCACGCACCACGTCAGCTGCCACGCCATGCGCCACGTTAGCATGCACAAACGCCGTTAACGGTGCCGTGAAGTCGCCTGGCAGATGGAGGCTTTTGACGAAAATAGGGGCATAGCCATGACCAAAGCCAATGGTCATAGAAGGAGAGCATTTCTGTGACCGTAAACGTTTGGTCATGGATTGAAGCACATCTGTGACTAAAATTGTCACTTAAATCACGCATTGCCAAATGTGACTAAAATTGTCACTTCGTCCCCGCTTCTTTTCATCCGTATCCACATGTGGACCAAAGATACCGAGACAAATGGTTGAATTTGTTCACATATTCCAGCACACTCATATTGCCTTGCTTGAGCTCAAGAAATTCATTCAGCTTCCTTGCCAACAACCCAGCAAGGAATATAGAATTGACGGAAAGCAGTAGTGAACTCCCGCCAAGTCACCGATGGTTCGCAGGCCGTGTTGCCTTGAAGTTAGCCCACGTGCACCGCAGCCCCACAAGCTGGCCGTCCCAAAAAAGTACACCTTCGCTCATCGGTGACATTGTTGAGCAACTCAAATTTTTGCTCAAGAATGCGAAGCCAATGCTCAAGGTCCGCTGGCTCTGCAGACGGTGTGAATGTGGGTGGGTGGGTCGCCAAGAAGTCCGGGTAAGAACTGGGCCTCTCAGGACCCCGCGCACCACCCCCATCCCCACCATGGCCACCTGGGCCTCCACGAACAAACCCACCAATCAACTGAGCCAGCATATCCATGGTACGGGCTGACTCCCGACGGGTGGCTAATAACTTCGGCCATCATCTCGGCCAGGGGTCATCGGAGGTGGCGGTGGTGGAGCCGCCCGAGCCGGGACCTCGTTACTATCCGCTGGGCATTATTGTTATCGCACCATGCCCATTCCCACCTTGCTCCTCCTGAGCATCATGACCTCCCGACATCGGCGCTTCCACGCCCGGACCTTAGGTTCATCTCAAAACGGATAAACCAACCATTAGGGGCGAGGCGTCCAAACCATGATAAAAGCTTTAGAGAGAAAAATTGATAAGGCCTGATAAACTGCATGATAAGGATTTTTTTTTTTACTAAAATTGAAGCAATTCTTTTTACTCATTATGCTACTGTATTTGCTAGCTAAACTGTGTGAAGGGGTATTTAAGAAATTCCCTGTTTATGATGCATGATTCGACCTATTCGCTCGCTCATGCCGGAATATAGCGGCAACCGTATAAAAATTTTGGCACATCGAACACTCACTTCCGTATGCTAACGATTCATACGTTTCGCAAGTTAGTGTACCTGCGAGAAAATTGATTAGATAAAACCAGTGCCACTATCCTATATAGACCAATATTATAGGGCTTATACTTATTTACGTATTTTTTACCGCATCCTAACTTTCGCAAAGCTTTTGTTGGTCAAATTTTATACTTTTGAAAATGGTTATTAAGCTCGTAAACTCATTATTGGCTCGATACCACATGTGGCGAGAACCGCCCAAAATAACACATTTATAGAGCACTTGTCTTGCTCTAGACACTAAGTACTCAACAAATGGGCCATTTCAAACAGTTCCGTCGAGCACACCGCAAGGGAGAATTCGAACAATCCACGTTTTACATCCGAATCAATAATGAGTACAAGCTTACAATACTTAATTTATTCCATACATTTCCAAGTATTAGAAATTATTTATTACAATACCAGAGTTCAGAGTGCGGAAATAAACAGCGGAAATGAAATAAACATCTAGCGACGACGAAGATACGAGGATCCATCTGTGCCCACCAGAAGAATCCTCCACACAAGACTAGCTCCTTATGCTCCACCTGCAACAAGGGTAAATAAACCCTGAGTACTCAATTGTACTCGCAAGACATACCCGAAGGGAATATATATTTCCCGACTCTCAAGGATATGATAGGCTTTATGGCTGTAGTTTATTTGTTTGCAGAAAAGCATTACTAATAGTAAATCCTTACTTTTCATTTATTAGCCATCTTTTAAGTTCATCATCTAGCCATTCTAGATAAGCACCTGTTCTACTTTCAAGCAAGAGTTGAGCAATCAGAACCATCTTATTTCCATCTTCCATATTCCTCTTCTTACTACGATGCCAGATACCAGTCAAGTCGTACCGACACGGCGGCGATTCGCGAACCAATATCCCCAGCTGGGTACCCCGAAAAACACACGCCCCGCTTGCGCTACAAAAATACGCGCAAGCAAAGACTAACCCCTCCAATTCCTGCCGAGGCTCCAGGTCCCCGCCCCAAACTTGGACTCCGAGCCACCACTACCTGAGTCCCGGACTCGGTATGGTCCTTGGACCTCCAACCTTTCCCCGCCTCCATTCGGTCGGCGGAAAGAGCGAAAACCTCGACATGAAAAAAAGAACAGGTCTTCCCGCTCCCATAAGCAAGTATGTGCACGGGATAATAAGATCCGTGACTTGACCACCATTCCATTGCAACGAGCGGTCCTTAATTGACTCGGGGCGGGGAATACAAGGTGCAACCAAGCTAGGCCCGTTGGCGCGGAACATAACTTGTTACACCCACCAGAACCCATACCACTTCCCTGCCCGGTCACCATTTCCTTTCCACCATCTCATCATCTCTGTAGTAATATTCACCTACTTTGTGAGTAACGGCAGGTTACTCACGCTACCGAATAACCTAAGCATGGCAACTACTCGATCCTGTACTAGTAAGACTCATAGGATAGTATATCTATGCATGTGGGTATCATATAATTCCTGAAACGTAATGCAAACATATATAAATCATATTTATCGAAAATAAGGGTTATGCACCGGGGCTTGCCTTGATCAGGTGCAAACTCAACAAAGTCGATCCACGGGACGGCTCCGGAAACTCCTGCGGCACGAGTATCTCCTCCTCGTACTCCTCGATGACTTCTTCGTACTCCTGGTCGCCCACGGTCACGACTTCCGCCAACTCGTTCACTACATGTATGCGATGACGATGCAATGATTTAATATACGGCAACAACAACTCTTAAAATAGTAACACATGCAATAAGCAGCTAAGCTAGCTACTGACTAAGATAGTAAACTACCAGCAAGCGAGGTGTAAGCACGTACGTGTTCTATTCTTACTCCTATTAATATTAAATGGATATTTGGCTACTACATCAATTAGCTCAGTTTAAGCTACAAACGTTACAACAAGCAACTATATATGGAACACGTATTACGTACAAAAGCTAAGAAGCTAACAGGCACACTCACGTGCTCTAACTAACTCACGTATGAACATATATGTATATATATACACGCACGACGGCCGGCATCTCGGCAAGCTAAAGCAGCTAATGAAAGGCTAATGAACTGAGGGTGCAGCAGCTTACAGAGGTTCGTGCGAAGGTGCCGATTCAGTCAGAGACTCGCGGCGAGCCCGAGCAGAGCAGGCCACGTGCGAGCGAGCGGCACGGCGGCGCTCGGCAGCGGACACCGCAGCGTCTGCTAGTCTCCGACGGCAACGAACGAGAGAGACTTGGCGTGGTTGGCTGCTCAGGCAACTGCCATGGCTACGCTAGGTGCAAGGGAATGGAGGATGAGGCTTCGAAGTCTAGGCCTTTATGGAGAGTCGGTCATTGCCCGAGAGTGACGGACGACCGGAAGACTCAAACTCATTTGGCCTGGTGCAATTCAAAACGAGATAGACTGGCGAAGCGGACGACGCAAAGAGCAGCTCGATGGGATCTCTCCCTGAGGAAATTTATGGTTTGGGATGCTAGCAATTGGCAGACGTGCTCGACCATGTGCGACTGCAGCGCCATGAATGGCTAACGACGACGAGCAGCGCCGTGCATGGCCTCGTGGCGTACTAGCAATGCAGTAGGGAAACATCCCATCGATATTACGAGGGCAGGCCAGCAGCGTATAGCAACACTGCCGACGGCCAGAGAACAGGAAGACGAAGAGGTTAGGTCTCGCTCTCGCTCGTCCTTTTGCTTTGGCTGCAAGCCCATGGTTGCTAGCGTCATTAAGGTGAAACGACTACGGCAGCAGGGTGAGGTGCATCCTAATGGGAATGGCCAACAACACAACGTGTCACAGTGCGTGGAGCAGGGCAGCAGCGGTGGCCATCGGCAGGGAAGATAAGGAGCTTGATTACTCGGCAAACATGGCAACGTGCGGTGCAGAGGCAGCAACTACGGGACGACGACGTCCATGGTTAGAGCCAGAACAAGGACCGGCCCAAGTGCATGCATGCACGACTTTGGAGGCAAAGATTAAACGATCAAGCACTAATCTACTCCTAGCTAGCAGCTCTAGCTCAAACTCAAAGTTACGTATTATATGTGTGTGTGGATATATGCATGTTTGTATATATACATACGTACATGCAACTGATGATTATATTCATTTAATCATTTGAGTTACCAATTCATAACACAAGGAACACTTATATATGCTTCATCACATGCAATATCAAATAAACATGATGCTTATGACGGATTTTAGTAAGTTGATTACGCGGTAACACCGTGGTGTTACAACTCTACCCCCCTAAAACAAAATCTCGTCCCGAGATTTCGCGTGCCTAGTGTGAGAAAGGGATGGGATAAATTTTTATCTGAGACAATTACCTTGATGAACCAGAAAGGAGATGGGGATAATGCTCCAAAATATAACTTTCAAGTTCCCAAGTTGCTTCATCTTCCGAATGATTTTGCCACTGGACTTTATAAAATTTCACCACTTTATTTCTAGTCACTCTTTCCTTTTCGTCCAAGATTTTTATAGGATGCTCAACATATGAAAGATCAGGTTGGAGAGGAAGTCCTTCAATTTCTACTACTTCTTCGAGAACTTCGCAAACATCTTCTCACCGAGAAACATGGAAAACATTGTGAACCGGCCGACAAGATTTCTGGGAGTTGCGAGGCGATAAGCAACGTTCCCACACTTTCCCAAAACCTTGTAAGGTCCAACATAGCGGGGGGCTAACTTTCCACGAACTCCAAAACGATGTACACCTCTCATAGGTGACACCTTGAGATACACATGATCACCAACTTCAAATTCCACCGGCCTTCTTTTCTTGTCTGCATAAGCTTTTTTTGACAGTCCGAGCTGCTTTTAAAGTGAGACTGAATAACACTAACTGTCTCTCGGGCTTCTTTGATTAAATCAGGACCAAAATATACACGGTCTCCTACTTCGACCTAGTTGAGTGGTGTCCTGCATTTCTTTCCATACAAAGCCTCAAATGGTGCCATCCGGATACTTTCTTGATAACTATTGTTGTAGGAAAACTCTGCCCAAGGCAAACACTTATCCCATTTCTCTGGAAAAGAAATGACACAAGCTCTCAACATATCTTCTAATACTTGGTTCACTCTTTTCTCCGACCATCAGTCTACGGGTGGTAAGTCTGTATTCGAAAGTTTAGTTCCAAGGCATTCTTGCATCTGCTCCCAAAAGTGGGACATAAACACCGACCCCTATCAGTAACAATTGTAAGGGGGCACTCCGTGCAAGGACACAACCTTCTCAAAGTACAACTCAGCATATCTCTTGGCTGAATAATCCGTGTGTACCGGAATAAAATGAGCTGACTTAGTGAGACGATCCACAATGACCCAAATGGAATCATATCCCTTTTTAGTGTGAGGCAAACCCACAATAAAATCCATAGAAATGTCCTCCCATTTCCATGCTGGGATGGGTAATGGTTGCAGATAACCAGGTGTACGTATATGATCAGCTTTCACTCTTCTACAAACATCACATTCAGAGATATACCTAGTGATGTCTTGCTTCATATTTGGCCACCAATACATGTGGCGCAAATCATGATACATCTTATTGCTTCGAGGGTGAATGGACAACTTGGAATCGTGAGCTTCTTGCATAATCTTTCTTCTAAGCTCATGGCTTGCAGGGGGACCACCAACCGATTTTTGAACTTCAACACACCTTGCTCATCAATACTAAAGTGAGGACCACGACACGCTGCCATTAGCTTCTTGATATGAGGAATTTCTGAGGTATCTTGCCTTTGCTCAAAAATAATTTGTTCAAGCAAATCAGATAGTAAAGCAATGTGTGCCAATACTTTAGAATGATCGAAAGGCAAGGAATCTTCATCAGCTTGATGCAACTTCCGACTCAATGCATCAGCTACCACATTGGCTTTTCCAGGATGATAATGAACTTCCAAATTATAGTCCTTGATCAACTCAAGCCATCTTCTTTTGCCTCATATTCAACTCAGATTGAGTAAAAATATATTTGAGGCTCTTGTGGTCCGTATAAATATGCACTTTGTTCCCCAACAAATAATGTCTCCAGATTTTTAGAGCGTGCACCACCGCACCGAGCTCTAAATCATGGGTGGGTAATTCACCTCGTGCTTTTTCAGGTGGCGTGATGCATAAGCTATCACACGTCCATCTTGCATAAGCACACAACCCAATCCAGTTTTAGAGGCATCACAATATACATCAAATGGTCTCTCAATATCTGGCTGAGCAAGAACAGAGCAAGTGGTGAGATAATTCTTGAGGGCTTGGAAGGCTTCCTCACAAGCTGGACTCCATACAAACTTGACATCCTTCGGAAGCAACTTGGTCATTGGATGAGCTATCTTGGAAAAGTCGAATGAAAACGCCGATAATAACCAGCTAGACCAAGGAACCGCCTAATCGATGAACCGACTTGGGAGATTTCCAATTTAAGACATCTCGCACCTTGCCGGGATCCACCGAGACGCCTTCGGGGGTAAGAACATGCCCCAAAATTCCACTCGTTTTATCCAAAACTCACATTTGCTTTGAACTTGGCATACAACTTATGGTCGCGTAGTCGGGTAAGGACTATGCGAAGATGTTGTGCATGTTCTTCTTCATTCTTGGAATATACTAGGATATCATCAATGAACACCACCACAAACTTATCCAACTTCGGGCATGAAAACTGTGTTCATGAGGGACATGAAGAATGCAGGAGCATTGGTGAGACCAAAAGACATGACTAGGTATTCATACAACCCATACCTAGTAGAGAAAGCTGTCTTTGGTACATCTTCTGGCCGAATTTTTATTTGATGATACCCAGAACGAAGATCAATCTTGGAGAACACCTTTGCACCAGCTAACTGATCAAACAAAGTATCAATGCGAGGCAAAGGATACTTGTTCTTAATGGTTACCGCATTGAGGGGGCGATAATCCACACACATCCGAAGGGTACCATCTTTCTTCTTCACAAAGATAGCTGGACAACCCCATGGTGATGAACTAGGTCGGATGAATCCTTTCTCTAATAGTTCTTCCAACTGTTTCTTCATCTCAGCTAGTTCTGGTGGAGCCATACGGTAAGGGCGCCGTGAAATTGGTGCAGTGCCAGGCTCTAACTCAATAGTAAACTCTACTTCTCTATCTGGTGGTAGTCCAGGCAAATCTTCAGGGAACACATCAGGAAACTCACAGACCACAGGAATAGAGGCAAGATCAGGAGAAGCTTCAGCATGAGCAATAACTGGCAAGGAGGAAACTGAAGACATGAGAAGAGACATCCGATCCTCAGAAGAGGGAAGCCTTAACTCAACAATCCTCTGCTTCAGGTTCAAAACTACCCCATAGACACTCATCCAGTTCATGCCCAATATTGCATCTATGCCTTGACCCGGCAGTACCATGAACTGGAGTCGATAGGGATGGGTTGCTAGCACTAGGCTGACTGTATCTGTGCGGGTATTAACGCTCACTAGCGCACCCGGAGTTTTGATTCTATAGGCAATAGGGATAGCCTTAGTAGATATATTGTGCCTCTGTGCATACCCCGCACTGATAAATGAATGTGATGCACCAGAATCAAATAACACATATGCTGGATGGGAATCAATGGTGAACATACCAGCCATCACAGGCTTTCCCTGTGGAATCTCCTCAGTCGCTATGAAGTTGACCTGTCCAGTGCGACTCACTGGCACCTTCTTCTTGACAATAGTTCTCTTCACCAATTGGGAGTTGGTGGAAATTGCATCGAAAAAGACTGGTTCTGAGGACACTCCCGAGCAAAGTGGCCTTCCTGTCCACACTTGAAGCATGCACCTGGCTTCATCCCTTGCACTGGACGAGGCTGAAACTGTTGTCCCTGAGGCTGCTTCATCTGGCCGAGTAGGTCTTGTGATGCGAGGAGGCCGTGGATTTGTAACTCTCTGGCGAGGTTTGGCGAGACGGCTGTCCTCCTGATGGATGATAGGACATCCGCCTCACAACCTGTACCTTCTGAGTGTGGGGGTGACCAGAAGGGCCACTCGCCACTCTCTTGCGCTTCCACTCCGCTTGAGCATCACGCCCAAGTCCCTCCAGAGCAATAGCAGCATTCACCATTTCACCAAAGGTCTGATAACCTCCGGTGTACAACTTCTCCTGTAGAGCAGAAGAGAGACCACGATAGAAACAATCCCGCTTCTTTTCATCTGTATCCACATGTGGACCAGCATACTGAGACAAATGGTTGAATTTGTTCACATATTCCAGCACACTCATATTGCCTTGCTTGAGCTCAAGAAATTCATTCAGCTTCCTTGCCAACAACCCGGCGAGAATATAGAATTGACGGAAAGCGCAAGAGTGAACTCCCGCCAAGTCACCTGATGGTTCGCGGTCGCGTGTTGCCTTGAAGTTAGCCCACCGAGCACCGGCAGCCCCTAAGCTGCTGTCGGCAAAAGTACACCTTCTGCTCATCGGTGACATTGTTGAGCAACTCAAATTTTTGCTCAAGAATGCGAAGCCAATGCTCCGCGCGTCGGTGGCTCTGCGAGCGGTGTGAATGTGGGTGGGTGGGTCGCCAAGAAGTCGGGTAAGAACTGGGCCTCTCGGGACCCCCGCACCACCCCATCCCCACCATGGCCACACTGGGCCTCCACGAACAAACCCACCAATCAACCGAGCCAGCATATCCATGGTACGGGCTGACTCCCGACGGGTGGCTAATAACTTCGGCCATCATCTCAGCAGGGGTCATCGGAGGTGGCGGTGGTGGAGCCGCCAGAGCTGGGACCTCGTTACTATCCGCCTGGGCATTATTGTTATCAGCACCATGCCCATTCCCACCTTGCTCCTCCCGAGCATCATGACCTCCCCCGACACTGGCGCTTCCACGCCCCGGACCTTAGGTTCATCCGAAACGGATAAACCAACCATTAGGGCGAGGGCGTCCAAACCATGATAAAAGCTTTAGAGAGAAAAATTGATAAGGCCTGATAAACTGCATGATAAGGATTTTTTTTTACTAAAAATTGAAGCAATTCTTTTTACTCATTATGCTACTTTGTATTTGCTAGCTAAAGCGTGTGTGAAGGGGTATTTAAGAAATTCCACTTTTATGATGCATGATTCGACCTATTCGTTCGCTCATGCCGGAATATAGCGACAACCGTATAAAAATTTTGGCACATCGAACACTCACTTCCGTATGCTAACGATTCATACGTTTCGCAAGTTAGTGTACCTGCAGAAAATTGATTAGATAAAACCAGTGCCACTATCCTATATAGACCAATATTATAGGGCTTATACTTATTTACGTATTTTTTTACCGCATCCTAACTTTCGCAAAGCTTTTGTTGGTCAAATTTTATACTTTTGAAAATGGTTATTAAGCTCGTAAACTCATTATTGGCTCTGATACCACATGTGGCAGAACCGCCCAAAATAACACATTTATAGAGCACTTGTCTTGCTCTAGACACTAAGTACTCAACAAATGGGCCATTTCAAACAGTTCCGTCGAGACACACCGCAAAAGGGAGAATTCGAACAATCCACGTTTTACATCCGAATCAATAATGAGTACAAGCTTACAATACTTAATTTATTCCATACATTTCCAAGTATTAGAAATTATTTATTACAATACCGAGTTCGAGTGCGGAAATAAACAAATGAAATGAAATAAACATCTAGCGACGACGAAGATACGAGGATCCATCTGTGCCCACCGGGAAGAATCCTCCACACAAGACTAGCTCCTTATGCTCCACCTGCAACAAGGGTAAATAAACCCCGAGTACTCAATTGTACTCGCAAGACATACCGAAGGGAATATATATTTCCGACTCTCAAGGATATGATAGGCTTTATGGCTGTAGTTTATTTGTTTGCAGAAAAGCATTACTAATAGTAAATCCTTACTTTTCATTTATTAGCCATCTTTTAAGTTCATCATCTAGCCATTCTAGATAAGCACCTGTTCTACTTTCAAGCAAGAGTTGAGCAATCGAACCATCTTATTTCCATCTTCCATATTCCTCTTCTTACTACGATGCCAGATACCAGTCAAGTCGTACCGACACGGCGGCGATTCGCGAACCAATATCCCCAGCTGGGTACCCCGAAAAACACACGCCCCGCTTGCGCTACAAAAATACGCGCAAGCAAAGACTAACCCTCAATTCCTGCCGAGGCTCCGTGTCCCGCCCCAAACTTGGACTCCGAGCCACCACTACCCGAGTCCCGGACTCAGTATGGTCCTTGGACCTCCAACCTTTCCCCGCCTCCATTCAGTCGGCACGGAAAGAGCCGGAAACCTCGACATGAAAAGAACAGGTCTTCCCGCTCCCATAAGCAAGTATGTGCACGGGATAATAAGATCTGTGACTTGACCACCATTCCATTGCAACGAGCGGTCCTTAATTGACTCGGACAGGGAATACAGTGCAACCAAGCTAGGCCCGTTGGCCGCGGAACATAACTTGTTACACCCACCAGAACCCATACCACTTCCCTGCCCGGTCACCATTTCCTTTCCACCATCTCATCATCTCTGTAGTAATATTCACCTACTTTGTGAGTAACGGCAGGTTACTCACGCTACCGAATAACCTAAGCATGGCAACTACTCGATCCTGTACTAGTAAGACTCATAGGATAGTATATCTATGCATGTGGGTATCATATAATTCCTGAAACGTAATGCAAACATATATAAATCATATTTATCGAAAATAAGGGTTATGCACCGGGGCTTGCCTTGATCAGGTGCAAACTCAACAAAAGTCGATCCGCGGACGGCTCCGGAAACTCCTGCGGCACGAGTATCTCCTCCTCGTACTCCTCGATGACTTCTTCAGTACTCCTGGTCGCCCACGGTCACGACTTCCGCCAACTCGTTCACTACATGTATGCGATGACGATGCAATGATTTAATATACGGCAACAACAACTCTTAAAATAGTAACACATGCAATAAGCAGCTAAGCTAGCTACTGACTAAGATAGTAAACTACCAGCAAGCGAGGTGTAAGCACGTACGTGTTCTATTCTTACTCCTATTAATATTAAATGGATATTTGGCTACTACATCAATTAGCTCAGTTTAAGCTACAAACGTTACAACAAGCAACTATATATGGAACACGTATTACGTACAAAAGCTAAGAAGCTAACAGGCACACTCACGTGCTCTAACTAACTCACGTATGAACATATATGTATATATATACACGCACGACGGCCGGCATCTCGGCAAGCTAAAGCAGCTAATGAAAGGCTAATGAACTGAGGGGTGCAGCAGCTTACAGAGGTTCGTGCGAAGGTGCCGATTCAGTCAGAGACTCGCGGCGAGCCCGAGCAGAGCAGGCCACGTGCGAGCGAGCGGCACGGCGGCGCTCGGCAGCGGACACCGCAGCGTCTGCTGGTCTCCGACGGCAACGAACGAGAGACTTGGCGTGGTTGGCTGCTCAGGCAACTGCCATGGCTACGCTAGGTGCAAGGGAATGGAGGATGAGGCTTCGAAGTCTAGGCCTTTATGGAGAGTCGGTCATTGCCCGAGAGTGACGGACGACCGGAAGACTCCAAACTCATTTGGCCTGGTGCAATTCAAAACGAGATAGACTGGCGAAGCGGACGACGCAAAGAGCAGCTCGATGGGATCTCTCCCTGAGGAAATTTATGGTTTGGATGCTAGCAATTGGCAGACGTGCTCGACCATGTGCGACTGCAGCGCCATGAATGGCTAACGACGACGAGCAGCGCCGTGCATGGCCTCGTGGCGTACTAGCAATGCAGTAGGGAAACATCCCATCGATATTACGAGGGCAGGCCAGCAGCGTATAGCAACACTGCCGACGGCCAGAGAACAGGAAGACGAAGAGGTTAGGTCTCGCTCTCGCTCGTCCTTTTGCTTTGGCTGCAAGCCCATGGTTGCTAGCGTCATTAAGGTGAAACGACTACGGCAGCAGGGTGAGGTGCATCCTAATGGGAATGGCCAACAACACAACGTGTCACAGTGCGTGGAGCAGGGCAGCAGCGGTGGCCATCGGCAGGGAAGATAAGGAGCTTGATTACTCGGCAAACATGGCAACGTGCGGTGCAGAGGCAGCAACTACGCGACGACGACGTCCATGGTTAGAGCCAGAACAAGGACCGGCCCAAGTGCATGCATGCACGACTTTGGAGGCAAAGATTAAACGATCAAGCACTAATCTACTCCTAGCTAGCAGCTCTAGCTCAAACTCAAAGTTACGTATTATATGTGTGTGTGGATATATGCATGTTTGTATATATACATACGTACATGCAACTGATGATTATATTCATTTAATCATTTGAGTTACCAATTCATAACACAAGGAACACTTATATATGCTTCATCACATGCAATATCAAATAAACATGATGCTTATGACGGATTTTAGTAAGTTGATTACGCGGTAACACCGTGGTGTTACAACTCTACCCCCTAAAACAAAATCTCGTCCCGAGATTTCGCGTGCCTAGTGTGAGAAAGGGATGGGATAAATTTTTATCCGAGACAATTACCTTGATGAACCAGAAAGGAGATGGGGATAATGCTCCAAAATATAACTTTCAAGTTCCCAAGTTGCTTCATCTTCCGAATGATTTTGCCACTGGACTTTATAAAATTTCACCACTTTATTTCTAGTCACTCTTTCCTTTTAGTCCAAGATTTTTATAGGATGCTCAACATATGAAAAGATCAGGTTGGAGAGGAAGTCCTTCAATTTCTACTACTTCTTCGGGAACTTCGCAAACATCTTCTCACCGAGAAACATGGAAAACATTGTGAACCGGCCGACAAGATTTCTCGGGAGTTGCGGGCGATAAGCAACGTTCCCACACTTTCCCAAAACCTTGTAAGGTCCAACATAGCGGGGGCTAACTTTCCACGAACTCCAAAACGATGTACACCTCTCATAGGTGACACCTTGAGATACACATGATCACCAACTTCAAATTCCACTGGCCTTCTTTTCTTGTCCGCATAAGCTTTTTGGCGTCCTGAGCTGCTTTTAAGTGAGACTGAATAACACTAACTTGTCTCTCGGGCTTCTTTGATTAAATCAGGACCAAAATATACACGGGTCTCCTACTTCGACCTAGTTGAGTGGTGTCCTGCATTTCTTTCCATACAAAGCCTCAAATGGTGCCATCCTGGATACTTTCTTGATAACTATTGTTGTAGGAAAAACTCGCCCAAGGCAAACACTTATCCCATTTCTCTGGAAAAGAAATGACACAAGCTCTCAACATATCTTCTAATACTTGGTTCACTCTTTCTGTCTGACCATCAGTCTCTGGGTGGTAAGCTGTGCTTCTGAGAAGTTTAGTTCCAAGGCATTCTTGCATCTGCTCCCAAAAGTGGGACATAAACACTGACCCCCTATCAGTAACAATTGTAAGGGGCACTCCGTGCAAGGACACAACCTTCTCAAAGTACAACTCAGCATATCTCTTGGCTGAATAATCCGTGTGTACCGGAATAAAATGAGCTGACTTAGTGAGACGATCCACAATGACCCAAATGGAATCATATCCCTTTTTAGTGTGAGGCAAACCCACAATAAAATCCATAGAAATGTCCTCCCATTTCCATCTTTGGGATGGGTAATGGTTGCGAGATAACCCGGTGTACGTATATGATCAGCTTTCACTCTTCTACAAACATCACATTCAGAGATATACCTAGTGATGTCTTGCTTCATATTTGGCCACCAATACATGTGGCGCAAATCATGATACATCTTATTGCTTCCAGGGTGAATGGACAACTTGGAATCGTGAGCTTCTTGCATAATCTTTCTTCTAAGCTCATGGCTTGCAGGGACCACCAACCGATTTTTGAACTTCAACACACCTTGCTCATCAATACTAAAGTGAGGACCACGACCTGCTGCCATTAGCTTCTTGATATGAGGAATTTCTGAGGTATCTTGCCTTTGCTCAAAAATAATTTGTTCAAGCAAATCAGATAGTAAAGCAATGTGTGCCAATACTTTAGAATGATCGAAAGGCAAGGAATCTTCATCGACTTGATGCAACTTCCGACTCAATGCATCAGCTACCACATTGGCTTTTCCAGGATGATAATGAACTTCCAAATTATAGTCCTTGATCAACTCAAGCCATCTTCTTTGCCTCATATTCAACTCAGATTGAGTAAAAATATATTTGAGGCTCTTGTGGTCCGTATAAATATGCACTTTGTTCCCCAACAAATAATGTCTCCAGATTTTTAGAGCGTGCACCACTGCACCGAGCTCTAAATCATGGGTGGGGTAATTCACCTCGTGCTTTTTCAGCTGGCGTGATGCATAAGCTATCACACGTCCATCTTGCATAAGCACACAACCCAATCCAGTTTTAGAGGCATCACAATATACATCAAATGGTCTCTCAATATCCGGCTGAGCAAGAACAGAGCAAGATGGTGAGATAATTCTTCGAGGGCTTGGAAGGCTTCCTCACAAGCTGGACTCCATACAAACTTGACATCCTTCTGAAGCAACTTGGTCATTGGATGAGCTATCTTGGAAAAGTCAGGAATGAAACGCCGATAATAACCAGCTAGACCAAGGAACTGCCTAATCTGATGAACTGACTTGGGAGATTTCCAATTTAAGACATCTCGTACCTTGCCAGGATCCACCGAGACGCCTTCAGGGGTAAGAACATGCCCCAAAAATTCCACTCGTTTTATCCAAAACTCACATTTGCTGAACTTGGCATACAACTTATGGTCGCGTAGTCGGGTAAGGACTATGCGAAGATGTTGTGCATGTTCTTCTTCATTCTTGGAATATACTAGGATATCATCAATGAACACCACCACAAACTTATCCAACTCGGGCATGAAAACTGTGTTCATGAGGGACATGAAGAATGCAGGAGCATTGGTGAGACCAAAAGACATGACTAGGTATTCATACAACCCATACCTAGTAGAGAAAGCTGTCTTTGGTACATCTTCTGGCCGAATTTTTATTTGATGATACCCAGAACGAAGATCAATCTTGGAGAACACCTTTGCACCAGCTAATTGATCAAACAAAGTATCAATGCGAGGCAAAGGATACTTGTTCTTAATGGTTACCGCATTGAGGGGGCGATAATCCACACACATCCGAAGGGTACCATCTTTCTTCTTCACAAAGATAGCTGGACAACCCCATGGTGATGAACTAGGTCGGATGAATCCTTTCTCTAATAGTTCTTCCAACTGTTTCTTCATCTCAGCTAGTTCTGGTGGAGCCATACGGTAAGGGCGCCGTGAAATTGGTGCAGTGCCAGGCTCTAACTCAATAGTAAACTCTACTTCTCTATCTGGTGGTAGTCCAGGCAAATCTTCAGGGAACACATCGGGAAACTCACGACCCCACGGGAATAGAGGCAAGATCGGGAGAAGCTTCAAAGATGAGCAATAACGGCAAGGAGGAAATCAAGACATGAGAAGAGACATCCGATCCTCGAAAGAGGGAAGCCTTAACTCAACAATCCTCTGCTTCAGGTTCAAAACTACCCCATAGACACTCATCCAGTTCATGCCCAATATTGCATCTATGCCTTGACCCGGCAGTACCATGAACTGGAGTCGATAGGGATGGGTTGCTAGCACTAGGCTGACCAGATCGTGCGGGTATTAACGCTCACTAGCGCACCCGGAGTTTTGATTCTATAGGCAATAGGGATAGCCTTAGTAGATATATTGTGCCTCTGTGCATACCCCGCACTGATAAATGAATGTGATGCACCAGAATCAAATAACACATATGCTGGATGGGAATCAATGGTGAACATACCAGCCATCACAGGCTTTCCCTGTGGAATCTCCTCAGTCGCTATGAAGTTGACCTGTCCAGTGCGACTCACTGGCACCTTCTTCTTGACAATAGTTCTCTTCACCAATTGGGAGTTGGCTGAAGGCTGGGCAGACTGAAAAGACTGGTTCTGAGGACACTCCCGAGCAAAGTGGCCTTCCTGTCCACACTTGAAGCATGCACCTGGCTTCATCCCTTGCATTGGACGAGGCTGAAACTGCTGTCCCTGAGGCTGCTTCATCTGCTGAGTAGGTGCGCGGTACTGAGGAGGCTGTGACTGGTAACTCTGCTGAGGTTGGCGAGACGGCTGTTCTCCTGATGGATGATAGGACATCCGCCTCACAACCTGTACCTTCTGAGTGTGGGGGTGACCAGAAGGGCCACTCGCCACTCTCTTGCGCTTCCACTCCGCTTGAGCATCACGCCCAAGTCCCTCCAGAGCAATAGCAGCATTCACCATTTCACCAAAGGTCTGATAACCTCTCGGTGTACAACTTCTCCTGTAGAGCAGAAGAGAGACCACGGTAGAAACAATCCCGCTTCTTTTCATCTGTATCCACATGTGGACCAGCATACTGAGACAAATGGTTGAATTTGTTCACATATTCCAGCACACTCATATTGCCTTGCTTGAGCTCAAGAAATTCATTCAGCTTCCTTGCCAACAACCCAGCAGGAATATAGAATTGACGGAAAGCAGTAGTGAACTCCCGCCAAGTCACCTGATGGTTCGCAGGCTGTGTTGCCTTGAAGTTAGCCCACCAGGCACTGGCAGCCCCCTGAAGCTGCTGTCCAGCAAAGTACACCTTCTGCTCATCAGTGACATTGTTGAGCAACTCAAATTTTTGCTCAAGAATGCGAAGCCAATGCTCCGCGTCCAGTGGCTCTGCAGACGGTGTGAATGTGGGTGGGTGGGTCGCCAAGAAGTCCGGGTAAGAACTGGGCCTCTCGGGACCCCGCGCACCACCCCCATCCCCACCATGGCCACACGGGCCTCCACGAACAAACCCACCAATCAACCGAGCCAAATATCCATGGTGCGGGCTGACTCCCGACGGGTGGCTAATAACTTCGACCATCATCTCAGCGGGGGTCATCGGAGGTGGCGGTGGTGGAGCCGCCCGGTACTGGGACCTCGTTACTATCCGCTGGGCATTATTGTTATCGGCACCATGCCCATTCCCACCTTGCTCCTCCCGAGCATCATGACCTCCCCGACACTGGCGCTTCCACGCCCGGACCTTAGGTTCATCTCGAAACGGATAAACCAACCATTAGGGCGGCGTCCAAACCATGATAAAAGCTTTAGAGAGAAAAATTGATAAGGCCCGATAAACTGCATGATAAGGATTTTTTTTTACTAAAATTGAAGCAATTCTTTTTACTCATTATGCTACTTGTATTTGCTAGCTAAACTGTGTGTGAAGGGGTATTTAAGAAATTCCACTGTTTATGATGCATGATTCGACCTATTCGTTCGCTCATGCCGGAATATAGCGGCAACCGTATAAAAATTTTGGCACATCGAACACTCACTTCCGTATGCTAACGATTCATACGTTTAGCAAGTTAGTGTACCTGCAGAAAAATTGATTAGATAAAACCAGTGCCACTATCCTATATAGACCAATATTATAGGGCTTATACTTATTTACGTATTTTTTTTACCGCATCCTAACTTTCAAAAGCTTTTGTTGGTCAAATTTTATACTTTTGAAAATGGTTATTAAGCTCGTAAACTCATTATTGGCTCTGATACCACATGTGGCGAACCGCCCAAAATAACACATTTATAGAGCACTTGTCTTGCTCTAGACACTAAGTACTCAACAAATGGGCCATTTCAAACAGTTCCGTCGAGCACACCGCAAGGGAGAATTCGAACAATCCACGTTTTACATCCAGAATCCAATAATGAGTACAAGCTTACAATACTTAATTTATTCCATACATTTCCAAGTATTAGAAATTATTTATTACAATACCAGAGTTCAGAGTGCGGAAATAAACAGCGGAAATGAAATAAACATCTAGCGACGACGAAGATACGAGGATCCATCCGTTGCCCACCGGAAGAATCCTCCACACAAGACTAGCTCCTTATGCTCCACCTGCAACAAGGGTAAATAAACCCCCGAGTACTCAATTGTACTCGCAAGACATACCCGAAGGGAATATATATTTCCGACTCTCAAGGATATGATAGGCTTTATGGCTGTAGTTTATTTGTTTGCAGAAAAGCATTACTAATAGTAAATCCTTACTTTTCATTTATTAGCCATCTTTTAAGTTCATCATCTAGCCATTCTAGATAAGCACCTGTTCTACTTTCAAGCAAGAGTTGAGCAATCAGAACCATCTTATTTCCATCTTCCATATTCCTCTTCTTACTACGATGCCAGATACCAGTCAAGTCGTACCGACACGGCGGCGATTCGCGAACCAATATCCCCAAAATTGGGTACCCGAAAAACACACGCCCGCTTGCGCTACAAAAATACGGCGCAAGCAAAGACTAACCCCTCCAATTCCTGCCGAGGCTCCAGGTCCCCGCCCCAAACTTGGACTCCGAGCCACCACTACCTGAGTCCCGGACTCAGTATGGTCCTTGGACCTCCAACCTTTCCCCGCCTCCATTCAGTCGGCACGGAAAGAGCCGGAAACCTCGACATGAAAAGAACAGGTCTTCCCGCTCCCATAAGCAAGTATGTGCACGGGATAATAAGATCTGTGACTTGACCACCATTCCATTGCAACGAGCGGTCCTTAATTGACTCGGGGCGGGGGGAATACAATGGTGCAACCAAGCTAGGCCCGTTGGCGCGGAACATAACTTGTTACACCCACGGAACCCATACCACTTCCCTGCCCGGTCACCATTTCCTTTCCACCATCTCATCATCTCTGTAGTAATATTCACCTACTTTGTGAGTAACGGCAGGTTACTCACGCTACCGAATAACCTAAGCATGGCAACTACTCGATCCTGTACTAGTAAGACTCATAGGATAGTATATCTATGCATGTGGGTATCATATAATTCCTGAAACGTAATGCAAACATATATAAATCATATTTATCGAAAATAAGGGTTATGCACCGGGGCTTGCCTTGATCAGGTGCAAACTCAACAAAGTCAGTCACGGACGGCTCCGGAAACTCCTGCGGCACGAGTATCTCCTCCTCGTACTCCTCGATGACTTCTTCGTACTCCTGGTCGCCCACGGTCACGACTTCCGCCAACTCGTTCACTACATGTATGCGATGACGATGCAATGATTTAATATACGGCAACAACAACTCTTAAAATAGTAACACATGCAATAAGCAGCTAAGCTAGCTACTGACTAAGATAGTAAACTACCAGCAAGCGAGGTGTAAGCACGTACGTGTTCTATTCTTACTCCTATTAATATTAAATGGATATTTGGCTACTACATCAATTAGCTCAGTTTAAGCTACAAACGTTACAACAAGCAACTATATATGGAACACGTATTACGTACAAAAGCTAAGAAGCTAACAGGCACACTCACGTGCTCTAACTAACTCACGTATGAACATATATGTATATATATACACGCACGACGGCCGGCATCTCGGCAAGCTAAAGCAGCTAATGAAAGGCTAATGAACTGAGGGTGCAGCAGCTTACAGAGGTTCGTGCGAAGGTGCCGATTCAGTCAGAGACTCGCGGCGAGCCCGAGCAGAGCAGGCCACGTGCGAGCGAGCGGCACGGCGGCGCTCGGCAGCGGACACCGCAGCGTCTGCTAGTCTCCGACGGCAACGAACGAGAGAGACTTGGCGTGGTTGGCTGCTCAGGCAACTGCCATGGCTACGCTAGGTGCAAGGGAATGGAGGATGAGGCTTCGAAGTCTAGGCCTTTATGGAGAGTCGGTCATTGCCCGAGAGTGACGGACGACCGGAAGACTCAAACTCATTTGGCCTGGTGCAATTCAAAACGAGATAGACTGGCGAAGCGGACGACGCAAAGAGCAGCTCGATGGGATCTCTCCCTGAGGAAATTTATGGTTTGGATGCTAGCAATTGGCAGACGTGCTCGACCATGTGCGACTGCAGCGCCATGAATGGCTAACGACGACGAGCAGCGCCGTGCATGGCCTCGTGGCGTACTAGCAATGCAGTAGGGAAACATCCCATCGATATTACGAGGGCAGGCCAGCAGCGTATAGCAACACTGCCGACGGCCAGAGAACAGGAAGACGAAGAGGTTAGGTCTCGCTCTCGCTCGTCCTTTTGCTTTGGCTGCAAGCCCATGGTTGCTAGCGTCATTAAGGTGAAACGACTACGGCAGCAGGGTGAGGTGCATCCTAATGGGAATGGCCAACAACACAACGTGTCACAGTGCGTGGAGCAGGGCAGCAGCGGTGGCCATCGGCAGGGAAGATAAGGAGCTTGATTACTCGGCAAACATGGCAACGTGCGGTGCAGAGGCAGCAACTACGCGACGACGACGTCCATGGTTAGAGCCAGAACAAGGACCGGCCCAAGTGCATGCATGCACGACTTTGGAGGCAAAGATTAAACGATCAAGCACTAATCTACTCCTAGCTAGCAGCTCTAGCTCAAACTCAAAGTTACGTATTATATGTGTGTGTGGATATATGCATGTTTGTATATATACATACGTACATGCAACTGATTATTATATTCATTTAATCATTTGAGTTACCAATTCATAACACAAGGAACACTTATATATGCTTCATCACATGCAATATCAAATAAACATGATGCTTATGACGGATTTTAGTAAGTTGATTACGCGGTAACACCGGGGTGTTACAACCTGAGGTCAAATGACACTGCTGCTAGCACATTTTGTGTTGGGGTGTTCTTTCTACCCCTAAAGGCAGCTTGCATCCTCCTAGGCACCCTAGCTAGGACATGTGTGCCATCAATTGCTCCTACGCAGTCCTATTTCACATGTACAAAATCATGGAATGTAAGCAACACAGTGGTGGAACAGGCTGAAACTAAAATGGGCAAAAGGGTACCACAGACCTTGAAGTATGGGTACCACCTCCTGCTAGCATGGATCTTAGGAGGCACATTTGTGGATGGAGGTTGTATCATTTCATTCCTCAACTCCCCTACTGCAAACAGGACTCTCTGAAAGAACCTGCTGATGGTCTCAACTGATCTCCTAAATGTGAGGTCTACAACTCTAAACCTCTCATTGTGGCCAACCACATGCAAGAACATTGCAACTTGTTCTTCAACAGTTGCATGGATAGAGTCTGTAACAAGCTCTCTAGCCCTAAACAGATCACAAAGCTGGAAAAAAGGTTGCCTTCTCATCCTAAGTAGGTTCACACAATGGACATCAGTAGAGTTGTAAATGTAGTTTAGGTTGTGCTGCCTCTGTTGGTCTCTCTCAAGCATGGGGCCATAAGTCACAGATCTAGCATCAGCCACCCTCCTCCTAAACCACATGAAAAACCAGCAAGCAACAGCAACTACCATTGCAGCTGCTCCACGGCGCATGGCTTGGAAATCCATTTCTAAGCACAATGAAAATGACATGCAGTGACAAATTAGAGGCAGGAATGAACCACTGGTGCAGTGAACTAATTACAGGTTGCAAAGAAGCATCAGTGAACTACAAACTAGGGCGGTTGCCACACCAAAGGTGCTCCTCCAGCGCCTAGATCTTTTTTAATGAGCTAATCATCGACCTAGTAGGCACTGAGCTCAGTTTAGCATACTAATTTTTCATCATCAGTGAACCATGGCTACCACAGAGCAAAATAACATGACATATACATAGCATTGCACACGAAATCAATAGATCCAGCCGGGTATACCAACCACAGACGCTGGATCTAGCCATGGAACAAGTGGATCTACAGCAGAAATCCACAGATCCAGCCGGGTATACCAACCACAGGCACTGGATGAATCAAAATAAATGCAACAAATCAAAATAGATCCAGCCGGGTATACCAACCACAGACACTGGAGGAGGAGGAGGGGAGGAGAGGGGAGGGGAGTATACCAGCCGCAGCACCAAAGATCCAGCAAGGATCCGCCGGCGGTGATGGAAGCCGGCGACGAACCGGCAAGGAGAGGAAGAAGAGAGCGCGCACCAGAGCGGGAGAGCAGGTGGTAGACGGCGGGAAAGGAGGCGGTAACCCCAGCAGCGAAGGCGCGCGCGCCTTTTATGGCGGGGGGACGGCTCCATCTCCCGCCAAGACGAGGCTAGGGTTCCCGCGCGCGGCCCCGAGCACTGTGCGAGCCAGGACGGAGAGGGAAGCTCAACTCGAGAAGACGAGGAGAGCCGGGACGGAGGGTACGAAATGAACGAGGGGATGCAGGGGTTTGGTACGAGTCGGGCATCCAAACAGCCCCGTCCGGTACCGAGTGAGCCCGAATGGCTCTTTGGACTGGCTCCTTCGGGCAACCAATCACCCCCATAGGGATTCCTAGGGGAACGGTGAACGGTACGCTGACATCTTTGTCAGAACAGTAAAAGGCACTGCCAAGCATAGTACAGTACTCCTGCACGGGCGTCGTTGGCCACAGTGCCTGCAGCGGCAGGCATGCTGCCAGCTTTCTCGATCGTTTTGTAGCTTCACCCTCCGGCAGTCCGGCCCTCACCGCGCCGGCAGCCGGAGCGCCGCGCGCCGCATGGCCGGCCGGCTCACCTCCAGGCGAGGACAAAGGCAGGCACGAGATGGCCCGTGTGTGATCGTGAAAGGCTTTGGTTATCTATAGTATCCCGTGGGCCGTGGCTTTGCAGAAACTGATGCAGTCAGGATTAGCCGGCGTGTATGCAGGCATTCAGTCGATCGGAGACGTGCATTGGCGGCCGGCCCGCCGTTTTTTTTTAACGTGCCCGTGCGTTTGCAACGGGAGAATTTATAATTTATCATTTCTATAAAACTTGAATTCTATAATTTATTCTGTGATGACTATGATATTCATAATATAATTTAACGTTAGTATTAATATGACAATGTTGGTAAAGTAAAGATTATTGTATTCATAATATAATTTAACGTCAGCATTGCAAACCGGCATATTATTTGTTAGTGAATAAAAAAGATTGAATATTGATCACATTAAATTTAAAGTTAATTCTACTAAAAATGTTGAACAATTGTGCAAAATATATTTTTAGGCTATACTTGTAAGGAAACTACGCACTATATATGGGCATGCAGCCCGTGGCCCGTGGCCCGCCCGTGGCCCGCGCTTTTTGGCCCGGCCCGAGCACGGCACGGCCCGGTGGCCACCGGGCCCGGGCCGACACGGCCAGCACAGGCCGTGCCTGGGGCGCCACCCCCGGCCCGTGGCACGGCCGACCAATGAGGCGGCCCGATGCCCGCTTTGGCCTTGGCACGCTAAAGGCCTATCAGCTATCTTATCTTCTCTTCTCTCCTCACGACCCCGAAACCGCCCGCGCCGCGTCTTCCTCTTCACGCGGAAAAGAGCGCGCATCTTCGATCTTCCTCCTCGGCTTCTCCGCCCCGGCGCCCGACCCCGCACACCTCCGTCCCGTGTCGCCGGTGACCAGGCACCTCCGCCGGCGCGCCGCCCAGGCCCCCCTCCGGCGCGCCGCCTCCCTCGCTCCCAATCCCTCTCGCTGCCTGGCGGCTTCCCCCGACTCCATGGTTCGATGCTCGGCGCCAAGGCGGTCGGATCGGCGCGTCGCTCTTCGCGCGGCGGCGGTGCTCCAGGGACTCCACCACTCCGGCGCAGCGAGCAGCTCCAGGACTCCACCAACCCCGGCGCATCGAGCAGCTTCGCTGACTCCTCCCTCGTGCTCCGTGCCGCGGCGCGCACGCCGCACGCCATGCTGTGTCGGCACGCGCCCGGCGGCCCACGGGCGTGCCGCGCCGACGGCTCGGCACGAGCACGTCGCCCGGCACGGCACGGCCGGCACACGGTGGCACGGCGCCGGGCACGACGAACTCAGGCACGGCACGGCACGACGTGCCGCGGGCCGCGCCGGCACGGCACGATGGGCATCTATACTACGCACGTGTTATTAACTTGTAGATCAAGATCCAAACAAAGAAGACTCCAACATTTCAATACTAACAGCCAACTGAATTATATCTGAATAACAAAGACTACTGATTACTAACCTCCTTGCACTGTCCATGCCGTTCATAGGCATTCAATAGGGCCATCCACAACGACGTCACCTCAACGCTGAACCACCTGGCATATACGTCCACAAATGCGCAAGAGCACGTCCACCTTTATACCTCCTGATCGCATGCCCGTGCGCCTGGGCGCAGAGATCAGCGTTTGCCACCTCGTTGCGTACCCGCACCACAGTCGTCGTGTACCCGTCGACCGGGCAGCAATAGCTGTGAGATCCTCTTCGAGAACCCAGCACGGGCGCCCACTTGTCCGCGCCCATGGCCGGCGGTGGCCTTGCCTAGCGGCGGCGCTCCTCACTGGTCTTGCCGCGTCCAGGCCCTGCGACGCCTCACCCGCGACATCGCCTTGCCCAGCCATGGCCGCAGACGAAGCGATGTGCAAGACACACCTCTTCCTCGCACGTCCGCCTCGTCCTCGCACGGCGGCCTTACCACGATGATCGTCGCGGCCACGGCATCGCCACTCGCGCATCCTCCTCGATGCATGATCGCCATCCATCGATCGTGCCCAACGTCGTGCTCTCGCACCGCTGGCACTACAACATCGACTCGGCACCGTACGGCCCGCCCTGGCGCGCGATCCGGCGCAACCTCACCTCGGAGATCTTCCAGACCTGTCGCGCCTCTACGGAATTGAGGCCGATTTTTCGTACGTTTTTTCCCTCACGGAATTGAGGCCACGGCGGTGTGCGGACGTTGTATATTGCCATTGCCGTATCCTATACATACACAAAAGGCAGAAAAAAAAAAAGAGATAGAGGCAGAAATTTCTTCTCTTTATTAGTAAGGTATAGAAAAAGGTATATGCCGCCTCCTGCTTGTAATAACTCTACGTGTAAGGTATATGGGAGGAAGAGAAGGAAAAAAAGAACAGGTGAAGAAAATATGACAGAAAATTGGGTTGGCGCTCAGATTTGATTTGATGATTTGCTTGCTCGCTGGCGCTCTGGATTTGTTTTGATGATTTGTATTATTGTCTTGCCGTCTAATTTGTTGCTTGCTATCTCTAGGGACTTCTAGTTATAAAGCTACAGGTATTAGGCATGGATCATATTCCTATACGGAAGATGGTCCTTGAAGGACTCTAATTGTTTTCAGCTGCGGCCGATGGCTTGTATTATTCTCTTCAAACTCTGAATTAAGGCATGCGGAATTCTGTTCCTATACGGAAGACTCGGCTACTGAAATCAATAAGGGTAGGTGAAAAAAAAAACGGCAGAAATTTTCTCTCTTTAGTAGTAGGTATAGATCAGTAATCTTTTGTTTTTTGAGTCGTGGTCGTGGATTGCTGCCAAGGAAGCCCAGCCGCGTTTACTGAAATTGGATCGGGCTTTTGTGTCCTCGCCTGGTTCAGCAGCCTATTAGGGCCCGCCACGAAATCTCATGTGGGCCGAAAATCCACTACGGTCCAGCCCATCATTGCTTTGGCCACGGTGATCCCATCCTATTCGTAAAAAAAAGAGGCTAGAATGGCTTTTGCGCTGGAACAGTAATAGGTCAAGCTTGCCTGCAAATAATTCCAGCTAAACGTTGGGTGAGCAGAGCAAGCTATCCAACACATGTGCTTGGACCATACATGCATCAATGAGCCAAGTTTTCACATCATATTAACCAAACTACAAGATATTAGACTAATATCCACCCAGCTAGATTGTTCTTGTATATCGAGAGTGTAACTAAACCTCAAAAAAATAGCTAACCCACAGGCATGCAAGCGCCATATAGTAGATTTTACGGAGCAAGCTTTTGCCTATCCACCTTTTTTACTTTTTTTTTCAATTCAAACGTGCTGTCTCCTACCCTCATGCATGTATGTGAGCTGGAATTATAACATGGTGCCATTAACGCTGTGACCCACTGAGACTCATCGCAGACCGCACATTTAATGCAAATCCTGCAGGACAGGAGGAGGCATCCCCTCCATTTTTTTGTTGCCAGCATGGACGTACTCCATCATCGATGTCCAGTGGCGGAGCTAGAGCAAAGTTGAGGGGGTGCGTTTGCCTTGTGGGTGCGTAGAATTTTTATTTTGTGGATGCAAAAACATAGAAAATTTGTCCATAGTCTCTGATTTTTGGTTTTTCGTGGGTGCGGCCGCACCCACTGGTTCCCTTCCCTTCTTTGTGTATATACATAGGGTATAGTATAAGTAATTGTGTTTGTATTGACGTAAAGATGAGGCTGTTGTTTATTGCAAATTTACTCCATCCATTCTAGGTATCCAAGTTTGTTCTAAGCCAGACTGAAGTTATGGAAATAAAAGAACAACCGTTACGGCGACATTATGTTAGCAGCATTGGATACGTCATAAAGTATATTTTTACAAATTACATCTTTTGATGTGATAGATATAGATTAATATTGTTGTCTTTTGTCTATAAATTCGGCCAAGAAACTTCATGGTTTGATTTATGACAAATTTAGATCCTTCAGATAGATGGTTTTAAAAGTTTAAGAAAAGAGGACCTCATAGGAAATGTGCTGAAACAAGTTAATCCCATATAAGGGAGGAAACGAGACATCTTGTCAAGGTTTTCTTAAACAAACACGATGAAACTGCTAGACTTGGGGGGGGGGTTGTTGAATTTGAGTTGGGATGTACATCCTCTATCCCTCAATAAACCAATTCCTATAATTAGTGCTAGTCAAACCTTTCTAAATTTGACTAATCTTATAGAAAAAAGTAACAACATCTATGTTATAAAATGAGCACCTTATGAAAATATATAAGCTATGATAAATGTAATGATACTAATTTGGTATCATAGATCTTAATGTATTTTCTAGAAATTCGATTAAAGTTCTAAAATTTTGACTGAAGACAACTCTAATTTTTTATTCATTTCATAGAAAAGTCTATTTATTTTGGTAAAAAGAAGTATAAGGCTGTTGTACTAACGGTCGATTTCGACTAATTTAATAGTATTATATAAGAGATAACTGAAACAAGATAAAGAAAGAACAAGCGTCGTGCTATAGTGCTACATGTGTGTGTTTGGGGGCGTCGTTTTACGCACCGATCGCCTAGCTATGGATATGGAGCAAGTGGCCATTCAATTCGGTCCACCATCTCTTTTATTGTGGACTACAGAGAGTGGCCCATATTTTGCATGACGGCATGATCCAAATCTTATCGCTAGCCCGTTGGGCCCGTGACCAATATATAGCTAATTGTTTATTCGTTCCTCAGCAGTCGCCACTCTGTAGTGGCTGGCCTATCTGCCAGTTGCCACGCTTGGCCATCACGGTTCATGGAGTGAGCCCCATGGATAGGTGCAAGCCCTAATGGCGATGTCGACCTTGCCTGTTTCACCTCTAGCCCGTAGCCGGACCTTCCCCGAGCCGTGAACGACTCGCAGGGGAGAGAGCTCTGAACTCGTTTAAGAACAACAGGTGCACTTTCCTCACGAATGCTATAAGCAGCCTCGCGACGAGCACCATTGACGCTCACTCGCCTCCAGTGCTTTGCCAATGGAAGCCGTGTCCGCATCATCATCACCGTCGCCACCACCACCTCGGCCGCTGCACGTCATAATCTGCCCGTGGCTCGCGTTCGGGCACATGCTCCCGTACCTGGAGCTCGCCGAGCGCCTGGCGTCGCGAGGCCACCGCGTGTCCTACGTCTCCACGCCCAGGAACCTCGCTCGCCTCCCGCCGCCACGGCGCCACCCCGGCGTCGAACTCGACCTCGTGCCGCTCCAGCTCCCGCGCGTCGAGGGCCTGCCCGAGGGCGCCGAGTCCACCAACGACGTCCCGGCCGACAGGCTCGACCACCTCTGGGAGGCGTTCGACGGCCTCGCCGCGCCGTTCTCTGAGTTCCTGGCCGCCGCGTGCTCCATCAACGACGACGAGCTGGCGAACAACAACCGGCGGCGGCCGGACTGGATCCTGGTCGACACGTTCCACCACTGGGCGCCCGCCGTCGCCGCGGCGCACAAGGTGCCGTGCGCCATGCTCCAGCCTAGCGCGGCCTTCATCTCGGCATGGGCGTGCGGGGCGCGGGACCACGCGGAGCTCGCCGCGGCCTCCGTTTTCGAGCAGCCCGCCACCGTGGCGCAGCTGCCGCCCGCAGGCATGCCGCGCTACGAGGTGGGACGGGGACGCGGCGCTGTTCACGCCCGTCGGCACCTCAGGCATGTCGGTCC
This sequence comes from Hyparrhenia diplandra, assembly GCA_015847255.1. Classification (NCBI taxonomy): domain Eukaryota; kingdom Viridiplantae; phylum Streptophyta; class Magnoliopsida; order Poales; family Poaceae; genus Hyparrhenia; species Hyparrhenia diplandra. The sequence continues at coordinate 56,408 of JADLZK010005577.1, read as the reverse complement.
TCCGCCGCTGCACCTTGACGCTCGACGGGTGCGCGATCGCAGCCATCCGGAGCTGCCCGGAGTGGGAGCTCGACGCCTTCTCGCACGCAGCCGCGCTCCTCGGCAAGCCACTCGTCCCGCTCGGCCTCCTCCCGCCGTCGCCGGACGGAGGCCGCGGCGCCGGCATGCACAGAGACGACGCCACCGTGAGGTGGCTCGACGCGCAACCACCCAAGTCCGTCGTGTACGTCGCGCTGGGAAGCTAGGTGCCGCTGCACGTGGAGCTGGTGCACGAGCTGGCTCACGGGCTGGAGCTCGCCGGGGCACGGTTCCTCTGGGCGCTGAGGAAGCCCAGGGGCGTTCCCGATGCCGGCGTCCTCCCGGCGGGCTTCGAGGAGCGCACGCACGGCCGTGGCATGGTGACCTCGAGCTGGGTGCCGCAGAACACCATACTGGCGCACGGCGCCGTGGGCGCGTTCCTGACGCACTGTGGACGGAACTCGCTGACGGAAGGGCTTCTGTACGGGCATCCTCTGATCATGCTGCCGATCTTCGCCGACCAAGGTCCGAATGCGCGTCTCATGGCGGAGAGGAAGGTCGGGTTGCAGGTGCCGAGGGATGAGGACGATGGGTCTTTTGATCGCCAGGGGATCGCCGACACGGTGCGGGGCGTGATGGTTGATGGAGATGCCAGGAAGGTCTATGTAGCGAACGCCATGAAGTTGCAAGAGGTTGTGGCTGATAAGGAGCTTCAGGAGAGGTACATCGATGAATTTGTGCAGCGACTTAAGATCTTACAGCCCCAACTGAGACATGGTTTCGGAGGTTTTTAAATAATGCTAATGGTTTGTTTGTTTATTTTTAAACTCTGCTAGTGCTTGTTTTGGTTTGGATGGGAAGATCATTATCTATCGAATAAGAAGCTGTACATCACATGTACTACACATCAGAAGGACTTAGTGAAAAACGTGACACGTATCTTGGTTGTGTTCATTATTGCACTCCAAGTAGAGCTGAGCTGGTTTCTGGGACTTGGGCCGTGCCATTTGAGGGCGGGTCATGACACGGATTTTGGCACGACCGAAGCACGACACGACACGAAATATTTTGGGCCGTGCCGACACAACACAAATACGAGGGCCGTGCTGTGCGGATCTCAGCACGACGGGCTATATGGCACGGCCCGCATTTTGGACCATGTTTGGGTTGGCCGCGACACGAATGTGGCACGCGCATACACACTTTTATTACTCTATAATATAATTTTATAGCATTTATTGTACTACCTCTCATCTAATATTTAAATAGATTATGAAAATCATTAAAACTTTATTAAAATAGTATACATATTTTTTATATCGGATCACAAAAAGAGAAGTAGTGGAGATATTTTGGGGGGCCATGCTTGGACCGGCACGACCGAAAGGCGTGCCGGCGGGCCGTCTTTGGGCCGAAGAAAAAAATTGTCGTGCCATGTCGGCGCGGCCCGATGTCTTCCGTGCCTAAAGGGCACGATCCGAAGCGACACGAAGCAGGCCAAGTCCCAGCTTTAATTCCAAGTGCGGCCGCAATTCCAGGTTTGTAGTCCACCACCTAATTGGAGTCTGTCTATATCAAACTTGGGTGGTTTGGGTCTTTTTCCACCCGTGTGGATTTTCAGCCAGAACCACCCAAATTTGACCAAAACAAAAATCGGTGGGAAAAAGCCCCAATTCCACCCGAATTTTGAAAAACCAAATAAACCCAAAACTAACAGCAATAGAGCATTTCACAGACATTTCTTGTGACAGGATACATCCAGTGACAGTTTAAAAAATAATTGATAACGGTGAATCAAAAACTTGAGAATGTTGCTGCAATAACCTGATAATTTGTGTAAAACAAACGAACGTGTATCTGAATCATCTCACCCCTTATATTATATGAATCAACTCACACTGCCCATTTTGGCTAAAAATAACATTAAAACATGTGAAATAAAATTCATAAAACAGTAAGCAATACTCACCATTACATGAAAACAGGGGTCCATCATTATAAAAACATGGGCATGTCATCAAAAAGCTCGAAAGGTCCATGTTGCTAACCACATGGATCCATCACAACTCAAAAAGAGAGTTGGTTCAGTCCTCTGAACCACAGGCATAGGGAGAGAGGAAAAGAAGAATAAGTAATGGAAATTATAGGTATCAGAAAGAGAGCCAATCTCTATTACTGCAGATGCTTAGCCTTTATTCCCTATGTACAAGCACCAGTCAATAGGCCTCAACCTCAGTAGAAAACAGACACAGGGCATGTCATCAAAAAGCTCCAAATGTCCATGTTGCGAACCACATCCTGGGATCCATCACAGCACAAAAAAAGGACTGTTGATTGAGTCCTCTAACCCACTGTTAAATCAAGGAAAAATTCATATATGTCACCTTGCTCCACATATGCTACAGCATGCAAAAAGTTAAAAAAATCTTCAGTTCAAAAACAGTAGTAGTAAAAACAAAAATAGATTCAAATGGCAACAGATAGTTGTCTAGAAAAAATCATCTGAAGCTACAAACCATCACATCTCTAAAACCAATTGAGACGTTCCAAAATTAAAGACTTTCTAGTGCTGTTACTCATGGAGATGTAAACTTACAGCAGCTTTAGTTTGTCATACAAAAAAAAAATTCAGATATGCATACACACAAAAACATGAAGACATGCATACGTGCTAAAGCACCAGATTCAGGAAGGGACATTAATTCACACATCAACTTCTAATTACTAGATTCAGGTGAAAAAAAAAATGCTTTGCTCAGAGGCTCTATTACGGCCTCAACGACAAAAAAAAAAAAAAAAAAAACAGAAATGAGCATGTCATCAAAAAAGCTCCAAAGGTCCATGTTGCTACCCACATCCCGGGATCAATCACAACTGAAAAAAAAAAATTGTTGATTGAGTCCTCTGAACCACTGTCAATCAGGAAAAAAAAATCATATATGGATCCAGCTCTGTGAGATCAAAACTAGAATTCCATCCTTCCAATTTGTCTCTGCCTTTATACCCAAAAAGCTCTCAGAACCCTATATCCCAAAGCTCTCAATCAGAAATCACGAAATCTCCCAAAACTCTGAAACCTCAAAACCAAAGCTCTCAAAACTCAAAATCATAACTCTCAAATCTCAAATCTCTCACCAGCAATCATCTCATATGCCTCTAGTAGGGGTCAAGATTTTTTATTTCAAAAGATAAATGAACAAAAGCCCAAAGCCTAGTAGGGGAATGATCTTTTTATTCTAAAGACAAAAAGGGAAAAACCTCATTGCCTAGTAGGGGGCATGATCTTTTATTAAAAAAAAAAAATTGAACCAACACCAATTGCCTAGTAGGGGAATGATTTTAATTTTTTTTTTAAAAAATGAACCAAAGCCCATTGCCTAGTAGGGGGCATGATTTTTTATTTCAAAAATAGAAAAGAACAAAAGCCCATTGCATACTAGGGGGGACAAACTTTTATACTAAACACAAAAAGGCTAAAACCCCATTGCCTAGTAGGGGCATGATCTTTTTTATTAAAAAAAATTAACCAACACCCATTGCCTAGTAGGGGGCATCATTTTTAATTTCAAAAATAAAAACAACCAAAACACATTGCCTAATAGGGGGCAATCTTTTTATTCTAAAAGACAAAAAGGGCAAAACCCATTGCCTAGTAGGAGGGATCAATAACAGAGCTAGGCTGCTCATCACCTATTATCCTGGAATGATTTTAAAGTGTTATCAGAAATCAAGTGTTTGAAAAAAGAAACATGAAGCTAAAATCTGGCGTAATGCAACCGGACTAAACTGTGGGTTCAGTTAAAAGCAAACATTACTGACAATATGGCCCATAACATTATGACATACTATCAAAATTAGCATTGCAAAAAGGAGCTAAAAGGTGCTACAAATGGGTTCAGTTAATGACAATTCCACCTAGGCAATTGCCAAAAAAGGAACCCGATACCGAAAAACAAGATGAGTAGAATGGACACATACATACCCCAAACAAGCGTGCACTTGTTGTGGTAGGCATTCACCGCCTTTGTCAGCAAAGATGGTGGCAAGCTCAAAAAAGGCCAGGGCATTGCTGATGCCACTATTGCCCCTAATCTTCAAGAGGCTGCATATCCAAATACTAAAATATGAGAATGGTCAAATAATCATATTTTACTCAAATGCCTTGATAAGCACATAACCATAAGACCCAATGCACCAAATGCCTCAATTGCACAACAAATGTGCCAAATGACAACCCCATTGCTAAATAGGGGGCAATATTTTTTATCTAAAGACAAAAAAATACCCAAAACTAATTGCCTAGTAGAGGGCATGATCTTTTTGTCAAAAGGAAAATGAACACCCAAACCCATTGCCTAATAGGGGGCAATCTATTTTATGTACTGACGAAAAAATCCCCAAAACCAATGCCTGGTAGGGGCATGATCTTTTTTTTGAAAAGAAAAATGAACCCAAAAACCCCATTGCCTAATAGGGGGGTAATATTTTTTATCTATAGACAAAAAAATACCCAAAACTAAATAGCCTAGTAGGGGCAAGAGAAAAAAGGCTAACTACCTCTTATCCGACCTCATCAACATTAATTCAAACCAAGATTCTGATCTTAGAAGCGAGCTATATTAAAATTGTTAATTTCAACAAATTCATAAACCGACATTGTCCAAAAAAAGCCCAATCCTAGTCCTAAAAAACTCATCAAATACTCTTGCATATCTTAATACTTGCATGCATCTCTTCATTTCTACTACAGGCACTTCTTCTTAATGATGCAAAAATTAATCACTCCATGAACAGATGACATGAAACAAAAAAAGGTAAATCATCAGTCCATCAAACACAAGCATTTACCATAAAAAGATGCCTACAAAGAAAATACTAGGGAAAGTAATTGCAGTGGGAGCACACTTGTACCTGATTTCTTCCCTGTACACATTAGCAATGAACAAAAAAATAGCATCACATCTTCTTTGTAGACATCATCACTTTGCTTTCTTCATTTCTTGCCTTCTCGATGGCGCATACACAACAGTCCTCGCATGCCATTTGCAAAAACAAAACATAGGCGGGGTTAACAAAATTGCTACACATATAATAAAATCAACAATAAAACCTAGCAAAGTTATATGAATAAAAAACTTACCGAATTCTATGACTGTTGAACCCCTTAAATACTTGAAGAAAGGAACATGAAAAATTATAAAAGTTTTCCATCACCCTTTATTAGGGCTTTGGACCTGCTATGATGTGCAATAACAAACATGAAATGTGCACAAACATAGGCGGGGTAAAAACTTTTTAAAAAGAAAAACAATAGGCCAAAACCAATGAAAAACGCAAACCATACGCCAAAGTCAAAGGCAAAGGCTAAGCCAAAATCAAAGTCAAAGGCAAAAGCTAAGCAAAATAAATAACCAACGGCTAAGCCAAAGCCAAAAGCTAAGCCAAAGGAAAAGGCTAAGCCAAAGGAAAAGCCTTAGCCAAAGACAAAGGCTAAGCCAAAGCCAAAGGCTAAGCCATAGCCAAAGGCTAAGCCAAAGCCAAAGACTAAGCCAAAGGCTAAGGCTAAGCCAAAGCCAAAGACTAAGCCAAAGGCAAATACTAATTTGTAAATACTAAGCCAAAAGGCAAATACAAATCGAATTGAAACTAAAGAGTAATGGGGGCAGGGAGAGGGAAATTGCAAATACTAATTTGTAAATTCAGGGTTTGCATTCAGATATTAAGCTCTACAAACAATCACATTAATTAAAAAAAAATAAAGAGTAATGGGGGCAGGGAGAGGGAAATTGCCACTAACATAAGATGCAGCAGTGTTAAGACAAAAAAATAGGTTACAGGGGTAACAATACTCAACAAATAAATTCTACACAACCCCAAGCCCCTAGATCAAATAGAGCAAAATAATCAACAAATAAGATAGAGAGGGAGGGAGGGAGAAGAATCAACCATAGATTTGGTAACTCAAATCCTATTGCTATTTAAAAACAAATTAAACTCTAGACATGCATTCAGATCAAAAGTTTCTATATTATGATTCAAAGTGACATTTCAGGCAAAAGTAGGCATTCACATCAAAATGAATAAAAAGCATGGCACGTAGAAACATGCATTCAGACTAGGATATACACACATTCAGATTAAGCACTCAAAAAAACAAACATACTATTCCAGGGGAGAGGGGCGGAATCTGCCACATGTAGCACTCAAACAACAACCGCAAACCAACATGAACGAGAACGCATCATTCCACCAAAAATAGCTAGTGCGCATGGAGATCTACACAAATCTAATGGATTAAAAAAGAGGAATACTCAACAAACAACCATTCCAACCAAAAATAGCTAGTACGCATGCAGATCTACAAGGAGATAAAATGGAAGGAGAGAAAACATGAATCGAAGACCGTCGATGCGCAAGAGCATCCGCCGCAAAAATCGCCTGAAACGCCGCTGGAACAGGGGGGCCGAAGCGGGCTGGGGAGCAGAAACGCGAGATAACCTCACGGACAAACCGACGCCGCGAAGAACGCCGACGACCCCATCTCCGGCGATGGCGAGAGGGTCCGCCACCAAATCTTTTTTTTTTTTTTTTTATCGCCTCCACTGGAACAGAGGGGAGACTAACCGAGAACGAGGGGGAAATGAAATGGACGTTTCGAAAACGACAAAAAGCGCGAGATTACAAAGAAAATGCCTGACAAATGGGGCCCAATGGTCAGAAAACAAAATAAAAACTCTAACCGAGCGCGCCCAGGAAAAAAAAAAAAAAAAAAGGGCGTCCACGATCAAAATGAAACGAGATCGCACGGCTCAAAAAATCGGGTGGAAAAAGGACCAAATCCACCCAGGTGGGCTTTAGCTTTTCTGCCTAAATTGAGTGCGTCCATTGTATATTTTTTTTTTCTTTTTGTTTGTCATGTATTCAGCCCAGATATTTGTTTGTCGCAAAAAAGGAAAGGGGAAGGAGGCATTAGACATGCATGCATGATTAATGACCAATCATTTTTTTTTTTCCTTTTAAATTTGTCGCAAGAAAAGAAATGCATGATTCCTTTTCAATTTGTCGCAAAAAAAAAGGAAGGGGAGGCCTCAGCTATGCATGCATGATTAATGACCAATCAATTTTTTTCTTTCCTTTTTTTTTTTCGGCGTTGAGAGCATGAGCAGTGTTTCGGATATCGTTTCGGTGAAAAATATCGCTACCCAGGGGATAGAAACGATAATCGGGAATATCGGGCGATTTTCGGTATATTTCGGTGTAAAAAATGTTCAAATTTGAAATAGTAAACAAAAATCCGAAAAATAACAAAAATCATCCAAAACGAAATCCAAGGGCTGGCACATATTTTTTTTTGACCGAAGCCAGGAAGGGAACCCCCACCCTTATATTTTTGGTTTTTTTTTTATGGGTCGGCACATATTAAAATGCAACGAAATTAAACCATTTGACGGTAATAAACCAATTCAGATCACTAAGAATAAATTACATCCAGTTTTTAGCATCATATACTATGAGTCTTGGGAGGACTTTCATGCGACATCTTATACTACATACTACAGAGTAGTAATAGTCACAAAGCATCTTATACTATGACGAAGAAGCGTTTGTTTGTAGTTGGAGGTCAGAGCCCTATGGAAGGAGGCACCTGGTGCCTGTCTGCTTTCCTTACTTTCCTCTGCTCACGGCCAGAGGTTAGAGCCCTTCTTGGTTCAATCAGCTACAATAACAAATCAATATATAAAGCTAATTAACAAAACTGTCACTAAGTTATGCCATCAGATTAGGAAACTTGATATGCCAACTAACCAAACAAAGTCAGGTAGGCAAGCAAAATGTACAGCTGCTGATCAATTAATAACATGTAGTGAACTAAAAACACACCTAAAAGAGAATTGATATCCTTTGTCTTGTTTCGGCACGTCCTCCTCGGTCTACGGTCTTTTCCCATCTCTAGGACAGCCTCATCATCACCATCCACTTCTGGAGGACATCGCTCCTTCTTAGAGAAAGGGCCTTATCTTCATCTATCAATAAGCACAATTAGTCAATAAGATATTATGCAGATTTCTAAGGAAATCAAATTATTTCTATCTAAAGAACAGCTAACCTGCATCATCTTCATCAGTGTCAGCTTCCTCTTCAGCCCCAATATCGCTGTCATTCCATGTTCCAAGTTCACTTTCACTCTCATTTTCATCAAATTCATCCTCCCCATCTTCAGTTGCCCCTTTCTTTCTTTTATCATCCACTAGTCCAGCTTTTCCTCTCTTTCTCTTTCGATGAAGGCTCTTTTCATGCACTGGTCCATAAGATTGTTTAGCTTTTTTGTCAAGAGTAGAATCAGGTTACTGAAAGCCTTTGGCACCTTCTGGCACGGTGCTACATTCCCAATGATCCCCGCCAAGTGTTCCTTGAATCGGGTTGCACCTCCACTCTGGAATGTTCTATTGCAGTAGTGGCATTTGAATCCAGATCGAAAAGGTACATCATGTGTCCATACATTATCAATGGCTGCACAAAATAACAGTTCCAAATTAGCTAAGTGACTAAATCTAAGCCTATAAGAATATCTCAGATTTATGCCTATAAACGTAAAAACAGGAGCTAAATTCTCATGTATCAAGTAAATATCCATTGCACTGAATTGCCTTCAAAGCACGGTTAATAGTTGTACAAACATTGCTGGTTAAAATGTCATATTGAGATTCTGCCATTATATAACTTACATGAGTGGCCAGAAAAAGTATGCATGAAAAAGAAAAGAGAAAGGCGGCATGGAAAAAACAACTAAAAACAAGCTAATTCTGAGCTGCAGCTAAATTTAGACTCATGGGTACATGTGTGGTTCAGAACTAATAGTATCACTGCTCAATGCAGCTAAATTTAGACTCGTGGGTACATAAAATTTGAAAGCATACTGTAAAATAAAGAAAATATGAACAATAATGCCAGTTATTAACTTACATATTTTTTTAGTAAGAAATGTCAAAATATTGTTAATTCTCGTCATACACTTGACATTTAAGTTCCACCATCTGTTCTTAAGTGCCAAAAAACATTAATGCAAGTGAAAAACAATCGATCACGAAACCTAAATGACGCATCGAAGGCAGCTAACACAATGGTTCAATCCATTGCTGAGGTGCACATCACAGGCAGAGACAAAGGAACAAGTTACTGAAAGTCGACACAAAGGAACAGGTTACTGAAAATTTGGAACTGCACTAGCAGAGGATCTTGGTATTCAGAGAACAGAGCATGCACTCTGTATCGACTCTTGTGAACTGTAGTATGTTCTCTCCCAAAAAAGACGTTGAGGCTGAAAATTTACATGTACTAACCTACCTACTAGTAGGTAGCATAGAATCAGAGTATAGCATATGATTATTCCAGACATTCATTCAGGCAGCCAGGGGAATCCTCCCTCGCCATCTTGGCTCTCCTTCTCCTACTGCACTATCTACTAGACTAGAAACTGCTAACCAACTAGCTAAGTAGCTATCCTATCCAAATCCAACAAGGCAAGAACCAGACCAACAAAGGAGAAGACTAGTAGAAACAAATTGTACCATTGCCGGGCGGCGGCGGCTGCTGCTGCTGCTGCTGCTGCTGAGAGTTGTTGAGGAGAGAGAAATGAATTTGCCACCGGTTAGGTACCAGCTCAGGTCACGTATTTTTGGGAAACATAACCCTAATATAATTGTGGGCTCATACCGAATATACCCCTGAAGGGTTTTTTTTTTTTTTTTTTTTTGATCCTCACACTCGGCTCTATGGCCTTGTATTGAATGAATGAAGCTCAGCTAAATCGCGAGCACATAGACACGATACAAACTCTGGGAGGGGGTCAGACCAGAACTGATATTGACCCGGGTCCCAACTCCAACCAGCAAGAGCAAGTTCATGCGCACAACTATTACAAGTTCGTGGAATATGAAAAACAGACAAGGAATGGAAATACTCATTTATCAACTCCCTAATATCCAGGATAAGATTGCCACCGATGCTATAATCTGCTGATGTCGTATTCAGCGCCTCTTGCAGCAGTGCCGAGTCAGTTTCAAGCACAGCTCTAGAAATACCGAAATGCACAGCAGCTTCAAGCGCCTGCTTGCAGGCCATGATCTCCGAAAGAAATGCATCCTGGGTTGGACCCAGATTACCTGCACCTGCCAAGATGGCTTTGCCTTCATGGTCTCTAATGATGAAGCCCCATGTCCCAATCTTTGATTCCGATCTGAAACCACCATCAATGTTTATCTTTAGTGTTTCATTTGGAGGAGGAGTCCAGAACTGCATCTTCTCTTCTTGTGGTAGGACTGGTGTCTCGTGGGCTTCATGGAGGATGTCTCTGGTAGTATTCAGTACATGCTGAATCGGGGACATTTCCGAAGGCATAAGCTCTCCTGCGTTCACCTTATTTCTCACCTCCCACCACCTCCATAAAAGCACACAGATACACACACAAATGTCCTTCTTCAGTTTCAGTATCTCGGTCACGAAGTCTGCTCCTGTCATTTGTTCAGCCAGGTGCAATCTGTGTTGCTCAAGGCCTATCCCACGCCAGATGCGACGTACTTCTTTGCATTTGAGGAAACAATGAGCGCCATCCTCATCCATTCTGCAGCACACCGGGCAAGCCGTATCTAGAAGAATTCCTTTTCTTTTTATCTTGCTTCTCATTGGCAGGCTATTGTGTGCTATCCTCCAGACAAAGTGTTTCAGTTTCGGTGGTCCAGGCAAACGCCAAATTTTCTTCCACACTTGGTTTTTTCCATTGTGGTGACCTCTCGATGAGTCTCCCTTCTGCTTAACTCGGTTGCCTTCATCTTCATCCTCTAAAACATGGTATGCCGATTTGACAGAAAACATCCCTTTCTTTTCATAGTGCCAGGCTATAAAATCATCACGGTACATGTGTACTGGGATGGCGAGAATGTTAGTTACATCTTCCGCCCAAAAGATTTCTTTCACCAAATCAATGTCCCAAGTACCTGTCCCTGGATCAATAAGGTCCGAAACTTTAGATGCCACTGTATGCCTCCGGGGAGTAACAGGTCGCCTTGTGACACCAGCCGGCACCCACGGGTCTTCCCATATACGTATTTGAGTTCCATCACCAACCCTCCAGATTATGCCCTTCTCCAGCGCTCTCAAGCCGCGCGGCAAAAGCTTCGCCAAGTATATGAAATACCCGGCGACTCCTTGGCATCCCGAGAGATTACCATCCGCCCGAAGATCTCGCACGTAGCAGTTGAGCGCAGAGAGAATTTGGGTACTGAATGAATCTCCAGCTTTGTCGAGCTAACATTGCTAAATTAAACAAATGCAAATCTCTGTACCCCAAACCTCCCTTCTCTTTTTCGGCATGACATTGTTTGCCAGGAAATCCAATGAATTTTCTTCTCATTATCTTGCTGTGCCCACCAAAATCTACATATCATTGAACTGATTTCATCACACAGAGCTTTTGTCAGATCGAAACAAGACATAGCATAACTTGGTATTGCCTGTGCAATAGCTTTGATCAACGTCTCTTTGCCAGCCTTTGACAACAGTTTCTCCTTCCATCCCTGGATCCTCTTCCATACTCTTTCTTTCAAATATTCAAACATTTTCTTTTCGTGACCTTCCCATGTACACCGGCAGCCCCAAGTATTTGTTATTACTTGCCTCTTGCGAAAGGTTCATGGCTGACATGAAACTTGCTTTACTTTCAGCACCACAATTCTTACTAAATAGAATTGAGGACTTCTCCATGTTGATCATTTGCCCCAAGCACTCCTCGTACAGCTGCAGAACATGTTGCGTATAATTTGCATTCCGTCATTAACTTTTAGGGTAGCAAAGAATCATCTGCAAACAATAAGTGAGTGATGCTCGGTGCATTCGCACATATAGTGACACCCTCTAACTGACCGCTGTGCTCGGCATCATTTAATAGACCAGAGAAACCCTCGGACAGATCGGGGAAGAGATATGGAGAAAGTGGATCTCCCTGCCGAAGCCCCCTCGTGGGTATAATTTCTTCAGACAAAAATCCCATTCACTTTTATTTTATAAGACACGGTGCATACACATTGCATGATCAGCTCAACCCATGCATTCTGAAACCCCATCCGTTCCATCATACGCCGTAAGAAAGCCCACTCCACCCTGTCATAAGCTTTACTCATGTCGAGCTTGAGAGCGGCATAGCTATCCTTTCCACTTCTCTTATTCTGGAGGAAATGCGTCAACTCATATGCCACAAGAACATTGTCAGTTATCAATCTACCTGGAATGAAAGCGCTTTGGTTCTCAGATATGATTTCTGGGAGAATCAGCTTGAGTCTAGCAGCCAGCACCTTGGAAACAACTTTGTAAACGACGTTGCATAGGCTGATGGGCCTGAGATCTTTCAATCTTTCTGGCTTAGACACTTTGGGGATGAGCACAACAATTGTTTTATTCCAATCGGGGAGGAAGCGAGCCACCATTCGAAAAATTCAGTACCTCTCTAGTGACATCTTCTCCAATAGTGGACCAATATTTCTTATAAAACAGCGACGTCATGCCATCGGCACCAGGAGCCTTAAGGTCGCCAATGCTGTCCAGCCCGATTTTCACCTCATCAGCTGTGAAGGGCATAGCAGTTCTGCATTCATCGCAGCTTGTCACCTTAGATGGAATTTTATCAAGCAATTCCTCCATTCGCTCTCCTGTAGTGGCATCAAATAAACTTTTATAAAAGTTAGAAATCACATCCCTAATCTCTCCCTCATTCTCCACTACAGTCCCATCCTCCTTCACTATTCTATTAATTCGACTTCTACGCTTCCTCTCCGAAGCATAATTGTGGAAAGAATTTTGTATTACGGTCACCCTTGTCCAACCAAAGGACCTTCGCTCTTTGCCTCCAATACAAATTTTTCTTCTCCTCTAATTTTTTTAGCTTGAATTTTAACAGCTCCTCCCTTCTAACAGATTCATCACTAACCTCCCTCCTACGACACTCCTCTCTAAAGCTCTCCTCGCTCTTTTAATACTTTTCTCAAGACCTCCGAGAACATTCCTTCCCCAATCACCTAGATCACGCGCCACATATTGTAGGGTGCCACCAACATCCTCCCCCCTAGCCTCAATCGCCGTCTTCCAGGCATTCTCCACAATTACTCCACATTCCTCCTCATCCACCCAACTATTTTCAAATCGGAAAACCCTCGGTCCTCTAGTCTCCTCTGCAACACGAATGGGATTAGTGTTCACAATGACAGGCGATGATCGGAGTGCCTCGGTTCCCCGTTTATTATATGATACAAAGGAAACCGTGCAGTCCAATCTTTATTACCAACAGCTCTGTCCAATCGCTCACGGACATAATGAGCTCCACTGTGATTATTATTTCGCCATGTGAACGGGTCCCCTTCGTACCCCAGGTCCGCCAAGTCACAGTCCTCCAATGCTTCCCGAAAACGATCCATGCAGCCTTGGCTACGCAGCGGCCCACCCTCCTTTTCGCAGCTCAAGAGAATTTCATTGAAATCTCCGAAGCACAGCCACGGCCGATGGCGTGAAGCGTTCAACACTCTCAATGCTTTCCACGACAAAAGTTTCTCCTCCGGCTCTCCATAAAAGCCGGTCAGCCTCCAAACAAAGCCGTCCTCCTCCGTTACCTCCGCATCAATGTACAGGCGCGAGATGCTCTGTACATGTAGGTTGATCCCTCTCCGCCAAAAGATCGCAAGGCCTCCTCCGTGAGTCACCGAACAATCTTTAACCACCATGTTCGCAAGCCCCAATTTCAACCTCAAACCTTTAATTCTATTCTCGTCCATTTTAGTTTCGGACAAGAACAGAACATCGGGATCCTCCTCCTTCTGAACGTCCAGAAGGCCACGAACTGCCGCGCCGTTCCCCAACCCGCGGCAGTTCCAAGTGATGACCTTCATTGGGTATCGCAGGGCTGATCCGGCAGCCCCGCTTCTGCAGTTTGTTTTGCCTTCTTGCCAATCTGGGAATCAACTTCCATGTCATCACCATCATTCTTCCTCTTCTTCTCGCCAGGGACCAGCACTAGGATCTTCACTGGCCTTCTCCTTTCCCACCCGCACCACCTTCTTGTAAGTGCCTCCCTTCTTTTTCTTCTCCGCCTCCCCTCCGGTTGGTTTACCCCCACTGCCGTGCATGGGCTGCATGGTAGTGTTCACGAGGGATCATCTACCACTACAGAACCACCTTGAGCCTCCTTCTCTCCCTTCTGCTGGACATCATCAAAGAGGACCGCCCCAGCCCCAAGCTGCCCCGACGCCTGCTTACTTTCTTCTTGTAATTTCTTTAAAGGGCTCATTGATACTTGCACATCTGATGGCATCTGACCATCGATCAAAACTTTTGATCGCAGCCAGCCAGCCTCGGACTTTCTCCAAGTCGGGCCATCCGACCGGGATCTCTCTTCATTGGAACGATTAGAGCGCCAAGAGCCAGAACCTCCACTCTTCTCCATCTGCCGACCACCCACCTCCTGCTGCTTGAAACCCAGAGGCTTGCGAGGTGGAACATACCTCGCTTCACGGCTGTATGGAGCCGGTTCATTCTTCCCCAACTTCCTAGAACAGGCTCGATCAACATGACCAATGATGCCACAGGTGTAACAGAAATCTGGCAAGCGCTCATATGAGATAGGGCACCACCGCTCGCCACTATCCCCTCCAAGATCCACCATCACACCCCTGCGCAAAGGTTTATTCACGTCCATGCGGATTTTAATCCGAAGAGCGCGACCCACCGCTGATCCGTCACCGTCAACGTCCGCCTCCATGAACGAACCCACATCGTCACCAATTGCCTGCGCCGCCATCCGATTCATCATACCAAACGGGAGGCGTTCCACCCGCATCCGTCGATCGGGATGGAATCAAAATCGTGTTCCTCCGCAGATTTGCTTTCATCAAACTCCGAAACGATCAACGTATCCTTTGAAATTGTCCATGGCCCGTCATCCAATGCCTTACGGAGCCCGTAAGCCCGATTGAAGGTGATTACATACACATTATCCTCAAGATCCTTGCGGCCGACTCCTTTAGTCAAGGCACCAAATCCATCCAACCGATTGCTCAATTGCACTCGATTGGACCTTCCTTTCCGTCGGCAGCCTTCGCGACCGCCTTGATGGGACGATCCGATCCCCGCCGTGCTTGACTCCGGCACAATCTTAACGCTTCTCTTCTCCTCTGCGCCGAGCTGCAGCTTCTCCGGGAGACCCGCCACGCCTTCCATCAGATTTGCCTCCGAAGGTGATTGGGACGACTCGGACTTTTTTGGTGGACACCGGGGTGAGGGCCCGGCGGAACTAGGGTTTTGGGTTTTGGGAGTGAAGACCGGGGTGATGACAAAGTGGACACCGGGTGCAAATGCTCGATCAAGGAGATCAAGGAACTTTGGGACAGGAACCTAGACTTGATCAGGCGAAGGAAGGAAGAAAGAGAGGGGCTGAGATCCGGAATCGCCAAGGGAGCCGCTCGAGTCGTCCAGGAAAACCTAGACGCCGAGAAAAAACGCGTTGGCTTCTTGTTATTTTGTCATTACCCCTGAAGGGTTAAGACTATATAATGGAACCTGTACCCATCTATAATGAATAAGAGAATACTAGTTCCACAATATTTGCTCTCCTTCGTGTTCATCCGGTGTGCTACCGGGAAGAGATACGGGAGATCATCTACACCTTCTCACGCCTCATCTACTACGGAAGGGAAGGGAATTGGATCGAGGATCCTCAACAAAGACCGTTACTTAACAGTATTGATGGGTAGGAGTTGCTGGGCTGCTGAGACTATGTTGGGCCAAAGAAAAATTCAAATTGGGCCGAATTTTTTGACCGACATGGGCTTTTATCGGGCCAGGCCGATAGAAACGAAAATCGCCGAATTTCGGGCCGAAATCCAAAACACAGAGCGTGAGGGTGTGGTTTCACATGGGGAGGTGGGTAGAGCCAAACCAAAAGTCGCACCAAAAAAAGTGTCCACGTTTTTGTTCTTTTTTATTTTGTGTAGATATAATATATTTATTTGGGGTCATATACCATTTTTCAAAGTTGGTTAAACTCAAGATAGTTTGACTGGATTGTAAAAATTGATTTATTTTTTGATGGACAATACCATGCACCGACAAGACTTACAGGGCATTACTCTAATTTCCAATTTAAGAGGCCTGCACATCTAAAACCAGACGTGGACATGTCCTTATTTGTCGAATAACCTACGTGCATCGAGCTTCATTTGCCCTTCTACATCAGAAAAGCTATATTTTTATCGTGTAAAACGTTTGTTCCGCACATGAATTTTTCGTCCGAGGATTTTGCATTTGTTTGATCTGTGTCGCCTGTCCTTGCTGCCTCTTTCCGCCTGGGCCGGCCCGCGAGGGGCACGCGCGCGTGGTGTTTAGGCCGCGGGAAGCGTGGGTGGTGTTAGCCCAACATATCTTTTTTTGAGGGAGTCTTAGCCCAGCATGTTAGTTTGACACTGCGTTTGGGTTTTGGGTAGCGTGCGTCTGTGTTTTTTTAATCTGTTTATTTTTTCTTTCCTTTCTTCTTCCATTTTAAATATCTTTAATATATATCAATATATATCCCTATTAATTTTTTGGTAAAAGATATACTTTGCTCTTGTGTAATGTTTGTTTCCGTCACATGAATTATTTGGTCGTTGGATTTTGATTGTTTGATCTGTGTCATTCGTCTCGTGTTTCATCTTTTGCTCAGCCCATGAAGATTCTTCTCGCTGATGTATTATTTGTGTAAACAGAACTGAAATTTTCTTGAGTGGATTATGTTGACTATTTATTGAGGAAATTCCCTATCACATTTTTATTAATTGATTTAACTAATATGTATTATTGATGTAACTAGCACACCATATGAAGTTGCAAGAGGTTCTGGCTGAGACTTACATACATCGATGAATTACGCCGTGAGAGGAGAGGGACAGGATGGGAGGGGAGGGAGGGGAGGAGAGCGCCGCCGCCGGATCTACGCCAGTGTTTGCTTTTTTTAAACTTTGGCTGCGCTATTGTTGGAATGCTGAGGGGGAGAGTGAATGTGGAATGCTAAGAGAGGGTGAGGGTTAGGGTTTCACCTGTCTGTATATCGGGCAAAGATGGGTCGCATGGATTCTAGATGGGACGGAATTAAACAAGGTGTTTTTTTATATATAAAAAAAAGTCACGGTTAATGAATTTACCGTGGCGATTTTTTAACCATCACGGTTAATGAAAAAATCACCACGATTAGGCCCCGTTTGGACCGAAGGATTTCTACCGGAATTTTGAAGGAAATCGATTCCTATAGCTTGCTGATGTCATTGGTGTTTGGAACGAAGGAAAGCTGCCTCCCCGTTCGGAGGAAAGGAACGATTCGCCGCAAACGCAGGAAATAAAGAATCCAGTCCGAGCTCATGGTTTCGCGTAAGTTCGAGGCAAATCACGCCGTCCCTCGCCCGTGGAGAGAGGAAGCGGAGGCTTCGACGGGTTAGCTAGGATTCTTAGGGCAAGTACATTGGTGTTGTCTTATAACTAGTCTCATATAGTGCCACGTAATAAGACGACTTAATAGACTACGTGTACAATGGTTGTCTTTCTAAGTTGTCTCGTAGCAATGTGCATTTCCTTAATTTATGGAGAGAGTAAAAATAGGATTGTGAGGTGCATGACGACAACAACTCATACAATGGTAAAATAGTTGTCTCATAGTCCTAAATTCTAGCTCATGAGGTCATTGTTTCGCGAAGCAACTACCTCATTCTCTCTCACCTCTCTCTTTCCTCCACATCATCAAAAATCCTACGTGGCGATGCATGAGACGACCTATGAGACCGCTTACGCCTTAGAGTAAACAAATCATCATCCTTGTCGTAGAAGGCCTGGCCCGCCTGGGCCGCTGGGCGTGGTTTCAGGATGTCAGTTACGAATTCTTTTCCTTTTAAAAATCAATAATCAATAATCATGCACTTCGGTTACTATTTTTCTCATGCACCTCGGTTACTATTTTCTCTTTCTCATATATCATGTCATCGGAGTAAATTATCATGTAGATTCACTAAAAAAGAGTAATAATCACGTATGTTTATTTGCTATAATTAAAATTTAGCTTTGTACTCGTAAATATTCAAAATAAGAACAAAACAAATATTCATCGTTTTAATTATACCTTACATTTTGGAATATTTTATAAATTCCTGCGTTCCAAACACCTCTATTTGTATCTTCCTGCATTTTTTCATTCCTCTGCTTTCCCACAACACTCCTATCTTATTCCTATGTTTTCTACCATTCTTCTGTTTTTGCATTCCTCCATTCCAAACAGGCCCTTAATCGAGATATTAACCTTGGCATTTTTAGAAAAACCGTCACAAGAAAAATAAAATTTAAGTGTCATGTAAAAGAGTTTTTGTGGTAGTACACCAAGTGGTAAGAGTTACGCAAGCCTCACTAAACACTAGGCCTGAACCTAGAGACAATATTTTAGGGTTCTCATCTACTACACTACCGGACTCGCTTGTTTGCCCGCCCTCTAAGCACTCAACAAACGCCGAAAAACTCTCGGCAAGGTGTTTTGCCCGGGGTAACTCTCGGCAAACAGGTCTCGGCATATAGAAGCTCGGCAAACGGATCTATGCCGAGATCTTTTTTCGTGCTTCGGCACACGTTTGCCCAGAGCCAACATGACACTCGGCAAACATTTTGAATAAAAAAACATACACCACCGCTGCCACAAAGACCGCCACCGCCACCGCCGCCACCACCACCCCCCCGCCACCACACATCTGCCGCCGCCACCACCTCTGCCGCCGCCGCCAAATCACCGCCGCCGCCGCCGCGCCGCCACCACATCTGGCGCCGCCGCCCACCACATCACCCCACCGCCGCCGCCGCCGCCACCACCGCCACACGCCACCCACCACGACATGGAGAGAGAGAGAGAGAGAGAGAGAGAGAGAGAGAGCACCTCGGGGAAGATCCGCCGCCGCGCGCGCCGCCACCGTGGAACCCGCCAAGGCCGGCAGCGCCGTCGCCGCTGTGGATCTCGCCACCGCGCGCCTAGGATCCCGCCGCCACGCCGCCGGGATGCCGCCGCCGCATATCCCGCCGGCTAGCCCTGCTCTTTATGCGCCGCCGCCGCGCACCCTCGCCCCGCCACTGCTCCCTCGGTGCCAGTGAGGGGCAAGGCGAGGGGGAGGGGAGGGGAGGCAGAGGGCGGGCCGACCGGGCGTGTGGCATATGGAGGGCCGGTCGCCGTCGCGCCGCCGTGGGAGGAGCGATGGGGAGAGGGAGGAGGACGAGCGACGGGGAGAGGAAGATTGTGGATTACGTACTCCTCGTGCTCGGCCCGCTACGGTGGAGTTTGGATGGCCAAGGCGCCAATTTGGCCGCGGATTTTTCACCCACCAAATTTTTTGTTTGCCGAGTGCCACTAGCTGGCTCTCGGCAACTAACCTGTTTGCCGAAAGTGCCTTCACCAACGCACCGGGCAAATAATTTCTTAAAAAATATTTAAAAATATCAAACGAGTTTGAAAAAATTACCAAAATTTAACATGACACAATCTTTGACGTCTTTTGACTCTACAAAAAGTTACGGAGTCAAATCACAACTTGACCGTCGCTTTCACTCCAAACCATACCAGATCATTCTCAATCATCATGAAACTTCTTCGAAGATGTTCGAGATTGTGAACAACGTACGTGACAACTTGTGCGAATCATTCTCAAATTTTTATCATAGGCTCCATATACAATATAATGATATCTTGTCAAATTTCATGATTTTCAGACTTCGTTTGGTTTTTGTAGAATTTAAAAACCGCTTTAACATGGGTGCGAGATTGCGTTTCCTAATCAAGATGTTCGAAATTTCTTTTCATATCGTAGGTCAGGCCTCAACATGGTGTCGGTAGCATGAATATCAATTTTGTTCTCATTTTTGTCAAATATTTGTAGTACTTGCAGTTCAAATTTGAGTTAATTCAAAAAATTACCTGAAATGCATTTAATTAGTTAAATATAGCAAACTAATGTAAAAAATCACCAAACTTTAACATGGTGTGTTACATGTTGTATTTATAGGGCACAAAAATTCTGAAGGTCTAAAACTTAAAATAAAAAAACATTTGCCCAGTGCCTACTGTTAACACTTTCGGCAAGCGAGTTGTTTACCGAGGGCGAGGATAATACACTGGGCAAACATTAATGTTTGCCGAGTGCCTCTTGTTTGGCCCTCGGCAAACAACTCTGTTGCCGAGTGTTAACTATTTGCCGAGGGTTCTTTTCTGGACGCTGGGCAAATAAGTTGTTTGCCGAGAGAGCCCGACTTTCGGCTCTGGGCAAACAGTTTGGCCCTCGGGAAAAGGCTGATTTCCGGTAGTGCTAGGTACTAATAATTCAGCAAAACAACCCTTGGTTACTTGAATGCAAATAGTAGGCTCTTAGAGATTGAAGACCAAACTCTTCCGTTGCAGAAATGGACTCCCTCCGTCCTATAGAGATTGCTGTTTTTGATTTTTGAGTTTTGTATGTGACTATTCGTTTTATTCAAATTATTTTGGTAAATCATTAAATAAATAAGTTATAATTAAAAGTATGTCCAATACTACAATAAGTTATAAAAAAATAATATTTACATTGAATAAGACGAATGGTCAAATAAAATGGCACAAAGTTTAAAACGACAATCTTAATGGGACGGAGGGAGTACAAAATATTTTAATATCACCTTTTGCAAGCTACTGGATCACATGGACACTCTCATTCATTTTATGAACGGTGCAGCAACCAATGTTGATGACGAAGACAACGACAAGGACAATGACTACAGCTACCATGAAAGCGATTGTGAAGACTGCAGCTACCAAGAAAGCAACGATCGATCATATCAACTACTCCAAATGAAGAAAGCAACGATCGATCATATCAACTACTCCAAATGAAGACGACTATGACGACCACTCAACGACGATGACGATGGCTGCGTTGAAGGTTGATGGTGACGATAACAGCTTCTCCCAAAGCGAGAGGATATGATCAGTACTATACTCATTTGTGTACATCCTGCACTGCATGTCGCCTAGATGAAGCTAGATTCCGAGTATAATATGAAAGATGAGTAAATTGCACTGTAAGTACCTAAACTATTGGGTGGTTCCCGGATGGGTACTCCAACTAAAAACGTAACAATTGGGTACTCGATCTTTGGTTCTTGCTCATCAAAGGTACTGTTATGGCCATGCGGGCGCCAGCTGCTGGCGTGGACGGGCCACCCTGGACTAAGGCTTGGCCATTTTGCTAAAAACCCCCTACTGAAACTGCTCCCTTGCCTCGTTCTCCTTTCGAGGAGAGCCCTGTCAGGTTGCAGGCACCGACGGCGAGCCTCGCGAGGAGGAGGTCCCGCCGCCGCCCGCGCGGTCGTTGGCTCGGCGTCGCCCGGACGCGTGGCGCCCACGCCCAGCCTAAGCACCCGCCGCGTGGATACCAGCCCGGCCTGCGGCGTCCACGGATTCCCTCGTACGAGAGCACGCACATACCGGCGGCCCCGCGGCAAAGGCCTCTACCTCCCTCTTGGCGCTCTTCATCTCACGTCGTCATGCATCGCTGCCACGGCCGTGTCGGCGACGAGCTCGAACGGCGTGTGAACCACATGTACGAGTAGAGATAGAAACAAGTCTTCACAAACCGGGATCGGTCGCGGTGGCGAAGTCGTCGGCGGGAGAGCAGCCCTTCGCGGGCGAGGTCGTTGAATCGCTCCTCGGCGGCGCCCGCCAGCTCGGCGGCCTCGATGGAGCCCGTGGTGCGGCCGATGAAGCGGAGGCTCTTGGCGCGCCAGCGCCGGGCGCGGGACGGGTTGAGCTGCGCGCTGCTCCGCCACTTTCGTCGCGCCGCCATGGCGCATCCCCGCTGCAGCTTGACGGGGGTGGGGCGTGCGGGGGATGGCGGCGGCGACGCAGCCACGTGAACTTCTTCCGTATCCGCGGCGGCATCGGCGGCGGCGGCTGCGGTGTGGCGACGGTGACACCCCGAACCCCTCGGCGGGTGCGGCGCCGGGCGAGGCGGCGTCATAGAGCACGGCGCTAGTGGGCGTGGCGCTGCGCACCACCATGGACTCCTCATCCAGCTGCGGCATCACCTTCACCAAGTCCCCTTGGTCCGCGAGGAATGCCTCAGCGGCCGACCCGATGCGGCAGCCCCGGGCGACGCAGTGGGACCGCGTCGGGGTCGTCATTGGGTGCGGAGAGGAAGCGCACTGGGCGACGAGGACGTGATCCGCGATGATGGGCTGGGATGTGGGGATAGCGGAGGCCGGCGGCGCAGCTTGGTTAGCGCGGCCAGGGCGGAGGCGATGGTGAGCTGTGTCGCGGACAGAGGCCAGGGGAGGAAAGTTTCAGCAGGGTTTTTTTTTTTAGCAAAATGGCCAAGCTCTTAGTCCAGGGTGGCCCATCCACGTCAGCAGCTGGCGCCAAGTGGCCATGACAGTACCGTTGATGAGCAAGAACCAAAGATCTGGTACCCGGTTGTTATGTTTTTTAGTTGGAGTACCTATCCGGGAACCACCCAATAATTTGAGTACCCACGGTGCAATTTACTTATGAAAGATTATCACACGATGCACAGTAACTCCTCTGTCTAATGCGTTCACGTGATGTACACAGCTCCTAGTTGGAACAAACACTAAACAACACTGACGACAACTCCTAGTTGAAACAAACACTAAACAACACTGCACTTTCTTATTCGATACCATGATCTTTTCACCTAGTGTATGCGCAACAACATCCACCAGAGTTCAAAAAAACTCCAAAACTAAGTCTCAGCTGGGGGTGTGTAAGATCTAAGTTGCTGCACAAATTCATCGATGTACCTCTCGTGGAGCTCCTTATCGGCAACAACCTGTTGGAACTTCATGGCGTTTTCCACAAACACTCTCCTAGTACCTTCTTCAACCATAACGGCGCGGACTGCTTTTGCGAAGCCGTCACGGTCGAAAGACCCATCATCTTCGTCCCTGGGCACCAGCAACCCAATCTTCCTGCCCGCCATGAGCCGCGCGTTCGGACCTTGGTCGCCGGAGATGGGCAGCATGATGAGAGGGTGTCCATCCAGAAGCCCTTCAATAAGCGAGCTCCGTCCACAGTGCGTCAAGAAGGCGCCGACGGCACCATGTGCCAAGACGGCGTTCTGAGGCACCCACCCCATGGTCACCAGCCCTTGTCCATGGGTGCGCTCTTGGAATCCAGGAGGCAGGACGTCCATGTCGTCGGGAACGCTGCCGTCCTTGGGTGGCCGGAGTGCCCAAAGGAATCGCGCTCCGGCCATCTCCAGCCCATGAGCCATCTCGTGCACCTGCTCCACGCGCAGCGGCACCTCGCTCCCCAGCGCGACGTACAGGACCGATTTGGGCGGCTGCGCGTCGAGCCAGCGCACGGTGGCGTCGTCTCTGTCCACGCCGGCGCCACGGCCTCCGTCCGGCGACGGCGGCAGGAGGCCGAGCGGGACGAGTGGCTTGCCGAGGAGCGCCGCCGCATGCGAGAACACCTCAGGCTCCCACTCCGGGCAGCTCCGGATGGCCGTGATCGTGCACGCCTGGAGCGTCAATGTCACGCGTCGGGTGACGGACATACCTGTCCGATCATGGGGCGCGAACAGCCCCGCGTTCCTTCTCCACTCGTACCGCGGCATGCCCGCCGGCGGCTCTTCCACGGCGGCAGACGCCGGCTGCTCGAATATGGAGGCGGCGGCGAGCTCCGCGCTATCCCTCGCGCCGCACGCGAAGGCGGATATCACGGCCGCGGACGAGACAAGCATCGCGCACGGCACCTTGTGCTGCAGGGCGACGGTGGCCGCCCAGTGGGTCAACGTGTCGGCGACGATCCAGTCCGGCGACCGGTCGGCGGCGGCGCTGAGGTAGTCAGCGAAGGGCGCGGCGAGGCCGTCGAAGGCCTCGAAGAGTGGCTCGAGCTTGTCGCCGGGGACGTCGTTGGTGGACTCGGCGCCCCTCGGGGAGGCCCTCCACGCGCGGGAGCGGCAGCGCCACCAGGTCGATGGCGGCGGCGTGCCACCGCGGCGGGAGGCGCGCCAGGTTTCTCGCCGTGGAGAGGAAGGTCACGCGGTGGCCACGTGAGGCTAGGCGCTCGGCGAGCTCCAGGTATGGGAGGATGTGGCCGAACGCGAGCCATGGGCAGATGACGATGTGCAGCGGCGAAAAGAAAAGAGACGTGCGTTTGGTTGAGCTCTAGTTTTTTTTTTTTTTTTTTTTTTTTTTTTTTTTTTTGACAACCGAGCTATAGCTTTTGAAAAACCTGCTCTGAGCTATGGGCTGTGAAAAAAAAAGCGTTTTGGGCTGTGAGAAAGTTAAAAGCTGTTTGGTTAATTAGTTGGGGCTTTTTTTTTTTTTTTTTTTTTGCCTGAGGCAGGATTGAGGAAACCCTTATTTTTTTTTTAGAATCCATGAGGAAAGTAGTTCGGAAGGGAACTCAGAACTCCTATCGGTTCCTATAAATTCCTATCGGGCTTAAAACAACTGACAGGCATATTTACGTCAGGAGTAATTGCCATTCTTGTTTGGTTTGTAGGCATCAAAAACATTTAAGCCGACAGTAGAGTGAAAAACGGCCCAATAAATAGTTTTACACTAGTACAAAATCTATTCTGCGTGACACACTCTCAAATCATTATGTGGCGCACCTTTTGTCCGCCACGGTTATTGGCTGGTCAGCCACCCGTTTACCATGATAAATCGATTTATATCATGGAGGGGCATGTTAGAATGCCCGCCACCGAAAAAGGCCAAACCCAATGAGCTCAGGCAAGGCCCGATAGGTGTCTCCGATATAAATATGAGGAGTTAGGGTATCTCCCTCACACATCTCACTTTCTCCCTCTCACCACTCAGCGCAGTGGCGGCCGCACCCTCTTCCACAGCTCCTCCCCCGCCCACACTCTCTCCCGCTTCCCTACTCCATCCGACGCCACCCTCTCGGCCACGAGCCACACGACAGGTGCACCTCATCGGTGCCCTCCCCCTACCTCCAGCCCTCTCTCCTCTCCCTCATGCGGTGGTGCGCTCCCGATCTAGTGGTGTGGCGACCCGGCGCAGCCACTGGCTAGCATGTGCCCGGCGCGCGGCTTCTGCCTGGGCAGCGGCATGGTGGAGGGCCTTAGCGTGGGGCATGGGGCGCGTAGCCATGGCATGGATCGTGGGCCATGGGGCCAGTGGCGCGGCGAGCTACACGGGCACGTTTATCCACAACGCAAAATCATTTTTGCCCTGTCACCCAATAGATTTTTATAGGAGTGTTATGTGAGTGATTTAATTGGAGGATCTAGAGCCCCTACAATGTCTCGCAAAATGGCGCCCTAGACACGTCTGTTTCTTCGTGGCTAGCTTGGATGGATAGGCAGAACTCATCACAGGGCACCTAGATGTTGCATCCCCTGCTTATATTTTTCAATTCGTTCTTTCCTCAGCCCGGCTTTGCACATGGCCTTGGGTATCAATTGTCATGTTTTGTCCTCCACATGAAGCGCATGGGTGCTTAATTATACGCGAGTAGTATAATTAGGCGACTGAGATGAGAGCTAAACAAATTAGCAGCAGGGTGTGTGCTAGCTGCAGCTGCGTACACAAGCGAAACCGTAGCTCCAGCCTCCACAGTCCACAGTACAGGACCATCCTCTCTCCATGGACGGCAGGACCTCATCCTCGCCGCTGCGCATCGTCATCTGCCCGTGGCTCGCGTTCGGCCACTTGCTCCCGTGCCTGGAGCTCGCCGACCGTCTGGCGTCACGGGGCCACCGCGTGTCCTTCCTGTCCACGCCCAGGAACCTGGCGCGCCTCCCACCGCGACGCCACGACGTGGACCTGGTGGCGCTGCCGCTCCCGCGCGTCGAGGGCCTCCCCGACGGCGCCGAGTCCACCAACGACGTCCCCGGCGACAGGCTCGAGCCACTCTTTGAGGCCGCCGACGGCCTCGCCACACCCTTCGCGGAGTTCCTGAGCGCCGCCTGCTGCGCCGCGGACGACGAGGGGAGGAACCGCCCGCCGGACTGGATCCTCGCCGACATGTTCTACCACTGGGCGCCCACCGTCGCCCTGCAGCACAATGTCCCATGCGCGGCGCTTGTTTCAAGCGCGCCCGTGATATCTGCGTGGGCGTGCGGCGCGAGGGAGCACGCGGAGCTCGCCGTTGGCTCCATCTTCGAGCAGCTGGCAACTGTAGACGAGCCGCCGGCGGGCATGCCGCGGTACGAGTGGAAACGGAACGCGCCGTTGTTCGTCCGCCATGAACGGACAGGTATGTCCATCGCACGGCGCATCACGCTGACGCTCCAGAGCTGCACGATCACGGTCATGCGGAGCTGCCCCGAGTGGGATCCCGAGGTGTTCTCGCATGCGGCCGCGCTCCTCGGCAAGCCACTCGTCCGCATGGGGCTCGTGCCGCCGTCGCCAGACGGAGGCCGTGCTGCCGCCATGAGCAGAGACGACGCCACCGTGCGCTGGCTCGACGCGCAGCCACCCAAGTCGGTCGTGTACGTCGCGCTGGGGAGCGAGGTGCCGCTGTGCGTGGAGCTGGTGCACGAGCTGGCTCTTGGGCTGGAGCTTGCCGGAGTGCGATTCCTCTGGGCGCTGAGGAGACCCAGGGACGTTGGCGGCGGCGTTCCTGACACTGACATCCTCCCTCCTGGTTTCCAAGAACGTACCCATGGCCATGGGCTGGTGACCATGGGGTGGGTCCCTCAGAACGCCGTGCTGGCACATGGTGCCGTCGGCGCGTTCCTAACGCACTGTGGACGGAGCTCACTTACTGAAGGGCTAATGTATGGGCATGCTCTCATCATGCTACCGATCTCCGAACGCGCGGCTTATGGTGGCGAGGAAGGTAGGGTTGCAGGTGCCAAGGGATGAAGATGATGGGTCTTTCAATCGTGACCGCGTCGCAGCAGACGCAGTCCGCGCTGTTATGGTTGAAGATGATACTAGAAGGTTGTTTGTCAAAAACGCCATGAAGTTGCAACAGGTTGCAGCCGATGAGGAGCTCCACGAGAGGTACATCGATGGATTTGTGCAGCAACTTAGATCTTACTCCCTCCAGCTAAGACATTAGCTAGTTTTGGAGGGTTTTAAACTCTGTTCGCGGTTGTTGTGCATACACCAGATGGAAAGAAAACGGGAGTATCGAATAAGAAATTGCACTATTATTTAGTGTTTGCTTGCAACTAGGAGCTGTACATCACGTGAACGCATCAGGAGTTATTGTGCACCACGTGATAATCTTTCATCTTGGCAATCTTAATAATCTTTTTGTAGAAGCGCAACTGTGAATCTCGATCGATGTAGGGACGCTTAAAAAGACCTCCATGCTGCATATGCATGGTGAAAAACTGTACTGTAAAAAATTACCAGGCCTCGCTCTCGTGAGATATGATGATCTTACTCCTCCGGGCATGAACCCCGCGAATTTGGCCTGGCCCAAGCACGGCCCGTCCCAATTTGTGCCTGGGCCCAAGCTACTGTAGGAGTACTATTTTAGGTACACTTGCACCGTCGCACGAGGAACGTGTGCACAACCACACAAACCGGCAACAATTCTTGTACACCACCAAATTTCAAGCAAGACTCACATGCATGGCCACAGCACCCGGAATTGGAATAAGCACGCGACAGGTAGGAAAGCACAGAACTCACAGCACGATATCATTGAAATATTATATAGAGACGCGCATTCAGGCCTGATACATTTTCTAAATGTACTCACTTCTAAATGTACATTTAGAAACTCACATGCTAAATTAGGGTACACCGGCATTTCTAAATGTACCCCGGCGTTCTGGAAACTCACATGCTAACCAACTAGAGATGTATGTACTCACTTGTACATTTATCGTGAGTTTCTAAATTTGGTACATTTAGAATTTTGGTACATTTAGAAGTGAGTACATTTAGAAAAAAGGAAGCACGCATCCAGAATTATCAAAGCTTTTATTATTATTATTATTATTATTATTATTATTATTATTATATACAAGTGAGTACATTTAGAAACTCACGCTATGTACAAAAAAAAAAAGCTGATTAGAGGCGCGCATTCAGGCCTACTAGGGTCTGTAATAAGGCCTTATTACAAACGCTCCTTTTGCACGGCTATAATAGCTAATAACTAGAGATGCATGTAACCAACAAGCGACTGTACTAACTGCTAAACCTACATACGCCTGTCAACAACAACCTAGGGCCTGTTTGGCTTACGGAGCACCGGCTCCGGCTCTGCTACTGTAGGGCAACTGTAGCGAAGCCGGGAGAAGCCTCCCTTTGGCAGCTCTTCTGGCTCTCCTCTAGGCTGTACCGGAGCCGGAGCCTTTTTCTTGCTCGCTACAGGACTGCACAGGAAGTAACAGGGGGCCTTGAGCCGGAGCCGAGCGCAGGCAAGAGCCCTCCCAAAGAGGGCCCTGTTGTAACTCTTGCCAAATTCACGGACGCTTGTCAGCAACAACCGACTATAACCCATGCCATGTTACACACGCCTGACGAAAACAAATGACCGTAACTCTTGCCATGTTACAGGCGGCTCGTCAACCGACTGAAACCCTTACCAAGTTAAAGACGCCGACAACAACAACCGACTGTAACCCTTGTCAATTTACAGGCGCTCGTCAGCGAAACTGACTGTAACTCTTGCCAAGTTTACAGGCGGCTCGTCAGCAGTAACCGACTATAACTCTTGCCAAGTTTAGCGAAGATTTGTATCTCCAAATAAGTTTATTATATGAACATATATTCAACAATCTATCTAATTATATATTATTAACATTAATATTTTCTTTTATACATTAAATCAAAGTTAAAAATGATTGCTCATCGAGAAGCATCCACGACACTTATTTTGAGACAAGGGGAAAAATATGGTTTTAGATAAATTCAGACCCAAGGTTTTAAATCTCCAGCTATAACTTGGCTATAGAGGCATCTATAGCCGGAGATAGCTGTTGGGCAGGAGGCCGTGGAGCTTGGACGAGACTCTATCGTGCCGAGGTAGGGGGGTGGTGGGTGCTAGGAGGCGACGCCGCACGTCCGGGCGGAGGAAGATGAACAATGATATGATAGGACAAAAAAATCGATTGATGCATCACTTTCGGGTAACATATATATAGATATATCCTAAACTTTAGTTCACCCCACCTTATAGTTTTATAGCTCAAAACTGAGCGAAATACTCTAAAGTTTAGAGGAGATGACCCAAAGTTCCAAACAGGATCTAGTGTTTGTGATTTTAGGAGTTTTTAGTTTATTTGAATTTCGAATTAAGTTGTATTCAATTGAGATATATAGCAATTAGCAATTTCTGTTGAAAACAAAATAGAAAAGGAGTCGATCTAGTGGGCGTATATATTAAGGCCTACGGCTGAGCAGCGACGCAGGCAGGCGAAAAACGCAAAAGTCTAGCGCGCTATGGGTCGCACACGGCGCCGAGCCGCGAAAGAGCAGCGCTGGAGGCCAGCTATATGCATCATCAATGCAGAAGCTGGAATATCTATATATTCTCTTTTCTTAAAAAAAGCAGGCTGGAGGCCTGGCCTAGCTGGGTAGCAACATGCGGGAAGGAAGGCAGAGACCATGAGGACCATGCTACACAAGAGCACACTATTGGATTCGGGGCTATTTGCCCAACAATACAAGGCAACCAGCAAATGCTGACGTTCCCCTCAAAAAAAAAAAAAAAAAAAAAAAAAAAGCAAATGCTGACGTAAGATGCTAATTAGAGTTTTGAACTAAGTCGTTCAATTATTTAAAATATAGGACAACTTTCTTACCGAATGTTTATTTTTAATTTTGTTTGCACCGTTACATTTCTTACGATGAGATCTACAAAAGTAGACCCATGATGCATATGATTAATAACAATTTTATGTAGTACCAACTTATATTCTGTAGAAGTAGCTAGTTATGTATTAAGTGTGTAACTATTTATGTTGATAGTTCAGCTACACATGGTCATTCACCAACGCTGATTAGGAGCACTACAATACACATACTTTGATGCATGGAGGGTCACGACCATAAACCAATTTGAACGGAGATGTCTTAATGGAGGATTGGTATGAAGTGTTATAACAGTATTCCGCCCAAGGTAGCCATCTTACCCATTCTTTTCGGTTTGTCTCGGTCAAGCACCATAGGTACGTGGTTATGATTTTGTTGACCACTTCACCATCTGCTTGAGGGTGGTATGCTGAGGTTGTTTGTAGCTTAACATCTGATTGTCTGAATAGCTCTGTCCAGAATTGACTAGTGAAAACAACATCCCTATCACTCACAATGGACCGGGGAAGACCGTGGAGTTTGACAATTTCAGAGAAAAAGCTCTGGGCTACCGAGGTGCTGAGTACGGATGCGACAGAGCAATGAAGCATGCATACTTGGATAGTCGGTCGACCACTGTTAGGTAATGCCTCGATGAAATCCATTGAGATGTCCTCCCAAATCTGTTCGGTATTGGTAGTGGTTGTAGGAGACCGGCTGGGTGTAAGTGTTCCGTCTTGTTGTGCTAGCAGACTAAGCAGTCATTAACGAACTCTTGAATTATCCTCTTGTTGTTCTTTATGAAGAATGTTTGACGGAACTGATATAGTGTTTTTTTTGTAACACCCGATTTTTGGCTGTTTTTAAAATTCGCTAAAAATTCAAACTTTTCAAAAACAAGTTTTGATTTGTTGCCTTGACAAGTTTTTACAACCTAGTTTGACACTTGGAGATTTTGGAAACAAAGGATTGGTAGAAACCTAAAAGGAGTTATTAAAGAATTAGAAAAGAGGGAAAAGAAAAAGGAAAGGGAATAAAAGGAAAGAGAAAGAGCAACCGGCCCAGCCCAGCTAGCTGTTCCTCTCCTTCTCTCTTCTCCTGCCGAGCGGGCGGCCCACCAAGCCACCGCCGCCCCAGCCCACTCCCTCCTTTCTCTCCCTCCCGCACACCCGGCCGCGCTGGACCCGGCCGTCGGACTCGTCTCTCCCGACCGCGCTCGCTCGCTCGACCCCCCCAGGACCTCGCTGTCTCCGCCGTACAGGCCAGCGGGTGGCGTGGGCCGGGGCCTACCGGTAGGAGCAGCGGACCTCCCGTCGAGCCATCCGTCCGCGCGCGAGCCAGCTCACCCCCTTGCCTTAATGGCCCGCGGGGCGCTTGGCGACCGCGCTGCTGCCGAGGATGCCGGCCACCACGGGTCCGCGGCTTGCCGGGCGAGATGGCCCGGCTGCGCCGGAGTGAGCGGCGAAGACTAGGGCATAGGAGACTCGGCGACTCCTCGCCGAGCTCCAGCCGAGCAAGGACGGTGGCTCCTCCCCTACCGCCCGCCGGGGGCGAACATAGTGCTAGCGGCGACCCGTCTGGGAGCACCGGCGTGACCAAACACGCCATCTGCGGCATCATTGGATTAAAGGCGAGGACAACGGCCGCGGCAACCAGCGCGGGACCTGCTTTCCGAGCTGTCTGTCGACCGCCGACCACCCGCCCCACTGTCATCAGCACGCCGCGGGGAGGCGGCGACCTCGCTAGCCATTGCCGGCCAGCGTGACGGGAAGCCAGCTGCGGCGGGAGTTAAAGGTGAGGACAAGGCCCGCAGCGACCCGTGAACCCCCCCGGATCGTTGCATCGCCTGCCCGCCCACAGCCTGGCTTGCGGCCACGCGCGAGCGAGCGGCGACCGCCATGGACCGACCGCCCGACGTAGCGACAAGACTAGGCACGAACCAACCTCACCCGGCTCACCATGAGCGACGACCGGACGACTAGGAGCCAGCCAAGACCAGCGCGAGCCAGACCCGCCCGGCCGGAAAATATGCGGGCTCGGGAAAAATCTCGCCCGGCCCGAACACCGCCCGGCGGCTATAAATAGCCCAGCGGGTGCCCGTTCGACCTCGGCGAGCACCGGAGCTCCGCGGGGCGCTAGAACACTCTGTGCTCACGCCCACTCTTCCCCTCTCCCTCTCCATCTTGCTCTGTCGAGTTTTCCCCAATTTGGAAAATCCGCGCCGCCCGGCTAGGGTTGCGACGCCGCCGTCGTTCATCGTCGTGGGTCAAAAATTGGTGAACGGTACACTTGTCTAACCTGTCCTCATTCTTTTCCCTCACAAATTTTGCTCTGTAGTCTTTGTGAAGCCCAGCCTTGGCGCCGCCCGCCGCCGAGCTCCGCCCGCTGCGCCACCGTCATGGGAGACACCCTACCCCGCGCCCAAAGCGCCACCAGCGGGGCGGAGGTGGCGAGGGGGCAAAGAGACCCTCACGGTGAGCAGCGGGCGAGATCCGACGAGTCGGCTAGATTCGGCGAGACGCCGCCGCTTCGGGAGTGATGGGCGGGCACTAGTACGAAATCTTTTACGTGGCGGTCAAAAAAATTATCCGTGGCGAGCACGGGCGCCGCCACCAGCGAAAAGGTCGCGCAAAATGCGCCGCGTTATCGTGGCGTTTTCGCGCGACCTTCGACAGTGATAGCCCGGTCGCCCACCGGTGCAAATAAAAAAATAAAAAAGCCCGACAGGGCCCATACGGGCCCGACACAAGCCAGTGCGCGCAGCATCTAGGGTTCCGGCGCCCTCCATCGATCCGACCCGTCATCGATCCGCCATCCGCGCTCTCGCGTCGTCGATCCGGCCGTCCCAGCGCTTCGCCGTCGTCGATCCGGCGTCGATCGCGCCGCCGTGGAGGAGGGCGAGCGGATCCGCCCGTGGAGGAAGGGCGGGCGGATCGGCGTCGAGCGTCGTGGTTGGCCACGCGCCATCAAGCTCGCCATGACCACCACCTCGGTGGATCCGCCGCCCGCCGCGCCATCGAGCCCGCCATGAGCTCCACCATCTTTGGATCCAGCCGCCGGCCGCCGGATCCGTGGGCGATGAGGGCGCGGCTGCGGATCCGTGGAGGGACGAGGCGCGGCCGCGGATCCGGGAGAGTGGGGGGGCCGAGACGCCGCCGATGATCGGCCCGGCGTGACGCCCGTGTTTCGGTTGGATTCTGCCGGCCGAGGGCCGGCCCCGCATGGATCGCCCTTGTCCGGCGTGGAGACGCCGGGGAACCGCCCTTGGCCGCCGTGCTCGTTGGATCCGTCGCGTGGGTGGAGAAGGGAGGGGGCAGCGCCGTCGCCCCGAGGAGGAGGGAGGGGGGCGCCGTCGTGTGGTGGAGGAGGGAGGGGGTTGCCCGCCCCGCCTCGTGGTGGATCGGAGCGGGGCGCTACCGGTGGAGAGAAGGGAGAGAGAGCGCGTCGTGTGGTGGAGGAGGGAGGGGCCGGGCCGTGGAGAATGGAGAATGAAAGGAGTGGCCACCGAAAAACCCTAGAAGCCATATATATATGGCCCGATAAGAAGTCCGGCTGGGCTTAGTCGTGGGCCTCGGTTTTTTTCACGTGACGGGCCTTTGTAACGTGACCGCCACGTAAAATGGGTGCATTTTGTGTGGCGAGGGCGATTTTAAGATGCCCGCCACGTAAAATATATTTTTCGTGGACGGGCAAAAATGCCCGCCCACGGAAAATAAAACGGGGCGATGGCGGTGATATTTTCCGTGGCGGGCAAAAATTGTGCCCGCCCGCGTAAAATATTTTGGAGCATCACGTAAAATCATTTCGGTACTAGTGGGGGGAAACGCCGATGCGCCATCACCGCCGTAACGGCGTCATGAGAGAACGATGGCGTCGGCAGGTGGCACTGGCCGTAGCCCACCGCCCGTGCCGTTATGCGTGACATGTGGCCAGGCCCATGGCGCACCTTCCAATCGCAGCAGGGACACACACAACACGTGTATACTGCAGGAAAATGCTATGTACACCCGGTCTTTTATACCCGGTAGTAGTTATAACTATATTTTTTCGATCTCGAAAAAATTGCAGAAAAATATGTAAATAAACTAGACCATGTGGAGATAATTGTCATGTATTTTATACCATTAATTTATAAATAGAATATTGGCATAAAAATCCCACGAGGTTTGTAATCTGGAATTAAACTTTGAAAAATTATAACTTCGAACCGTAACTCCGATTTAGGTTAAACCACTTCCAGTATTTTTCTAAAATTGAGCTTTATTCATTTCTCATGATTCCACACATTATCACATGTTTGTTTTCATCGCTATTCGGTTGCTCTAATATTTATTCGATAATTACGCTGAACGTGGGAGTAGCAGACGAGGACCTTTATCTGGAGAACTACAACCCCGATTACATCGCGGACCTTGGCGGCGTAAACAACCAAGGCAAGTCCTTACCCCCTTAAACCTGACATAATTAAATAACCTTTAATCTCGCAAAGAATTATAATCATGGCATGTTGTTCTAAGTGAACATTTATACATATGATGATGACCTCGAATTATGAGCTATGTGCTTGAAGAGCTTTGTGCTTGAGTTATTCATGAGCTATGTGCTTAAGTTATTCATGAGCTGTGTGCTTAAGATATTGATGAGCTAAGTGCTTAAGATATTGATGATGCTATGTGCACGAGGTTATTGCTAAGTTATGTTTATGATATGATAATGGTTAATAATAATAATAAGGATAATAAAATGAACCTAACCAACACAAGAGGTGGGTGGTGTTAGTCTACATGGAGGTGGGCTAACACGTTTCGAGAACCAAGTAAGGGTTCTGTGGAGAGATACTACTTGCCTCGTAAGGACCGGTTCATAGACCATCTACCTAGTGTGATATTACGTACAGCCACACACACCGGATGGGGCGGCTGGATCTCACACCCGTTGGGTTGAAGTTTATCGTATACCTAGGAGGCCGGCGATAGGCAAAAGGGCAATCGGGAGGCGACTCGGATGCTAGGTTATCTTTCGAGGTCGGGTTTGGCACATTGTTTATATCGTATACAAATTATTGATCTTGCGGATGCTAGGTGATCTTCAGCGTTGGGATGCTAGGTGATCTTCCCGATGGAGTGCTGAGTGATCTCCCCATTCCAACCCCGAGAAACCTTTGGTGAAAATGTACTAAAACCTAGGAGGCATCCGGCGGGTATGAGGTCTCGTTGGACCTTTTCTAACCACGATCATGGAAGGAGCTGGTCCATCATGTGAAAAAAATTTGTACAACCTCTACAGAGTGATTTAAATCTATACTGAACAGCCACGTCCTTGGAATGGGCAAATGCTAGGCCAGATCATCTATGATTAGATTTCACCCTAATGTTTACTAACCGTTTGTGCTTGTTGTTGATGACAATCTCTTAAGCTAATCGGAAACTAGTGAGAGCAGTTTTAGAGTCTCTACTTGGGCCCAAACCCATAATAATCACCAACCCCCAGGTTTGGACTTGCTGAGTACTTTTGTACTCACCCGTTGTTGATTTTTCAAAGTTAGGCCCAGATGGGGACTTCGGCTACGATGACCACGATGAGGCACAACAGGGATGATTAGACATTTACGCTTTTTGGAGTTACTAGGACTAGGATATTGACACTAGGGTTTCGACTACGCTCAAGTTGCTTGTGGGTGTGCTATGTTAGGAGCCATTATGTCTTTATGCTTGAGACTCGATAAATAAATCGCCATAGCACGGCCGATGTTTATCTACCGTTGTGTAACTCTTATAGTGACCCTCGAGTCACCTATGTAAGACCTTGATTTATCCTATCAATAAAGCTTCGGCACCTTTCTTAAATAAATTTGTGTCCACTCTTGTCTTATTAAACGTATTAGCGCGTGATCCTGGCACTAATACGTAAGGTTAGAACCCATTAAAGTGGGGGCCCGACGACAGTGGTATCGAGCCAGAGCTTGGCCGTAGGATAAAACCCTAGGTCCGGTACACAACTAATAATGATAAACACACACCCTAAGACATGAATTGTTCTTATACTTTCATGCACAAAAATAATTCTAACTTATGGAAGTGTTTTTGCAGCCATGGAAGGTCCCATTGATGAAAATTGGGAGCGATCAGACTGCATTGCTGAGGAGGGTTTCCCCGTCTCTTGTGGGAGACACTCCAGCGGGCGGGGCTACACCGAGCCTCCCATGTACTACATTGTGGAGTATGCGATGATGCGGGAGTGCGAAGTTGTGAAGTGTGATTGCACATAAAGGGGCATCCTGATCTATCTGCGATAGTAGAGCACGTTGGTACACCATGATCGGTAGAAGGCGGTGGGGGTACTACGCAAAAGGTGGCACGAAACGGCAGCGATGTAATATTGTGGCATTTTTCGAGGAAGGCGTGGAGCACACACCAGCCAAGTACCTCCCAGTACCAGATCAGACCACACTAATCTGGCGCAACAAGATTTGTGAACTAAGAAGGATTGATCCAAGAGTGGTAGAGTACAACAAGGTATTCACTATCAGGTACTTACGCAACCTGGACACCTTGTGTGAAGACCAATAGAGAAGGAGATACAAGTGTGGCTACACCAATACTACGAGAAGCAAGCCGAGGTAGATAGAAAGGCCATAAAAGTGCACAAGATCACATGGGATTGATGAAAAGTCCTAGTGGCTAGAGGGGGGTGAATAGCCTATTATAAACTCTACAACAACACTTAAGCAAAGGGTTAGACAATGAGTTGGCATAGCGATATAAGCAATGCTTCTTACTAGTTATGCAAGCCTCCTACCAATTCTAGCAATTCTATAATCTCTAATTACACTCAAGAGCTAGGTTGCTAAGATACTCCTAGGTGAGCAAGGTATACTAACTATTTCTACCACTAGAAGCTAAACGAGACAGGACAACCTAAACAAGCTACACAATCTAAACAAGGTAAACTAGAGAGGTAATGCAAAGAGGTGCTAGGATGCAATACCACCGGGAGTAGAGTAGAGGATGTTGCCAATCACCGATATCAATAGAAATCTCCAACGAGAGCTCAAACAAGATTGACCGCGATGATTTTTACCGAGGTTCACGTGTTTGCCGACACGCTAGTCCTTGTTGTGGCGATGCACTCACTTGATGATTCACAAGCTTAATAGCCGGTGCCAAATCCCTCGGAGGGGAGCTCAATGAATCACTCACAAGATGAGGATCGAACAAGCCATGAGCAATCCACTAATGGATACCTTTTTGTGAATCTCCCGGCGGGTAGGCTCAACCCCTCACAAGTCCAGCGGTGTGGCCTCGAACAAACTCGGTCGAGCTCAACACCTCAACCAACTCCAAGCCGCTAGGAAACCAAGCAAATTCCCAAGAGTAACAAGAACCCGCAGCTCCTCCGAAGAACAAGTGCCTCTAGATGCAATCAACAAGCAAATGCACTTGAATCTCTCTCAATCTCCCCAAAGATCGAAGTTAGGCAAGAGAGA
The DNA here is from genome assembly GCA_015847255.1 of Hyparrhenia diplandra. Lineage (NCBI taxonomy): Eukaryota > Viridiplantae > Streptophyta > Magnoliopsida > Poales > Poaceae > Hyparrhenia > Hyparrhenia diplandra. The sequence goes on along the minus strand of JADLZK010005577.1, from coordinate 19,087 downwards.
TGAGTGGAGGGGAGTGTCTCAGCTCACAAATGAGTTAGAGTGATCAAATATTCGAGAGGACCTCCCCAAGAGCCGGCCACCAAGTATTTATAGCCCCCCACCAACAACATAGCCGTTGGGGGCAAAAACACAACCAGCTCGGGCTGACCGGACGCGCCGGTCGGGGAAGACTGGCTTCCGTCCCGGTGTGCGGTCAGAACCGACAAAGTGGCCCAACGGCTACTTCGGTTCAAACTTCGCCCGATGACCGGACCTTGCCGCCACCTGACCGGGCGCCACGGTCACCGGATGGATGGCCACTTCTAGAACTCTCTGGAAGTGATCGGACGCAGCTTGACCGGACGCGCCGGTCCTTTACTTCCGGCGTCGGTTAGAGAAGAAAGCGCCGTGGTCGTCGTTCGGCCCTCGTTTCTTCTCCGTTGCTTCTTCTATCACTTGTCCAAGGTTGCCAACATGTCGAAGTACTTCTCCAAAGTGCGTGTGTTAGCATTTTCACAAAGGTTTGACAAGTGCGAAGTTAGTGCTCTTGATTCTACAATGCATAAGCAAGTCAACATGAATCTAGAGGCACTTCCAATTCGAATTAGCCGTGGCTTCCCCTCTTGATAGTCGGCTATCTATCCAAAACGTGATCACACTCTCTATAGTGTCTTGATCACCGAAAGCAAACCCTATCAAGTTATACCTTTGCCTTGATCTCCGGGTTCCTTTCCTTTCCAACGCTTGAGCTCGATGATCCACCATGTCCATCATCAACATCCATGTCCATGATCATGTAGCTCCACATCATCCATGCCATCCTATCTCTTAAGCACACTTAGAGTAGAGGATTAGCATAACAAGGTGTCATCAATTGTCAAAACCAAACATGAGATTACAATCTCCCCTTTTTGGTAATTGATGACAACCATCTAAAGATATGAAATAAAATTCAATTGAACTTGAATTTCTTGTCCAAAAGCATTTTGGTCATGAAACAAAGGTTGGACAAACATTTCAAGGTTTGGTTTTGTTAGTAGTAGCTCCCCCTACATATGTGCTTCCTTGTGTTTGGTTCAATTTTGCACATATGTATGGATAGAAGTTGTGGGAGAGATACTATTACCAAAGAGATGCTAGGGTATATAGAATGCGGACCTTAGAAGCGTGATACCAATCAAAGTGTCAATATATACCATCCTTAGCATCCTTGTATCTAGACATTCATCAAAACTCAACATACCCCGTGAGATCAACATTATAGGCATAAATGTGAGCAATGTCTAGAAACAACCTATGAATGCTAGTAGATCATTCATCATTCAAGTCTATATCTCTAGCATACACCAAGCAATCATGTATATTGAATTTAGATTGCAATGCAACATTTCAACATGATCATGCACATACAAATGCACAAATAGTCCATGAGCTTGCTCCCCTATTTGTGTGATCCCTTGTAAACATCTTTGTGACTTATTTCTCCCCCTTTGCTCTAGAAGGAATTATGTGGAGCAAGGCTGAGGAATTTTGTGAAATACAACAGGGGAGCCATGGTCGGTCCCCAATATATTCGCAAATTCATGAAGCTAGCGCCTACGCGACCGGATCTCGCGGTAAACACAGAGAAGAAGAAGATGGAATGTTTTGCTAGGGGACTTAATGCCGCCTTAAGAGAGCTAGTGGCAGGCCATGAGTACACCGGCCTCAACACTATGATGAACAAGACCATTATAATAGAGGAAGAAAAGATGAAGACCGAACGAGAAAGGAAGCGCAAGATAATAGTCAAGGGTGAACGTTATCAGGAGAAGATACAGAAGACTCGTCCCTACAACAGTGCACCACCAAGATTCCAGTCGACCATGCAGTTCTGAGCACCAGGGAACAACTACACTCAGGCCAGCAGCAACAACTATCGAGACAACAACATTAGCAACAACAACTACCACAACAATAAGGTCAACGGCAATGATAACAACAACAATCAGTTCAGAAATGGGAACCACATAAGGCGAGAGATCTGCTATGGATGCCGACAACCAGGCCACCGCATTGCCAATTGCCCGGACATAAACCCCAATAGTGCCCCCGCCTCATCTGTTTGCAAGCAACAGGACCGCCGCCTACGGGTAGTACGTAATACCCCTCGGAACTCTCGGCGCACCGAGAAGGAACGCCCCAAGCTATGGACAAGGCCGTTTGAATCATGTTCATGCGAGAGGATGTGCGGCGGCGCCCGAGCGCTATGTACGGTGAGTTCATAGTAAACTACACCCCTGCAACCATGCTATTTGATTACGGCACCTCACCCTCATTCATTTCCGATAACTTTGTTTCAACTTGGGAGCGGTGTTATTGGCCACCCTATCATGATTCGCACCCGAGCTATGCTACAATGCACGCTAAACCTACTTATCCGAGGAACAGTCGCGAATCTCGAGGATGAGATTCTCTTTAAGGGGGTAGGTTTGTAACACCCCAATTTTTGGCTGTTTTTAAAATTAAGCTAAAAATTTGAACTTTTCAAAAACAAGTTTTGATTTGTTGCCTTGACAAGTTTTACAACCTAGTTTGACACTTGGAGATTTTAGAAACAAAGGATAATTGGTAGAAACCTAAAAGGAGTTACTAAAAGAATTAGAAAAGAGGGAAAAGAAAAAGGAAAGGGAATAAAAGGAAAGAGAAAGAGCAACCGCCCGGCCCGGCTAGCCGTTCCTCTCCTTCTCTCTTCTCTGCCCGAAACAGGGCGGCCCACCAAGCCACCGCCGCCCGACCCACTCCCTCCTTTCTCTCCCTCCCGCGACACCCGGCCTGGCTGACCCGGCCGTCGGACTCGTCTCTCCCGACACCGCCGCTCGCTTCGGCCGACCGACCCGCCAGGGACCTCGCTGTCTCCCCCCCGTACGGGCCAACGGGTGGCGTGGGCGGGCACACCACCGTAGGACGCGGACCTCCCGTCGAGCCATCACGCCGCGCTTGCCAGCTCACCCCCTTGCCTTAATGGCCCGCGGGGCACTTGGGGATCGTGCTGCCGGGATGCCGGCCACCACGGGTCCATGGCATGCCGGGCGAGATGGCGGCTGCGGCCGGAGTGAGCGGCGAACTAGGGCATAGGAGACTCGGCCGACTCCTCGCCCGAGCTCCCGCCCGGCGAGGGGCGGTAGCTCCTCCACGCCCACCCGCCCGGGGATGAACACGATCTTGGCGCGGCAACCCCATACTGAGGAGCACGATGTGACCAAACACCCCATGCCGACATCGTCGGATTAAAAGGCGAGGACAAGAGAACAGCGACCACGCGGACCTACTCGAGCCGTCACGTCGACCGCCCGACCATCCGCCACCTTGTCATCAACCCGCATAGGAAGAATGGCGACCTCGCCCGGCCATTGCCGGCCAGCTGCGGCGGGAAGCCAGCTCCACGGGAGTTAAAAGGTGAGGACAAGGCCATAGAGACCCCGAGACCCCGGGGACACGTTGCATCACCGCCCGCCCACAACACCATTGTCGGCCATGTGAATAGCGAAGCGGCGACCGCCCGGCCCGACCACCGGCCACCGCGACATGACTAGGCATGAACCAACCTCTCCGGCTCACCATGAGCGATGACCGGATAGCTGCCGAGCGAGGCAAGACCACGCGTGCACCAGCCTTTTGCCGGAAAATATCTGGGCTGGGAAAAATCTCGTTGGCGAACACCGCCGCGGCGCCCGGCTATAAATAGCCCCTCGGGTGCCCGTTCGACCTCACTTGAGCACCGGGCTCCACCGGGGAGCTAGAACACTCCATGCTCGCACCCACTCTTCCCCTCTCCCTCTCCATCTTGCTCCGTCCGAGTTTTCCCCAATTTGGGAAATCCGCCGCCGTCGGCTAGGGTTGCGGCGCCGCCGTCGTTCAGTCGTCGTGGGTCAAAATGGGTGAACCGATGCGCTTGTCTAACCTGTCCTCATTGTTTTCCCTCACAAATTTTGCTCTGTAGTGCTGTGAAGCCCGCCTTGGCCCAGCCGCCGAAGCTCCTCCGCCTGCGCCGCCGCCGTGGGGGAGACACCCTACCCCATCGCCCAAAGCGCCACCGGTGGGATGGAGGTGACGAGGGGAACCCAAAGCCCCTCGCCGGCGAGCAGCGGACGAGATCCGATCGAGTCCGGCCGGATTTCGGCGAGCCACCGCCGCTTCGGGAGTGATGGACGGGGGAACGCCCGGCCGCGCCGTCACCACCGTAATAGCGGCGTCATGAGAGACGATGGGCGTCGGCGGTGGCAGCGGCCGTCGTCCACCGCCCGTGCCGTTACATGACATGTGGGCGGGCCCATGGCCCCACCCCGATCCAAAGCGAGGGGACACACACGCACATGTATACAGCGGGAAAAATGCTATGTACACCCATCTTTGTACCCGGGAAGTTATAACTATATTTTTCGGATCTCGGAAAAATTCTAGAAAAATATGTAAATAAACTAGACCATGTGGAGATAATTGTCATGTATTTTATACCATGATTTTATCAATAGAATATTAGCATAAAAATCCCACGAGGTTTATAATGCGGAATTAAACTTCGGAAAATTGTAACTTCCGAACCGTAACTCCGATTTAGGTCAAACCACTTCCAAGTATTTTTCTAAAATCAAGATTTATTCATTTCTCATGATTCCACACATTATCACATGGTTCTTTTCATCGCTATTCTGTTGCTCTGATATTTATTCGATAATTACGCGAACATGGGAGTAGCGGACGAGGACCTTTATCGGGAGAACTACATTCCGATTACATCGCGAGCACTGGCGGCGTAAACAACCAAGGCAAGTCCTTACCCCTAAACCTGACCTAATTAAATAACCTTTAATCTCACATGAATTATAATCATGGCATGTTGTTCTAAGTGAACATTTATACATATGATGATGACCTCGAATTATGAGCTATGTGCTTGAAGAGCTTTGTGCTTGAGTTATTCATGAGCTATGTGCTTAAGTTATTCATGAGCTGTGTGCTTAAGATATTGATGAGCTAAGTGCTTAAGATATTGATGATGCCATGTGCACGAGGTTATTGTTAAGTTATGTTTATGATATGATAATGGTTAATAATAATAATAAGGATAATAAAATGAACCTAACCAACACAAGAGGTGGGTGGTGTTAGTCTACATGGAGGTGGGCTAACATGATTTGGGAACCAAGTAAGGGTTCCTGCGGAGAGATACTTGCCTCGTAAGGACCGGTTCATAGACCATCTACCTAGTGTGATATTACGTACAGCCACACGCCGGGATGGGGCGGCTGGATCTCACACCCCGTTGGGTTGAAGTATATCGTATACCTAGGAGGCCGGCGATAGGCAAAAGGGCTATCGGGGAGCTAACTCGGGTGCTAGGTGATCTTCTAAGGTCGGGTTGGCGCATTGTTTATATCGTATCACAATTATTGATCTTGCGGATGCTAGGTGATCTTCAGCGTTGGGATGCTAGGTGATCTTCCCGATGGGGTCTGAGTGATCTCCCCATTCCAACCCCAGAGAAACCTTTGGTGAAAATATACTAAAACCTAGGAGGCATTCGAGCGGGTACGAGGTCTCTTTGGACCTTTTCTAACCACTGATCATGGAAGGAGCTGGTCCATCGTGTGGGGAAATTTGTACAACCTCTGCAGAGTGATTTAAATCTATTCGAATAGCCATGTCCTTGGAATGGGCAAATGCTAGGCGGATCATCTATGATTAGATTTCACCCTAAAGTTTACTAGCCGTTTGTGCTTGTTGTTGATGATAATCTCTTAAGCTAATCGGGAACTAGTGAGAGCAGTTTTAGAGTATCTACTAGGGCCCAAACCCATAATAATCACCAATCCCTAGGTTTGGACTTGCTGAGTACTTTTGTACTCACTCGTTTGATTGATTTTTCGAGTTAGGCCCGGATGGGGACTTCGCTCACGATGACCACGATGAGGCACAACAGGATGATTAGGCGTTTACGCTTTTGGAGTTACTAGGACTAGGATATTGACACTAGGGTTTCGACTACGCTCAAGTTGCTTGTGGGTGTGCTATGTTAGGAGCCACTATGCGCTGTAGCAGACTCTAAAAAATAAATTGCCACGGCACAGCCGATGTTTATCTACCGTTGTGTAACTCTTATAGTGACCCTCGAGTCACCTATGTAAGAGCTTGATTTATCCTATCAATAAAGCTTCGGCACCTTTCTTAAATAAATCTGTGTTCACTCTTGTCTTATTGAGCGTATTAGGCGCATGATCCCGCACTAATACGTGAGGTTAAGAACCCATTAAGTGGGGGCCCGACATTTTTGAACCCTCATGGGTGGAGTAATGGATGGCATGAAGTATAGCTGGAAGATGAATTGAGGATTTGGGAAGGTATACCCGTCTGTTGAAGAGGATGAGGCCATCATGCAGTTGCCACAAGGAGTCTTTATCGTTGTTGATGGACTATGAGTTTGAGTGCTTCATCATTGGTGAGTATCTCGTCTCTTAGTTGGTCAAATAACTGGAATTGAATCTTTGAGATTGAGATCAGTGAGTGGTCTGGTTCATGTTGACGTGAGAGTGCATCTGCAACTATATTGTTCTTGCCTTGTTTGTACTTAACTGTAAAATCATACCCTAATAATTTGCTGACCCATTGATGCTGTGGTATTGTTGAGAGACGTTGGTCCAAGATGTATTCTAAGCTGTAATGGTCTGACCTGATTATGAATGGTCGTCCCCATAGGTAGGGTCTCCAGTGTTTTACTGCTGTTACTAGGCCAATGAGTTCCCTCTCATAGGCAGCAAGTTTGGCATGACAGGGAGCGATCATCTTGCTGAAGAATGCAATTGGGCCGCTTTCTTGGTGTAGGACTGCACCAATACCTGTTGCAGAAGCATCACATTTGACCACAAATGGTTAGTTGAAGTCAGGCAGTTGGAAGACTGGTACTGTTGAGAGAGCTTGTTTGAGTTGGTCAAAGGCTGTAGTGGAAAGTGGAGTCCAGTTGAAGGAGTCTTTCTTCAGGATGTTGGTGAGAGGTTTTGCAATGGTACCAAAATTTCTGATGAATTTCCTGTAGTAGCCTGCCAATCCTAGGAATCCTTTGAGTTGCCTTGTTGTTGTAGGTTGTTGCCAAGCAGTGATCGATTCAATTTTCTCTGGATCCACAGCAACTCCCTTGTTTGATATGATGTGTCGAGATAGCCCAGTTCAGATTGTCCAAATAGACATTTGGATTTTTTGAGGAAGACGCCAGTGTTCAGCCCATGTTTTGCTGTAAATCAGTATATCGTCGAAGAAAACCAAGACAAATTTGAGGAGATACGGGCCCAATATGTCATTCATGAGAGCTTGGAAGGTAGAGGGGACATTGCATAACCCAAATGGCATGACCAAGAATTCAAAATGACCGAAGTGGGTTCGGAAAGCTGTTTTCTCAATGTCAGATGGGTGCATTCGTACCTGATGATAGAGAGAGCGGAGGTCGAGTTTGCTGAAGAATCGAGCCCCTTGCAAATTATTAGGGAAGATGTAGATGCCACCGGCGGGCATGCTGCGGTACGAGTGGAAACGGAACGCGCCGTTGTTTGTGCCCCATGACAGGACAGGTATGTCCATCGCCCGCCGCATCACGTTGGCGCTCTAGAGCTGCACGATCACGGTCATGCGGAGCTGCCCGAGTGGGACCCGAGGTCTTCGCATGCGGCCCGCTCCTCGGCAAGCCACTCGTCCCCATGGGTCTTGTGCGCCCGTCGCCCGAGGCCGGAGGGCATGGCGCCCGGCATGAACGGAGACGACGCCACTGTGTGCTGGCTCGGCCCGCAGCCACCCAAGTCGATCGTGTGCGTCGCGCTGGGGGGAGCGAGGTGCCGCTGTGCGTGGAGCTGGTGCGAGCTGGCTCTTGGGCTCGAGCTGGCGGAGTGTGATTCCTTTGGGCTCGAGGAGACCTAGGGGCGTTGGCGGTGTTCACGACACGACATCCTCCCACCTAGTTTCCAAGAGCGTACCCACGGCCATGGGCTGGTGACCATGGGGTGGGTCCCCCGAACGCCGTGCTGGCACATGGTGCCGTCGGCGCGTTCTTAACGCACTGGGACGGAGCTCACTTACTGAAGCGCTTATGTATGGGCATCCTCTGATCATGCTACCGATCTCCGGCGACCAAGGACCAAACGCATTTGGGCTTATGGTGGGGAGGAAGGTAGGGTTGCAGGTGCCAAAGGATGAAGATGATGGGTCTTTCAACCGTGACGGCGTCGCAAAAGCAGTCCACGCCGTTATGGTTGAAGAAGATACTAGGAGGTTGTTTGTCAAAAACGCTATGAAGTTGCAAGAGGTTGCAGCCGATGAGGAGCTCCACGAGAGGTACATCGATGAATTTGTGCAGCAACTTAGATCTTACTCCTCCAAGCTGGGACATTAGTGTTGGAGATTTCTAAACTCTATTATTTAGTATTTGCTTGCAACTAGGAGCTGCACGTCACGTGAATGCATCAGAAGGGATTATTGTGCACCGCGTGATAATCTTTCATCTTCGCAATCTTAATAATCTTTTTGTAGAAGCGCAAGTGTGAATCTCGATCGATGTAGGGATGCTTAAAAAGACCTGCATGCTGCATGTGCGTGGTGAAAAACTGTACAGTGAAATACTAGCAGGCCTCGCTCTCGTGAGATATGATGATCTTGCCCATGCATGGCGTTGCTGTCTTTCCCGGCTGCCCCAATCATAGTAGGAGTACTATTTTAGGCACAACGTACCACCAAATTTCCAAACAAGACTCAAAGCACAGAACTCAGCAACACAGCGTGCGACAGGTAAGAAAGCCCATAACTCAAAGACGATATCATTGAAATATATATAAGTGGACTAGAAAAAGGAAGCACCCTTCCCCTACGAGCGCTTTAATTTATCTACTCCTTCTTAGTAGCAAACCCCCACTACGGAGTTTTCTGAATCCTCGTGAAGCCACGTCACGAGGTAACCCCGTCCCGTTGTCTTTGTTTCCCCTCCGTTTCCCCGCCTCTGACTTCTCCCCTCCCCTCGGGCGGCCGGCATCACCGCCTGCTCGGTTCCCGACCGTCCGCCTCCATCGGACCCTCCGCCTCCCGCCTCCACCACTACGAAGACGAAGGTGAACCATCGAATTGCATGTTTATTTAAACAGCTTGCCTACCTCCTCAATCATGCTCATCGGCGCAGATGGGGATGCGGAGCAGCGCAGAGGTGCCCGCCGCCCGGGGCAAGCCAGAGCAAGAGTGGGGTGAGGAGCGGCCCGTGCACCCTCCCACACCGGGGCTGCGCTCGGCAGCAAATCCGCCGCCGCCCGGAGATGGATGGGAGAGAGAGAGAGAGGCGCCGGTCCTCACGCCAGATCCAGCGGACCTCCGCGGGAGCCCGCCCGTCGCCACGAGTCCATGGCCACCGCCCGGTGAGATGCCGCCCACGCGCAGCAACCGCCAGCCACCTCGCCCGGCCTGCCGTGACACGCCCAGCGAGCTCGAGCTGAGATGTCTACGCCGGGGAGCAGAGGGAGCCGGGAGAAAGAAGTTGGGGATGCCGCCACGCTAGAGTGCTGCCCGCGCCACCGGAGGTCGATACGCCGATTCCCGCTGCCCGAGGGAGATGAAGCCATCGGGCGCTCCCTTCGCTACCGTTGCTCCCTGTCTCCTCGGCGCACGTGGCCATGGCGTTCCATCCTCCTCCGGTGCTCCCTGTAGGCGTCCTCGCCGATCTACGGCCGGTGGGGTTACTTGCGGCCTTCCACATCCGGTACTGTCTCTTGCCTTCACGACCTCTTCCTTTCTTGCTTGCAAATCTGCACACATGAACAATCGTGGGGAAGGGGAAGAAGAGCACCAGGTTTCCTGCAGCTATGTTTCCACTTCCAGGTACTTGCATCTTCATTTGTTTAAATGTCCTCCCCAATTTACTGGGCCATCCAAATATGTTCAGAGTTTATATATCTTTCAGATTATAGTACATGCTGCCAGGATTTGTTGATACTACTATGTTACATGTTTGACAGAGCCATACTTAGTATTTATTCAAGTATTTGTACTCTCACAAGTATATTGTATGGTACTACCCCTTCCAACACAGCAGCAATGACCAACATGGTAATGCTTATACTTTGGTATGCAAAAGCCAATTTGTTGATACAAATGCAGTTGACCTGTTTCTAGGCGACCTCAAAATTTTCTTATGCATTAATTTTGTTTCCCAGGAAGTTAAAAAAGTTTATTTCCTTCTTATTGAAGATTCCACTGGAGTGCAAAAAAAAAAAAAAAAAAATGAATACAACATTCGACGGGAAAATGAAGCATTTGAATGATGCCAGGTGGTGTTTCACTCTATCACTAAAATTTAAATTTCAGTCCGACCTTACCAAAGTTGCATGAATGATTCCGCACAATCCTTCAAATGGCCTTTGCACCATCTATAAATCTAAGTGCGGGTTCATATGTCATGAATGATGCCGCACAATCCTTCAAATGACCTTTGCACCATCTATAAATCTACGTGTGGGTTCATATGTCGGGAATCATCTGTTGATTATTTTAGTTCAATCACAATCAGCCGTATGCAGGCAAAATTACTGTCATACTTTCTGACATGAAACACATCTATCTTTTTTTTCTCTCTCAGGATACCAGGCATATGGACCAGCTGTTGCAAACGAAACAGAACCTCTTTTACATTACAACTCAATTACAAGAAATAATTAGGCTTATTAAACCGTTTTTAGAGGACAATTCAAATTGTTATCTGATATAGGGAAAATAGATGGGACATTGTAGGTTAGTTTTTAAAAAACCTGAGGTCTCCCCATTCCCATTCAGAAGAATGGAAATACAGAGCATCTTAAGGTTGTTTCGGAAGCCAAAAAGGAGCAAGGACAGAAACGCCAACCCAACTTGGGTACTATTATTCTTGTGCATCAGAATACTTTGCAAACTCTATATTTGCATCTGTTTGTGCTTACATTTTATTGTTTTACAAGGGAAGCTCAGTTGATAATTATATTTGTTTCAATGTCATTTATCCTTTTGGTTTTGGAGCCTGCAGAGGCTTGGAAAGCCCATAACTGTGTACCAGATGAGCACTATGTTCAGACAATGCTTGCAGTAAGTCAATGATCTTGATCATAACAATATTCTTTGCATACTTTTTCTGCACTAAGTTCGCTGATCATTCAGCTCTTCTGCAATGCAGCAAAGTGGTCTAGAAGAAAAACTTACACGGCTTTCAGTAACACATAGTGCATGGGATCTTTCAGCTTCTAAAGATCGTGAAAGACGTTGATGGAAAGGAGGGGCGAGTACCCCTTTTTAAATAGCACGCTATAGCGGCGAAATAAGCGGCGCTATAGCGGCTAAAACTGTTGTCGCGATGGCAAATAGCGTATAGCGCTATATAGCGCCAAATAAGCGCCGCTATATAGCGTCAAATAGCGTTTTTTTTAAGCTCTCACGCTAAATTCTTTAGCCGCGATTTAAAACATGGGCGAGTACACTAGATTGGCTATGGGTCAGAGAGACCTGGTGGGGTGGGCAGGAAAATAGAAACACTGTATGGCATGTACTCTGAGCTCATAGGTTACAGATATTCCTGTTAGGATGGATATGGTCATATTATTCACAAATTAAATTGTTGATTGACTTTATATCATTAGGAATATCTCATTCATGTCTTTTCTCCATTGACCTCTAAATATGTAACCTAAACTAAGGCATATAAGCATTTTGTTTAAAATATCATGTTGTTGCAGTGTGTGGTGGTGCAGCCAAGGCGAGGGCAGTGCGGTACCCCAGCCACTAAAATAGTATAATGTTGTTCCATCTGTCATTCCATGCATCTGAGAATGTTAGTATATGCATGAAGTTTTATGGCCATGTTTGTGTTTTTTTCGAATTTGATTTCTATGCAATTAAATAAAATTCAACTGCATACCCGCGGCAACGCGCGGGGAATTCCCCTAGTTGTTATATACAAGTGAGTACATGCAGAAACTCAGAGACAAGTACCAGGGTCACGAAATACAAACCAAGCGAGCAATTCTTTTGGATAATTGAGACAATAATGTTGTTGCAATGGATGAAGTTCGCGATTGCCGGCATGGGCGCGAGGATCTATATCGTGGCTGAATCGACACACTCATTGGCGGTAGAGTAGGCCCGTAGTATAAGGGGAAGAAAGGGTGGAAAGGAGACTCACCTCACAGAGCATGTACGACAGGCAAGGGTGATGGCGAGGGCACGCCGCCGCGGTGACAGAGCTGTTGCATTGGCAAGGGTGGACAACGGCCAACAACGCCCGGCGTGGCGATGAGGGTGATGGCCGGGGCGTCTTGTGGCACTACTGCAGGGTCCTCGTCGAGGTGGCTCGCCTGTTCCGCTGAATACCCTCGTGGCGGTATGTCCCGGATATGCATGGCACGGCCTTGGCGTGTCAGGCTCATGGCGGGGAGTGGAAGGTTGGGTTGCAGGTGCCTAGTGGCGAAAATGATGGGTCTTTCAACCATGAGGGCTTCGCAAAAGCAGTCTGCGCCGTTATGGTTGAAGAAGATACTAGGAGTGTTTGTCAAAAACGCCATGAAGTTGCAAGAGGTTGTAGCCGATAAGGAGCTCCACAAGAGGTACAGTGATGAATTTGTGTAGAAACTTAGGTCTTACACCCCAAGCTGAGAGTTAGCTTTGGAGTTTTGGTTACACTAGATGGAAAGATGATTGTATCGAATAAGAAATTGCACTATTATTTAGTGTTTGCTTGCAACTTGGAGCTATGCATCACGTGAATGCGTCATCACACTACTACAGGATTCATTATGCGGACACACCCTAAACTTAACCGTGGCGGGTACCCGTTTGCCCGCCATGGTTATTGAACCGGCGGCTTGGTCAACCGCCTCCTCCGAAAGTCTGCCTCGGTTAATGGATTAACTGCCGGCGGCACGTTATGAATGCTCTCCATGGTTAATCGATTAACCATGGCGGTCGAGTTAGGCGCCTGCCTCGGATAAAAGGGATTAACCATGGCAGGCATTTCTTCCTCCTTGGGTCTTTCTCTTCCAACTTTTGTGTGTGTGTTGTTGTGTGTGTGTGTGTGTGGGGGGAGGGCGGCTTTGCCCTAAAATTGACCAAATATTTGGATTGAGGTTTAGGCATTAGATTTAGGGAGGCGGACACCCAAAAGAGGTACATAGAGGCTCTCCCATCCTCCTTCCTCCTCTTTTTCATCACTTTGGGTGCTCTAGATCCAGATCTAGATTAGTTTTAATGGAGGAGGGAGAAAGCTTCTATTTCTTTAGATCTTGATGCATTATGGATAAAGGCTCTCTCGCATCCTCCCTCCTCTCTCTCTTTCATCATTTTACGTGGTCTAGATCAAGATCTAAATCCATTTTCATGGTGGAGAGAAAACTTCTATTTCTTTAGATCCAGGATCTATTCTTTCTCTGTGGCACTTTGTGTTTTATAATTCTTCTTATCTGCTACTAGCATTATAAAAGGATCGCAAGTATGGACAGGTCGAATGGATCTACAAGTTGTCGAGTGAGTGATCCACGACAAGTGGTTGAAGTGAGGAAGTTTGTTGCCACTTTGCAAAAACTCACCATGAGAGTCCGAATCGGGACGACAACCATATGTCCGTGCTCTCACCGCAAAGAAATTGAAAAGCCCACATAGATAGCACGGTGCAATCTCATTTGATTAGGTATGGTTTTGTGAAGGATTACACGGTGTGGACTTTTCATGGAGAAAAAAAAAGTAGATGTGAGTGGCGGTGCTTCCGGGAGGGAACTTCGTCATCGGCGGCGATGAAAGTGGTACCGATGAATCCGGATCCTATAGCGGCGGCAGCAGCTGTACCGGCAAATGCGAACAATGGTGAAGATATATTCCAAAGCATGGTTGACGCCGTTGATGACGGTAGATGTGGGGATGGTCAAGAGGCTCTTGTGATGGAACCTGAGGATGTGCATCTTTTGGCGATTTAGTCAACCACAATGATCAAGACAATGTTTTGTTTGGCTGCCCGAGGTGGCTAGAAGAATTTCAAGAGAGATGAAGTAGGCAGCAGTTGATCCTCTCTATAAGGGACGTCGAAGGAGTGCACGGCGCTGCATTTTAACATCCGATTCTTGATGTTGAAGGCTGTATGGCTGGTCTAACACTAGCTTGATGAGCTCTTAAATCTCCTTGCTACCACGTACCCAACACCTAACAAGGTGCACGCCAATACCTATCGGGTGAAGAAGTCGATCTAGCCGGTGGTGATAAAACTTAGAAAGTTCGATGCATGCCCCAACCACTTTGTATCCTATATCGAGGCAAGGAGTATAAGAATTTTATGAGTCTGTGAGCTGTCCGCGATAGCAGTGACGGTCGATACAAGAGGAATGCCGACTTTTCTTTGAAGATGCATGTGTGCGGTTGCTTAGGGGTGTCAAGGTGCCGACTAGTTTCTCTTCCAACATCATGAGTCTAGTCTCCTTGAAAGACCTCACAATGACCAACTACAACTAACATGAGTATCACATCATCTTTGACAATGTTCCAATTGTGACGAGGGCCGCCGGTCCAGAGTGCGTGAAGATGGTGATCACAAGGATGTCATAATTCTTTAACCGCATCACCCGTAAGGTCATTGAAGAAGTTATTTTGCCGCCCTAAACCAATTCGTCGTGGAGACCGTTTGCCAGTTTCGAGATGTGCTTCCCACCACCTTACTTTTGATATTATGCCACACTTGATGATGCATCGATCATATACAACAACTAGGCCCGTGTACCTAATCCGGATGTGGGGCGTGTGGCCGGTTCGTGTCCACCCTCAACGAGATCGTCCATAACCGTACTCACCCCTGAGGGCTCTATGATCGAGGCATACACAACCAAGGAGGTCGCGAAACTGGTGCATGATGTACATAACGATGTGAGGGCGATTGGGCTGCCATTCCATCGGCGTGAAAGGCGAAACCTCGGGGGAAGAGGTGCACGGATCGAGAAAGTACATACGGATGTACCAAGCGCTTAAACGGTGCAAGAAGCTCATGAAAGGTAGTGCGCCGAGAGGCATGGGTCTAGAGGCGGCATAAGAGAAGTTTCATGGAGTGGCTCAAAGAGCGGAACATACCCCCATGGCGGATCTGATGAAGCGGAGACCCATTAAATAAGCTTGTGTCGGACCCCGCCTACCCAAATCACCATGTGGCAAGGGGTATGACATCAATAGGTACAAGTTCCACACGATAGAGAAGGACAAGGAGAGTGCGACACGAGAATAGCGGTTCGATACGAGGGCATCGGAGCCACAGCCCACGGAGAAAGAGGCCATACTATGGACAAGTCAAAGAATTATGGGAACTTGACTATGGCAAAGGAGCAATGGATAACCGCTTTTTTAGAAGTGGGTCAAGCCGCAAAAGCGATTCGCGATGAACAATTATGGGCTAACCACCGTGGACCTCCAAAGTATCGACCACAAAGATGATTTGTACTAGCAACAGGTCGCTAAGTAGCCTATTATATCTATCGAGAACACAAAAAGACATGTGGGTCATCGTCGAAAGTAGCCGGATCGTGGGAGGGTGATGGAATCGAGTCCCTAACAATACAACAAGATCGAGATGATGCCCTAGGCCCACCCCAATGGCAAGAAGAGGACCGGGAAAGTGCCTGCAGCAAAATGATATGTATGCCATGTAATGGTGTCACTACCTACGAGAAATGATTTTACAAGACACTACATAAATCTTAACCGCGGCGGGCGCACCATTTGCCCCCACGGTTATTGGTCGGCGGCCTAGCCAACCGTCTCCTGTGTGCTTGCCTCGGTTAATGGGTTAACCGCATTAGTAGTCCACAAGAAAGAGGCGTCTAAGATTGTTATATGTCTATAGCATGGAAATAAGTGATATCTCTTTTTGCCCGTGGACCTGTACGTGTAAAAAAGAATGCGACATGAACCGCGAGCCCCCCTGGGTCCCCCTATAGGGCATCACCTGTAGCGCCGTTACCCTCTCTACCATGGAGGGCGCTGACCGCCACGCAAATAACGGCAACTACCACCTCCTCCCGTTGCATACCTATCCTCTTAGGTGTGCGTGGACATCGGTCTTTTGGGGCTGGCAAAGTCGCCGCTTGGGCATTCTTGCCCCACACCGACCCCCCTTCCCAGCCCCCACCCGCCCATGCTGGGCGGTGCCGGTCGCGCGGGAGCCAATCCTGCCCAGATCTCTCTGAAGCTTAGGGGTCCCACGGCCCCACTATTGTATAAGCTGCCTCGAGCCTCTGGTGCTACGCCACTGTCTTCCCTAGTGACATCGCTTGACTCCTGTGGTGCCCGGTGCCCGCAACCCCCCCTCGACATCTTCGTTGTCAGTCCACGGCCCCAATTCATCCCTGGCCCCAGCGAGAATCGAATGAGTGGGGTTGCAGAGGACGTAATCTGAGGATCCCCATGTCATGTGGTCCATCCCCTTGGGAGTGGTGGATCTGTGGCCACTAGCATTGGGCAAAGAGACACGCCTGCCCGAAAGGTCAGCCCACTGTTGGTGCGGCAAGCCACCAGCGGCACCGATGCGATTGCGTCGAGAGCTTTATCCAAGACTATGGATGGGCGGGGTGGGGTGGCCACCTTGGATATTGGCGGCATGGCCCTAGACCTCGGACCCCATCTTCTTCCTTAGATTTGGCTGCTGAGCAAGCTGTGCCACCGCAACCTGGCAACAAAGGGAGCTGCAAGCACCGAGCAAGAAGATGATCGGTTCGTTTTGCTGGGCACTAGGCCTTTGGCCACTTTAGATTAGCCCAATAACAACAATGGCCCAATTTGGTTCCCCAAATCCCTGATCCGGCAACACCGCTAACGTGTGCTCAGGCACACAACTTCCCTTTGCTCAAACACACACACACACACACACACACACACACACACACACACACACACACACACACACACACACAACTTCCCCGAATCCTCAATTATACATCCGCATCGACGTGGATGTCGCCCAAGCGGCCAGACGCGGCGCACGCGGCCGTCGCCAGCTGCGGCCCACTGCCGGTCCGCCCGCGGCCAAGAGCAATGGAGGGAGGAGGGCCGTGAGGTATAGGAATTTGAAGCGTTTTTCCATGATTTGTGTGAATTTGCTGTTCTGACATAGTCGGTGTCTCAAACAAGTTCTCCAAGACAAAGCTGCCGTCCGTGACTTGTGAGCAGATTGTGGGCTTCTATATGCAGCCCGACAATGATGTTTATCATTTTTCCATTTTATTTATTTATATGGAATTAACTAGCGGGGTGGCTGTGGCCAGTGTATTAACTGTAAATCTTAAATTCTTATGCGTAGTTTTTTGCTCTAACCAAAATATTAAGGCAAAAGTTAATTTTGTACTGATATGTTGAAAAGTCTTGACTGGATAGGAGGGATGGCTTCATATAATCCCCTTTTTTTTTTTGTAGCGGATGTATCTTTCCCATTCTAGTTAAACTTAGTGTTCGAGATTTCAGGAGTTTTCAGCTTATCTAAATGAATTAATTCGTATTAAATTGAGATATATGAATTTTTAGCAACATATTAAAATTTTTCTTTTTAAAACAAAATAGAAAAAGGAGTGGTCCTACTGGGCCACTATATATTAAGGCCCACGGTTTGGCAGCCCAGCATGCTGAAAAGAAACAACTGCCATGTTATATCTCTAAACGAACTCTACATTGTCACAATGTCAGCCCATGGTGATGGCAAAGGGGGCAAGCGGCGACAGCCGCCCCTTTGCCGGACACATCGATATTCTGTTTAATTGTACTACGTGACATTCTGTTTGTTTTCAGGGCCATGGAGGCCATGGATTAGAGTGATGTTGTGGCATTAGTGCATGCGTGGCTCATGGTTAAAATAGTATGAGCCAACGACAATGCGAACATTTATCTGTCTGTTTGTTGTTTATGAATCTGTCTGATATGAGCTTGTATATTTTACCATGTCGATGTTGTATGGGCGGCTTTAGCCAATGCGTGTAACTAGGCCTCACTTAAATTTGTTATACTGTGTAAAATATAATGGGGCTCGTTCTTATACTAGAATTGGGCAGTGGTGGCTTGTAATCATGGTAGAGACCAGGGGGGCCAATGCCCAGGGGTTGAAATGTCTTTGGGATTTTCTCCTATGCATAGAATTTAAAATTAAACTGGGCCAACTCATGTCTTTCGGCCCATTTAGGGGGTAGTTGGTTGAATGTGTTCATAGGGGTGACTGAAGTGTATACGGGATTTATGCTTGTGTCATACTCAAAAAGCTAACCATTATACTTCAAGCCTCACGATATGTTATAAACCAAACTTTCCTAAAAAAAAAGATAAGGTATAAACCAAAACAATTTGTTCTAAGCTTTACTGCCATGTTAACACCATGTTAGATAATTTTCTCTCACATGGTACTCACCATGATAAAAGTTCTTGTCATTTTGGCATCATCAATGCATAGTTTACAAAACATTATCATCGTGATCCGGACAAAATGTTGCAAACCGGCCATTGAACATGACAGAGACGGATGGTAGATGATAAACCAATATTCTTATACAAGTGCTACAAATTCCTCTCAGGCTGGATCAATGATAAAAGTTTATCACATGAGCCTAGATTTATTGTAATGGTGGGATCTAATCGATAAGGGGAGAGAGGGCCGAGGCTGTGCAATGTGGCTAGGAGGACCAGGGGAGGCTAGGTCCTGCAGGTGGAAAAGCCGGAGCTAGAGGAACATGTGCCTTATTCATGCCAAAGAGGCTTGATTTGTCACCTCATTTTCGAAAGCACCGGGCGACGCTTCTAATGTGGCGTGGAAAAGGGGTGAATTAATTTGGGGACGCATGGGTCGAGGACTCCCGCTATAGAAATCAACTAGGGCGCAGGCAAGATTGAGAGAGGGTGGGGGGTCCTATAGATATGCAGAGGGTGTGGGGTGAGTGCATTTGGGTCCTTGATTAGAGAGTCTACTAAAGGCACTACTGAACTTTGTTTTTATTCTCCTACCACAAAAAGTACAGAAGTTGTGAGTTTAGAGCTTTGTAGGCTTCCTAACGATGCTTTAGCTATCCTTTATAGTTTTGAC
>JADLZK010005576.1:0-29521 GCA_015847255.1 Hyparrhenia diplandra | reverse complement strand
GCGTTTTGAATTGATGTTTTGCAACATCAATCAATTGAAGCGATGAAGACCATATCCATACATATCCATACTCCGGTGAATTTTTCAAAAATATTGATAATATCATGGAATAAGATAATCATCATCAGCGGCCAGTGCATGCCAATTATATGAAGCGAAGCCCGATCGAAGAAATGTCGTGGCCGTTGTCAAGGCCGCATTCATATAATATAATACGGATATGTGCACTATGCTCCTGGAATCCTTGAGAGGAGTCATGCATCATCAATGTCGAAGGCGAAGTCGTCATCATTACAACGGTTCAAAACGGATGGTGAGCGCCTCTTCCTCATCTGCGAGGAAAAAGGGCGGCGTGTCATGCATGATGAAGTGAAACCGCGGTGTCTTTCACCAGAAACTCCACTCGAGATAAACATGAAGCGTCCCAAAACATGCGAGGGTGCTCGAAGAAGATATTTCCGGCTCTATAGAGAGACACGCAATCGGCTTGCCCGCATCGACTATCGACCAAACCATCAGCGGAACTTCGACATAAGCCAACACCCACCATCACTCTCCCTTGAAGACCCAGATCTCAGCGAAGAGATCAACCACATAATAGTAGTAGTGGTACTACCACCAGCGTTGCAACCACCATCCTTGTAAATTGGCTTGTGGCCAGTCCTCTGCTTGTAAGGTAATAAGGAGTTTGTGCTAAGTGCTTGGAGTTTCCGAAGAAAGGGAAAGCCGGTATGTAAGCATTTGCTTTAATGAGCGATTCAGCGAATCCACCTTTTACGTAGCCGTCCATGTAAAGTTTGAGTCTATGCTATGGACCCCTAGAGAAGCCTACGTGCGTATTGTTCTTGCTTGTTCGTGTTAGCCCGGGTAGCGGCGTTTTAAGAGAACTACGAGAAAGAACTGGAGTCACGGAGAAGTGTTCCACCGGGTGGAAGCGCAGGAGGCGATGGGCGTCTTGGCGTTCACGATCACGACGAGCGGCTGCTCCAGTCGGCGTGGGGATAGGATTAGCTGCTGTTTATTGAAGAGAGCTAGTGATACGCTCACAGTAGGAATTACCAGTAGGATCCAACACAATAAATTACACACGCTGGCGAAGACATACACTAGCGAGTTAAAGTAATAGTTTTGTTTACAGTGAAATCGAGATCGAGATCATACACATGCGGCGTTTTTGAATTGATGTTTTTGCAGCATCAATCAATTTGGGCGTGGAAGACCATATCCCATACATATCCATACTCCGGTGAATCAAAAATATTGATAATATCATGGAGCAAGATAATCATCATCAGCGGTACGATGCACACAGTATGAGACAGCGAAGCGATTGAAGAAATGTCAGTAGCCGTTGTCAGAGAGCGCGAGTTTCGCATAATATAATACCGAGATGTGCGCTATGCTCCCTCTGCGTCGCTTGAGGAAGGGGAGTCATGCATGCATCAATAATACGAAAGGCGAAAGTGCGTCATGCATTTACAACTTGATTCAAAGGCGAGATAATTGAGCGCCTCTTCCTCCTACGCTCGAGAGGAAAAGGAGGCGAAGGCGTGTCATGCATAGTGAAAGGCGAAGCCGCGGTGTGTCTTTCGGAAGGCTCACTCGGATAAACATGAAGCGTCCAAAAGCTTATGCGGTGCTCAGGAAGACTCTTTCCGCTCTATAAAGCGAGAGGCGGACACACCTGTCGGGATCCATCGACTATCCCGGCAAACCATCGCGAGAATTTCGACGCCGCCCAACACCCACCATCACTCTCCTTGAAGACCCGATCTCGGGAGTCTCTCCGAAGATCAACCACCATAATATTAGTAGTAGTACTCCGCTACCACCAGCGTACAATACCATCCTTGTAAAATTGGCTTGTGGCGGAGGTCTAAATGATCCTCTCACCTTTGTAAAGGTAATGAGTTTGTGCTAAGTGCTTGGGGTTTCGAAAGGGAAAGCCGTATGTAACTTGTTTGCTTTAATGGGCGGTTTTAGCTTTGAGAATCCCCTTTGCTTTTACTACCCGTCCATGTAAGTTTGAGTCTATGCTATGGACCCCTGGGAGCCTCCTGCGTGCGTATTGTTCTTGTATTGTTCGTGTTTTAGCCCGGGTAGCGCGTTTTAGAACTGCGAAAGCTTCGAGTCCTGAAGTGTTCCGCCGGGTGGAGCGCACGGGAGGCGATAGGCGTCTTAGCGTTCTCGTCCACGGAGGAAGCGACTGCTCCGGTCGGCGATTAGAGGGATAGGATTAGGCTCTGTTTTTGTTGAAGGAAGCTAGTGATGCATACGGTGGTGCCGGTAAGGATCAACACAAAGCATAAAGTACACGCTAGTGAGAATAACTGCGGAGTTAAAGTTAATAGTTTTTGTTTGTTTTGAGTATCGACCTTATAAAGATCACATGAGATTTTATTTCCGCATATCATCCGCATCGCTAGAATATTCACTAATTGAGTTCCCTAATAACCCACGCACTCACTCATATTCCACGCACGCCGCTATCAGCGGAATATCCCTCACGCATACTTCATACATTATCCATCGGAAGTGCTCGAATAGTAACTTGGAATTTGCTAATTAGAACATAATAATCAAGCACTCATTTTTGCACTCACTCACGAAGTGCCTTGCATAGTGAAGCATAGTAAAGCATATTTGAAGTGCACAGGCCACTCAAAATGCTCTTACACTATTTATATTCAATTTGAATAGTGCAAATATTTTGAATAGTGGACCGCAATTTGAATAGTAATACTTGAATTTGAATAGTGTTGTGAATAGTAACTCGTGAATTTTAAAGTTGAATTTTAAATGCGAATATTTCCTCAATATTAATAATATTTAAGTGGTTACCAAAAATTTAGTAAAAAGTGAAAAGCTACATTATTTGAATTTAGAAGTCTTGGAAAGTGTAAGACTAAAAGAAAATATAAATATCAAGTGCGGCGGAATATAGCTCACGAAAGAACATACTTGGCATACTTCACGGTCAAATAAATTTATTAGTAGACCTAATACATAACTTCTATATAACTTGGGGTAAAAAGACAAGGCGATTTAAATTAAAATTTGAAAGTCTTCAAAAAGAGCATAAGCGATTAAAAGAACAATATTCAGCTATCAATAATAAGTTAGAGTTAGCTTTACAAGCTTTAAGGAAGAAAGCAAAACTTATCTAGGAAGAAGTAGTCGGAATCTTGATTATATTAAAAGGATATAACATATCTATATAACAAACTTGAGAATACTAATATCATCGAGCATAACAAAGAAATTGTGCTATCATCCCACGAAGTAGTTAATAGATCTTTAAATTAGGATAAATGGAAATACGAATGACTTATCTAGAAGAGACAAATCCTCCAAGTAGTAAATAGAGACATAAGACCTTTAGGGCTTATGGACAAAATAACAGGATGATGTGAAAGTGTTGAAACATTAGAAGAAATGATAGATGTAGAAAGAGATCTCGAAAGATATCAGAAAAATACATTAAGAAAAATAAAACCTCAACAAATATATCAAATGGGTTGGTTTGAAAATAAAAATGGGCTATACTGAAATATCTAGAGAAGTAGAATTAAATGTGTTAAATAATCTGTGCAACTAAATGTAGTTAATAAACAAATTGAGAATGGGTTAAAATATTACGGATATAGATATATACACCAAAAAGAATGTATATCATAGGAATTAAAAGGCATGACAAGGAAGAAATTAGGAGCAAAAGTCCTAATAACTTTGTTAGATAAAAGATGGGATTCGGTGAATAAAAAGACATTAGGATTTTTTAGAAGGTGATATGAATGAAAATATGTTAATAACATATATAGCTCAGTTTATTAATGCCAGTAAAAATTTATAGATAAGATGGCTTTTGGTTTTCCAGACTAAAAGGCTATATGAAGATTTTAAAAGGAACAAATTTATTAGTAAGCATTGAATTCTTAGGAAGATTAACCAATAGAAGTGGTACAAAATATAAAATAAATGTGAATAATGTGATTGAAAATATGCGATCTAAAGGAATAAAATTTATGAGCCGCTAAAAGATAGGTTACGAAGAAAGGGCGGGTGAAGAATGGAATATAAGTTCTCTTATAGGGTAGAAGATTTTAAAAACAACCTAAAAGATTTTTATAAGCTATGAAAGTAAAGAAGGTTCAACTAGTATTAGGTTTTGTAGGTTATGAAGATAAAAAGTCTAGATGACTTAGAGACATCTAGTTACAAGTAAAATCAGTAGAAAATAGAAGAAATAGTATATGTGAATTTATAGAAATCCTAGATATAGATAATGAAATAAAAAGCATTATGAGCAAAAAGATAAAGAATATTCCCAATGAATACTTTACTAATGGAATAAGCAAATGGCCTTTGCTATAAGAAAAAAGAAGTTTATTTTAAAAGAAATTTATAGACTAAATCAACTAAAGCAAAAAGAATCAAATAATAATAGAAAGCTTAATGTTCCAATAAAAGAAATCAAGAGTTATGTCTAAACAAAATGAAAATAAGGCCCAAAAGGAACTAGAAAATATAATAGAAAACTTTGAAGAAAAGAGATAAGTGAAAGATGAGCAATGGGAAATAAATAATAAGTTCTTTGTTAAAAAGCTATGAAGAAGATGATGAAGATATAATTGAGCTAAACAATAAAAAATTGGTAGAGGTTTACAAACCTTTTAGAATATGAAGATTTACATAGAATAGATAATTCTATAGAAGCAATGGATATAGATCCATCTCCATCAAAAAGAAAAAGAGGCCCGAATATAAAGGTTGAAGAAGAAAGAGAAACATCAAGACCAACTAGAAATCGAGGGAAAATGGCCACGAGAAAAAAGAAGATTCTACATATAATTATATACCGGGCCAATATACTCATATATGGGTTCAAAAAGAAGATTTTTGAGAAAAAGTTCAATTTAAGAATCATAAAAATGATGGTGCGATATTAAATTTAGTAGCACATGATCTATAGATTGGCAAATATATACTCGGCATATGGAAAAACCTAATATACAAAAATATATACGAAATCAACATAATATAGGAAATAAAGTAGAAGATATGATCACATATTTAGAAACTTTTAGGAGAATCGGTTAAAAGTTTTTGTAGGGAACAATGGGTAGAATCTTTCCCTATATATTACGGAGAAATTAAAAAAAGTGATTAGTAATCCCACATAATTTTTACAAATATTATATCAAGTATAGTAATAGGAGAAGATCACAATTGGGATTTTACAGTTCTACAAAATGAAAGATTAAGAGAATTAGAAAAGTTATCATTAACTAATGGAGGAAAATAAAGCGATTTTTCTCAACATTATCTATATAATGCTACAAGCGCTAAACAAGGTTATAATACGGGGAGTAGTTGAAAAATATTTTCATAAGTTGCGGATCCTTTAGGATCTATGATATTTTGAAGAATATAAAAAAAACAGATTTCTAATGCATATAATATCTCTCGAGGCTATAACTTTTATTTTTAAACAATTAAGAAAAGATATGTACTAATATACAAGCCCAAAGGTCAATGAAGCAATCGATTATAATTTACGTAATAATATAGTTCAAATACCATTGACATATGGAAAAAAAAGATCCAAGTATAAAAAATATCCACAAAAATATAGAAAAGAAAATATAAGAAGGAAGAAGAGATATTTTCTTAGAAGATCACGATAATAGAGCTCCTTTCTTACATAAGAGAAATGTAAGAAGATATAATCCTAGAAAAATTATGATAGTACTGCAGATGTTTTATCTGTAATTCTCGAGATCACTTAAGCGAGAACTTGTCCTAATAAAGATAAGAAAAGATATTCTAATAAGCTAGAAAAACAAAGAAAAGGTTCTAATAATAGATAGTGTAAATGAAAATATTCTAGTATGTGATGATGAAATAATGGATGATGAATCAATATATTCAATCATAGAAGCAGATGAGATAGAATATGATGAAGAACGAGGAATCAAGTGAAGAAAAATTAGATTTAATTGATGAATTATGGATTAAAAATTGAAATGATGGAACAAATAGTTTCCAAACATAAGAAGAAAGAATACCATATTTTATCGATACATGTTTATCTCCTTTTGCGGGAATGAATATAAGAATGTATTGCATATATATTATCAAGCTCGGAAGAAAGAGCTACATGCGGTTTTTGTTTAAAACAAGCATGTATGCTATGCTCAACCAAGCGAAAAGATAGAAAAAATAACATAACGGCAAATATAAAAGTTGAGAAAAATAAATCGAGAAGATATAAGCTTAGAGAAAGAGCGAAGCAAATATGAGAATAATATTCCACATAAATTTCTCATCCCAGTTAAGTTTAAAGCTAACATATCTGTCATATTTTACACAAGATATTATAGATTTAATATGGGCAAAAAATATCTTTGAAAGGCACTAAGATCTTTCAAGATATACAAGAATACTTCTTAAAATATATGAAGGAAAAAGAAAGACATCCAGGAATTTATATTAAAGCAAATATCTTTCCTATAATCCATATTGATGATATAGTTATTATCAAAGCCTCATAAAAGATTTTTAATATTTATGGTGACATAGACTTGAAATACTTTAGAAATATACAACAGTAATAATGATGATATATCACTCCAAACCATTATAGATCATGGGCTAATCCATGATATTTATGGTACATTGGAAAAATAAATAAATCGATCTTGGAAAAGCTATTAAAGCATGTAAAAGTTAATATGTATCGTGGAAAATATAAGATCAATTTACATTCCAATCCTCCAAAATTCACACAACCAATAAGACCGGCAACCCATGACATATATATATAAAAAAGGGTCCATCTGATTTCCTAATATATGGACAATGGAGGAAGATTATAAAAGAATTATTTGCCAAAGAAAACGAATCATGATAAGCGGAGAATATTCAACGAAACAAAAGAATTAGGAATAACGTCATATTTGGTTGCAACTATCATATGATGTATCAAAATAAGATAACAAAAATATTCTTCCAAGCATATTATAATGAATATATGCTAATACAAAGAGAGACGTTGGAAGATTGATTAAACTGAATATGGTGAAGATAGTCAACTTCGAAAAGAATCTGAGGGAGAATTGTTGGATATCCATCTCATATGCCAACTTTGAGGATACGGATTTTGAAGATATTGATTAAATAAGCAAGCTCAATATATTGCAAGTTCTACAAATATATATATTTGCATATGTTGATAAGGTGTTATCAACAATTTGTTGAGGTCGGTCGGATCATACACATGCGGTTTTTGAATTGATGTTTTGCAACATCAATCAATTGAGCGTGGAAGACCATATTCGAAGATATAAGCTTAGAGAAAGAGCGAAGCAAATATGAGAATAATATTCCACATAAATTTCTCATCCCAGTTAAGTTTTAAAAGCGAACATATCTGTCATATTTTACACAAGATATTATAGATTTAATATGGGCAAAATATCTTTGAAAGGCACTACAAGATCTTTCAAGATATACAAGAATACTTCTTAAAAATATATGAAGGAAAAATTTAGACATCGGGAATTTATATTAAAGCAAATATCTTTCCTATAATCCATATTGATGATATAGTTATTATCAAAGCCTCATCAAAGATTTCTAATAGTAGTACCCGAGAAAACAAAAAACTATTTACTCTAACACACGCAAGTTATTACGCGCCTGGCGTGTGTACTTATGCTTGTGTTGATCCTACTCGGTACTCGCACCGTATGCCATCACTAGCTCTCTTCAACAAAAGCGGTGACTAATCCTATCCCTCTAACGCTGACGATAGCCGTTTTCGTCGTGGCGTAGGAAACGCTAAGGCGTCTATCGTCTCCCGAGGCGATTCCACCAGAAGGGAACACTTCTCACGTGACTCGAGTTCTTTCGAGTTCTCTAAAAACGCCGCTACAGGGCTAGCTGCGAGAACAATACAAGGAACAATACGCCGAGAGAGCTTCTCCTCTCTAGGGTCCATAGCATAGACTCAAACTTACATGGACGGCTCTGAAGAAGCGGGGGATTCTCAAAGCTAAAGCGCTTCATTAAAGCAAACAAGCTTACATACGGCTTTCCCTTTCGGAAACCCCAAGCACATAGCACAAACCTTATTACCTTACAAGCGGGAGAGGATCGCGCGGGACCTCGTCACAAGCTAATTTACAAGGATATGGTATTTATGCAGTGGTGGTAGTGGAGTACTACTACTACTATTATGGTGGTTGGTTGAGGAGGACTGCGAGATCGGGGTCTTCATGAGGTGATGGTGGGTGTTGGCGATGTCGAGTTACTGCGATGGTTTCTTCGCGTAGTGATCACGGATGCGATTGCGGTGTCGGCCTCGCTTTATAGAATCGGAAGAGTCTTACGGAGCACCGCCGGATAAGCTTTGGGACGCTCTTCATGTTTATCGAGTGAGCCTTACGGAAAGACACAGTGGCCGTCTTCAATTATGCATGACCGTCTTCGTCCTTTTCCTCTGCGGATGAGGAAAGAGGCGTTCAATTATCTGTCTTGAACTGTTTATGCGATGGCGACTTAGTCTTGATTATTGATGCATGCATGACTCCTTGAAGGGGCGAGGAGCATAGTGCACATCACGGTATTATATTATATGAACGTGCCTTGACAATCGACCGACATTTCTTTCGGCCCGGTTGCTTCATAATTGGCATGCTTTAACGCTTTATGATGATTATCTTATTCCATGATATTATCAATATTTTTGAAAAATTCAGCGGAGTATGGATATGGTCTTCCGCGCCCGATTGATTGATGTTGCAAAACATCAATTCAAAACAATGGCATGTGTATGATCCCGATTCGGATGATGAATGATGATGTTGTTATTCCCGAATAAATTGTTGAGAACACCTTATCAACATATGCAAATATATATATTTGTAGAACTTGCAATATATTGAGCTTGCTTATTTAATCTATATCTTCAAAAATCGTATCCTCGGGTTTATTAATATATTACGGTGGTTGCCCATGACCACGAATATCTAACATGTTCTCATCTATCATTTCATTATTTTCCTCCTCCTCATTATTATCATAATCAGATATAGTTATATTCATTTTGAATCATAGTCTTTCTTTATGTTTTCCTCATAATCTTTCTTTATATTCTCTTCATATTCTTGGTATCACGAGAATAAATTTTTTCATTTATTTCAGATCTTGCTTCTACTTTTAGTTCTTCTTTTATATTATTCTTTAATTGAGGGGATTATAGATTCTAGCCTTTCTTTTATTTTTTCTCTCAATAATATCTTCATTCAATATATCTTTTTGCAATATCTTTATATGAAGGGAACTCTTGATGAACCCCCACGAGGTATTTATGCTTGGTCATATTGATATTATTCTCATTTATTTTTTTATGCTTTTGAATATATTCTTTTTGCTTCGGCTCTATGAAGTAATTTATTCCTATCAAACTTCTTGCCCATGATAAAGCTTCATCAACTTCTGTATATTTCTTCCATTGTATTCCCCTTTATTCTTCCTTTCCATTTTTTTGGGCTATAACTTCTTCATATTTTGTGTAAATTCCTGGCCTTGCTCCTTCATATATAACATACAAAGGATTCTCTTCTTTATTTTTAGGTGTTATTCTTGGTTGCATTTTCCCATTGATTATATGAAAATATTACGCGGGCTATTTAATATTGCTAACATATAACCTTTATCTTCTCTTTTAGTATTATATTGATACGAAAATTATCTAATATGCATTCTTGAACATTATCTAAGATAACATTATTATTTTTTGGATTTGAAATTAAAGGTTTTTGGTGGGAAGATTCTTAGCTTATTATCATTTCAAAATGGTAAAAATTCGGTTTCATATGGACTAGGGCTTGATCCCCTCTTCATTCTGCAAAAGCAGATGATGTGAAAATATGTCGAGGCGGGATATTATCCTTCCCTTTTATATGCTCAAATATAACTTTATAACCATTTCATTAATAATGTCTTCAAACAAAACCCATCGTCTAGTTGAACTTTTCTTGCTATTAACTTTATTATAGTATTTACATATAGCTTCCACAGTCAGTTCTTCTTGTAAATTCCTTAAAACCTAAATATAATCTAAAAAGCATTTATAGCATTTATAACTGCTAGAATTTCTCGTCAGTATTATTTATTGCTTTTAACTTATATTTACCTGAAGCATATCTACATATTTTTTCTTCTTTTGATGAATATTTGCTAGGCTTTTGCTTAAGTATAGCACCCCATCCTAATTCTGATGCATCTGTCTCTATAATAAAATAATTATCCTCTAAAAGGGTAACTCTAAGGGTTTTAGATCTTTAACTTTTTCTTTTATAATT
Source organism: Hyparrhenia diplandra (assembly GCA_015847255.1). Taxonomy (NCBI): domain Eukaryota; kingdom Viridiplantae; phylum Streptophyta; class Magnoliopsida; order Poales; family Poaceae; genus Hyparrhenia; species Hyparrhenia diplandra. Next base: position 19,151 of record JADLZK010005576.1, on the reverse strand, counting down.
GTTACTAGCTTTATATCTTGAGTTAAAATATTTTTGTCCATTTTTCCTTAATTTAGCATACAAAAGTCCATTAACTTTGCTAAATTCTCAATATGATTTCTAGCATAATTTACTATACCTAAAAATTGCTTTACAAAGTCTTCTTATCATTCATGACATCGGGGAAATTGTAAAATTTTCTTAGCAATATGATCTTGTAAATGAATTTTTCCTTCTCCAATTTCATGACCTAGAAAGTTTATCTTTTCTTTGCATATGTCCATTTTCTTCTTAGATAGTATTAATCCATGTTGTTCTACCTTTCTAAAAATGTTTCTAAATAGGCTATATGTTCTTTGTAAGATTTTGAGAAGATTAAAATATCATCAATATAAACTATTATAAATTCTAGATTTTCATTAAATATATTTTGCATCTTCCTTTGAAATAATGCGGGGGCATTTTTTAACCCTAAAAGGCATTACTATCCATTCAAAATGACCTTGAGGACATGTGGCAGATCCACTCTATTGATTCTTCTACCATTTTTACTTGCCAAAAACCGACTTTTTTAAATCAAATTTTGAAAATATTTTACAACCTTGTATTCTATTTATCCATTCTTGTTTATTTGGGATATTATACCCATCATCTATAGTGTTATCATTTAGTCTTTTTATAATTAATAACCATTCTAGATTTTCCTCTAGCTATTTCAAAGATGATTTCTAACTATAAAAGTGTGATCTATGAGGACTTCGCTTTCTCTTATTGCTCTAAGCTTTTAGTAGTTCTTCTATATGCATTTTAAATTCAAAGCTATATCTTTAGGGGTTGCTTCTATAGGACTAGTCTTAATTATGTAATTTGGGTTTATTATGTTAATTTTGCATATTATACCATTCTTATCCCAATGCTTCATTGGTATTTCTCCAATTATTTGGATATCTTCCAACCTTTGAACTATTTTATCTATGTCTTTTTTAGATTTTATATCTCTATATACCAATTTGGCGCTAAGGATTGTAAACCAAAAGCATTCTATACATGTATTTGTTATATAAAAATCTTCTATATTTTCACCTAACTCTTCATTTGTATTCTTTTTAGTTTCTTCAATTTCTAAATTAGAATTTACATTTCTTACCACTTACATTAAGTATGGGATATTATCTTGATAAGGTACAAATGTAATTCCTTGCTCATGTATGATTGTTGTTTATGTACGGAAAATTGTAAAATCTTAGACCCTAACAACATATCAACATTTATCTTGGATAAATCTCTTATTGTGATTTCATCTATTATATACTTTGTATTATTTATTTGTATTTCAACATTATAGGCTATTTGATTATGGAATCTTGTTATTCCGGACATATCGATGGACATTTCTGCTTTATTTTGATCTATTGTATGGACTATTTAAGGGCATTTTACAAAATATTTATCATGTATTAAGTTCTTTGTGCAAAGGTATCTAATAATGCTAATGTTTTATATGTAATTGTAGGGAGTTAAGTTTAATTTTTTTGGTATTCTTATACCTACTATTTCTTTGAATGGTAACTTAACTATAAATCTACTACCAAAGTTTAGTATGGCATTTTTTAATTGCATAGTTTTATCATTATTTTTACTTAACACATCTTTATTTTTTATTTAATCTTTTTTGATCTTTTAATTCAGTATTACCAAAAGTTTTTCTTCATTTTTACTTATATCATTGAATTCTATCTTAGTTCTTAGTTCTTCTAATTACCTTCTAAATTATTTATTCTATTTTCTAGAATTCTAACTCTGCTTGTTAATATTCTATCTTCTAGTTCTATTTCTACTTCATGTCTCCATTTACGATTATTTGTTTTAAACATGAAACACATGCTTGCTTTAAACATGTCTTGCATGTAGCTCTATTATCTTGACTAGGATAGAATATCGAGAAGGTACACTTTATATTATAGTCACCTCTACCTTTTACCCAATCATGTGCACAATTATCTTGGTCTATTAATTCAGTTTTTGGTTCTTTAGAACTGTCGGTATTATTAGATATTATATCTAAACCTTCCATAGCATTGTCTAAATTACTTAGTTCATCATTGCCTAAAGAGTCTATAAAATCTTTATAATTTTTCGCATTATCTACTTCTTCTTCATAACTTTCCAATAACAACTTATTATTTATTTCCCATTGCTCATCTTCACTTATCTCATTATCTTTAATATTATTTTGCATAATATTTTTATCTATATGATCCTCAATGTCATTCTTGTTATTTATATTCAACTCAACTTTTTGCTTAAGTTGATTAAGTCTATAAATTTCTTTTTAAAATAAACTTCTTTTTCTCTTATAGCGGGGCCATTTTGCTTATTCCATTAGTAAAGTATTCATTGGGAATATTCTTTTATCTTTTGTTCATAACCACGATTTGGCTATCTAATTCTTCCATTATGGAAAAGGTATTTATACTTTCAAAATTATTAACTGAATCTAATACCACACTAACACAATAAATAACTTATATATATATAAAAGAACCACTTTTGGAATTATTCGGATTAAAATTCAAATTTTAAAATCACGAGTTACTATTCACGGCACTATTCAAATTCAAGTATTACTATTCAAATTCTTGTCACTATTCAAAATATTTGGCACTATTCAAATTCGAATATAAATAGTGTAAGAGCACTTCTTGAGTTGGCACAGGCACTTCAAATATTTCTACTATGCTTCACTATGCAAGGCGCCATTGAGTGAGTGCAAAATGAAGTGCTTGATTATTATGTTCTTAATTAGCAAATTCTTGCTACTATTAGAACACCGATGGATAGCAGATGAAGTATGCGTGAGGGATATTGATGATAGTGATGTGTGCGTGAATATGAGTGAGTGCGTGGTTATTAGGGGAACTCAATTAGTGAATATTCTCTAGCGCGATCTTGGGATGATATCTTGGAAATAAAATTCCGCGGGATCTTTTATAAAGGGTGATGCGAGAAAACAAAAAACATATTACTCTAACACGCAAGTTAATGCGCCTAGCGTGTGTACTTATGCTTGTGTTGATCCTACTCGGTACTCACCGTATGCATCACTAGCTCTCTTCAACAAAAAGCGGCGACTAATCCTATCCCTCTACTTGTGACGACACGATAGCGTTTTCCGTCGTGGCGTTAGAAGCGCTAAGGCGTCTATCGTCTCCCCGAGGCGATTCCACCGAAGGAACACTTCTCTGTGACTCGAGTTCTTTGAGTTCTCTAAAGCGCGCTACACGGGCTAACCGCGAGAACAATACAAGAACAATACGCGCGCAGGCTTCTCCTCTAGGGTCCATAGCATAGACTCAAACTTACATGGGCGGACTCTGAAGCGAGGGATTCTCAAAGCTAAAACTGCTCCATTAAAGCAAACAAGCACATCGGCTTTCCCTTTTAGGAAACCCCAAGCACTAGCACAAACCTTATTACGCCTTACGGGGGAGAGGATCGCGAGGACCTCCGTCACAAAGCTAATTTACAAGGATGGTATTATCTGCGGTGGTGGTAGTGTGAATTACTACTACTACTATTATGGTGGTTGATCTTGGAGGACTGCGAGGATCGGGGTCTTCATGAGTGATGGTGGGTGTTGGCGATGTCGATTACTTATGATGGTTTTCTTGATAGTCGATCGCGGATCTTTGATTGCGGGTGTCGGCCTCTCGCTTTATAGGCGGAAGAGTCTTCACGGAGCACCGCCCGGCGGATAAGCTTTGGGGCGCTCTTCATGTTTATCTGTGAGCCTTGGAAGACACCGTGGCTTAGATCGTCTTCAATTATGCATGACCGTCTTCGTCCTTTTCCTCGCGGATGAGGAAGGGCGTTCAATTATCTTTCTTGAACTGTTTGTGCGATGGCTTGCGACCGTCTTCGATTATTGATGCATGCATGACTCCTTTGAAGGACGGGGAGCATAGTGCACATCGGTATTATATTATATGAGCGTGCCTTGACAGCGACCGACATTTCTTCGTGGATTTGCTTCATAATGGCATGCCTTGGCGCTTGATGATGATTATCTTATTCCATGATATTATCAATATTTTGAAAAAATTCAGCGGGAGTATGGATATGGTCTTCCACGCTGGATTGATTGATGTTGCAAAACATCAACATCTCGATAATGATATTCCCGGAAAACAAAAAAAACTATTAACTTTAACGCAAGTTATTAAAATACTGGCGTGTGTACTTATGCTTGTGTTGATCTACTCGGTACTCACCATATGCATCACTAGCTCTCTTCAACAAAAACGGCGGCTAATCCTATCCCTCTACTTGGACGATAGCCGTTTTCGTCGTGGCGTAGAGCGCTAAGGCGTCTATCGTCTCCCGAGGCGATTCCACCGAAGGAACACTTCTCGTGACTCGAGTTCTTTGAGTTCTCTAAACGCTACGGGCTAACACACGAGAATAATACAAGAACAATACGCCTACGGAGGCTTCTCCTCTAGGGTCCATAGCATAGACTCAAACTTACATGGGCGACTCTGACGAGGGGGGATTCTCAAAGCTAAAAGCTGCTCCATTAAAGCAAACAAGCTTACATCTACGGCTTCCCTTTTAGGAAACCCCAAACGCAAGCACAAACCTTATTACCTTACAAGCGAGGGAGGGATCGCGGGACCTCCGGTCGGAAGCTAATTACAAGGATGGTATGCGATGGTGGTAGTGGGTACTACTACTACTATTATGGTGGTTGACTCTTGAGGAGGGACTGGGTAGTGGGGTCTTCATGAAAGGATGATGGTGGGTGTTGTTGCGATTGTTACTGCTTGCTGATGGTTTCTTGATACGTCGATCGGATCTGGATTGCGGCGTTAATCGGCCTCTCGCTTTTATATTTTTATAAGCGAGTCTTACGGAGCACACCGGATAAGCTTTGGGGCGCTCTTCATGTTTATCAGCGTGAACCTTACGGAAAGACTTGGCGTGAAAGCCGTCTTCAATTATGCATGACACGTCTTCGTCCTTTTTCACCGGATGAGGAAGAAAGACTCAATTATCGATCTTTAAGGCTGTTTGCCATATGGCGAGCAAATTCGATTATTGATGCATGCATGGCTCCTTGATTAGGGCGAGGAGCATAGTGCACATCATGGTGGCATATTATATGGTATGATGGTGACAGCGACTTCATTTCTTCGATGGCCCCAGGCTGCTTCATCATGGCCATACGTGAAAGCATGATGATGATTATCTTATTCCATGATATTATCAATATTTTGAAAAAATTCAGCGGAGGATGGATATGTATGGATATGGTCTTCCACGCCCAATTGATTGATGTTGCAAAACATCAATTCAAAAACCCGGCATGCATAATATGATCGATCGATTCCCGAACAAATTGTTGATAACACCTTATCAACATATGCAAATATATATATATTTGTAGAACTTGCAATATATTGAGCTTGCTTATTTAATCAATATCTTCAAAATCCGTATCCTCGGGTTGGCATATGAGATGGATATCAACAATTCTCGTATTCCTTTTCTTAATTGACTATCTTCACCATATTCGGGGTTTAATCAATCTTCCAACGTCTCTTTGTATTAGCATATATTCATTATAATATGCTTGGAAGAATATTTTTTGTTATCTTATTTTGATACATCATATGATAGTTGCGGTCAAATATGGCGTTACCTCCTAATTCTTTTTTTAGCCCAATTGAATATTCTCGGTTATCATGATTAGTTTTCTTGGCAAATAATTCTTTATAATCTTCCTCCATTGTCCATATATTAGGAAATCACTATATGGACCCTTTTTATATATATGTCATGGGTTCTTTTTAGTCTTATTGGTTGTGTGAATTTTGGAGGATTGGAGCAAATTGATCTTATATTTTCCGCGGATACATATTAACTTTTACATGCTTCTTTAATAGCTTTTCCAAGATCGGTTTTATTTATTTCTTCCAATGTACCATAAATATCATGGATTAGCCCATGATCTATAATGGTTTGGAGTGATATATCATCATTATTACTTAGTTGTATATTTAGAAAGTATTTCAAGTCTATGTCGACCATAAATATTAGAAATCTTTGATGAGGCTTGATAATAACTATATCATCAATATGGATTATAGGAAAAGATATTTGCTTTAATATAAATTCACGGATGTCTTTCTTTTCCTTCATATATTTTTAAGAAGTATTCTTGTATATCTTGAAAGATCTTGTAGTGCCTTTTCGGCATATTTTTGCCATATTAAATCTATAATATCTTGTGTAAAATATGGCCGAGGATATGTTGATTTTAAAACTTAATGCGGGGATGAGAAATTTATGTGGAATATTATTCTCATATTTTAGCTTCGTTCTTTCTCTAAGCCTATATCTTAGATTTATTTTTCTCAAATTTTTATATTTCTTTGTTATGTTATTTTTTTATATTTTTTACTCGCTTGGTTGAGCATAGCATACATGCTTGTTTTAAACAAAAGCTGCATGTAGCTCTTTCTTACGGAGCTTGATAATATATGCAATACACACATCTTATATTCATTCCTGCAAAGGAGATAAACATGTATCGAGATAAAATATGGTATTCTTCTTTCTTATGTTTGGAAACTATTTGTTCCATCATTTCAATTTTTAATCGAGATAATTCATCAATTAAATCTAATTCTTCTTCACTTGATTCTTGTTCTTCATCATATTCTATCTCATCTTGTTTCTATGATTGAATATATTGATTCATCATCCATTATTTCATCATCACATACTAGAATATTTTCATTTACACTATCTATTATTAGAACCTTTTCTTGTTCTTCTAACTTATTAGAATATTTTTCTTATCTTTATTAGGACAAGTTACGCTTAAGTGATGGAGAATTCTGGATAAAACATCTGCAAAGTACTATCATAATTCTTTCTAGGATTATATCTTCTTACATTTCTCTTATGTAAGAAAAAGGAGCTCTATTATCAGATCTTAAGTAGAAAATATCTCTTCTTCCTTCTTATATTTTCTTTTCTATATTTTTTTTAGGATATTTTTTTTATACTTGGATCTTTCTTCTCCATATGTCAATGGTATTTTGAACTATATTATTCTGAAAATTATAATCAGTTTCTTCATTGACCTTTTGGGCTTGTATATTAGTACATATCTTTCTTAATTGTTTAAAAATAAAAGTTATAGCTTTGAGAGATATTATATGCATTAGAACTTTGTTTCTTTTTATATTCTTCAAATATCATAGATCCTAAAGGATCACGGCAACTTATGAAAATATTTTTCAACTATTCTCGTATTATAACCTTGTTTAGCGGTTGTAGCATTATATAGATAATGTTGAGAAAAAGCTTTTTATTTTTTCTTCAATTAGTTAATGATAACTTTTTCTAATTCTCTTAATCTTTCATTTTGTAGACTTGTAAATCCCAATTCAGGATCTTCTCCTATTACTATACTTGATATAATATTTGCAAAATTATGTGGATTACTACCCAAATCTTTTTAATTCTCCATAAAATATAGGGAAAGATTCTACCCATTGTTCCCATAAAACTTTAATGATTCTCCTAAAAAAGTTTCTAAATATGTGATCATATTTCTACTTTATTTCCTATATTATGTTGATTACGTATATATTTTTGGACTATTAGGTTTTTCCATATCTTTGGTATATTTGGCCAATCTATAGGATCATGTGCTACTAAATTTAATATCGCACCATCATTTTTTGATGATTACGAAATTGAACTTTTTTTCTCAAAATCTCTTCTTTTTTGAACCCATATGAGTATATTGGCATGGTATATAATTATATGTAGAATCTTCTTCTTTTAGGTGGCCATTTTCTGGATTTCTAGTTGGTCTTGATGTTTCTCTTTCTTCTTCAACCTTTATATAAGGCCTCTTTTTTCTTTTGATGGAGATGGATCTATATCCATTGCTTCTATAGAATTATCTATTCTATGTAAATCTTCATATTCTAAAAGGTTTGTAACCTCTACCAATTTTTTATTGTTTAAACTCAATTATATCTTCATCATCTTCTTCATAGCTTTCTAAAAACTTATTATTTATTTCCCATTGCTCATCTTCACTTATCTCTTTTTCTTCAAAGTTTTCTATTATATTTTCTAGTTCCTTTTTGGGCCTTATTTTCATTTTGTTTTAGACATAACTTCAGGTCTTTTTATTGGAACATTAAGCTTTCTATTATTTGATTCTTTTTGCTTTAGTTGATTTAGTCTATAAATTTCTCTTTTAAAATAAACTTCTTTTCTCTTATAGCGGGCCATTTGCTTATTCCATTAGTAAAGTATTCATTGGGAATATTCTTTATCTTTTTTGCTCATAATGCTTTATTTCATTATCTATATCTAGGATTTCTATAAATTCACATATACTATTTCTTCTATTTTCTCTTGATTTTTACTTAAGACTAGATGTCTCTAAGTCATCTAGACTTTTATCTTCATAACCTACAAACCTAATACTAGTTGAACCTTCTTTACTTTCATAGCTTATAAAAATCTTTAGGTTGCTTTAAAATCTTGACTCTATAAAGAAAACATATTCCATTCTTCACACACTTTCTTTCTTGAAACCTATCTTTGTGGGCTCATAAATTTTATTCCTTTAGACGCATATTTTCAATCACATTATTCACATTTATTTTATATTTTTGTACCACTTCTATTGGTTAATCTTCCTAAAATTCAATGCTTACTAATAAATTTGTTCCTTTAAAATCTTCATAGCCTTTTAGTCCGGAAACCAAAAGCCATCTTATCTATAAATTCTCTTCTTGGCATTAATAAATGCGGAGCTATATATATTTATTAACATATTTTCATTCATATCACCTTCTAAAAATCTAATCTTTGCTTTATTCACCTAATCCCATCTTTTTATCTAACAAAGTTATTAGGACTTTTGCTCCTAATTTCTTCCCTTATCATGCCTTTTAATTCCTATGATATACATTTCCTTGGTGTATATATCTATATCCGTAAATATTTTAACCCATTCTCAATTTGTTTATTAACTATATTTAGTTTACTTGCGGGATTATTTAACACACACCAATTCTACTTCTCTAGATATTACTATTGCTAGCCCATTTTTATTTTTCAAACCAACCCATTTGATATATTTGTTGAGGGGCTTTTTTTTTCTTAATGTATTTTTTCACGATATCTTTGAGATCTCTTTTACATCTATCATTTCTTCTAATGTTTCAACACTTTCACATCCTCCACATTTATTTTGTCCATAAGCCCTAAAGGTCTTATGTCTCTATTACTACTTAGGTGATTTGTCTCTTCTAGATAATTTGTCGAGGATTATTTCCATTTATCACAATTTAAAAGATCTATTAACTATACGTGGATGATAGCACAATTTCTTTGTTATGCTTTCGGCGATATTAGTATTCTCAAGTTTGTTATATAAAGATATGTTTATCCTTTTTAATATAATCCCGGTATTAGACTACTTCTTCCTAGATAAGTTTGCTTTCTTCCAAAGCTTGTAAAGCTACTCTAACTTTATTCATTGATAGCTGAATATTGTTCTTTTTAGCTTTGCTTATACTCTTTTTGAAGACTTTCAAATTTTAATTCTAAAATGCGTCTTGTCTTTTACCCCAAGTTATATAGAAGTTATGTATTAGGTTTACTAATAAATTTATTTGGCCAGTGTTGAAGTATACTTGAAGTATGTTCTTGAGCTATTAGATGCGCACTTGATATTTATATTTTTCTTTAGTCTTTTCTGAGACTTTCGGTATTAATTTCTAAATTCAAATAATGTAGCTTTTTCAATTTTACTAAATTTTTTGTTAACCTATTAAATATTATTAATATTGAGGAAATATTGATTTAAAATTCAACTTTTAAAATTCACGAGTTACTATTCCACGGCACTATTCAAATTCAAGTATTACTATTCAAATTAAGTGTCACTATTCAATATTTTGGCACTATTCAAATTCGGAATATAAATAGTGTAAGAGCACTTCTTGTTGGCTCGGGCACTTCAAATATTTCTACTATGCTTCACTATGCAAGGCGCCATTGAGTGGAGTGCAAAATAGGTGCTTGATTATTATGTTCTTAGTAAGCAAATTCTTGCTACTATTGAACGCCGATGGATAACGGATGAAGTATGCGTGAGGGATATTCGATGATAGCGATGTGTGCGCGGAATATGGTGAGTCATTAGTTGATAGGGAACTCAATTAGTGAATATTCTCTCTCTGTAGCGATGCGCGGATGATATACGGAAATAAAATTCACGGGATCTTTTATAAGGCTCTCGATACCGTAAAACAAAAACTATTACTAATAACTCCGCAGTTATTCACCGCTTTAGCGTGTGTACCGTTATGCTTGTGTTGATCCTACTTCGGTACTCATCGCATGCATCACTAGCTCTCTTCAACAAAAACAGTGACTAATCCCTATCCCTCTAACGCCGACGTAGCCGTTTTCCGTCGCGGACGTAGAACGCTAAGACGCCTATATCGTCTCCCCTGCGCCTCCACCGAAAGGGAACACTTCTCTGTGACTCGCAGTTCTTTGAGTTCTCTAAACGCCGCTACCCGGGCTAACACGAACAATACAAGAACAATATTTACAGAGAGGCTTCTCCCTAGGGTCCATAAAGCATAGACTCAAACTTACATGGGACGCTCTGAAGCGGCTAAAGCTAAAGCTGCTCCATTAAAGCAAAACAAAAAACACATCACGGCTTTTCCTTTGGGAAACCCCAAGCACTTAGCACAAACCTTATTACCTGGCGAGGAGGAGAGGATCGCGAGGACCTCGTCGAGCTAATTACAAGGATGGTATTGTCTGATGGTGGTAGTGGAGTACTACTACTACTATTATGGTGGTTGATCTTGGGAGGACTCACGAGATGTCGAGTCTTCATGAAAGTGATGGTGGGTGTTGGCGATGTCCGGATTACGGCGATGGTTTTCGATAGTCGTGCGGATCGATTGCGGTGTCGGCCTCTGCGCTTTTATAGGCGGAAAGAGTCTTACGGAGCACCGCCAGATAAGCTTTGGGACGCTCTTCATGTTTATCTGAGCGAGCCATACGGAAAGACACCGTGGCTTAGTCTTCAATTATGCATGACACGTCTTACGTCCTTTTCCTCTGGCGGATGAGGAAGAGGCGCGTTCAATTATCATGTCTTGAACTGTTGTACGATGACGACTTCGTCTTCGATTATTTGATGCATGCATGACTCCTTCTGAAGGGGCCGAGGAGCATAGTGCACATCTGGTATTATATTATATGAGCGTGCCTTGACAGCGACCGCGACATTTCTTCGGTGGCTTCAGGTTGCTTCATAGTGGCATGCACTGCTGCTTTGATGATGATTATCTTATTCCATGATATTATCAATATTTTTGAAAAAATTCACTGGAGTATGGATATGGTCTTCCGCGCCCAATTGATTGATGTTGCAAAACATCAATTCAAAACGGCATGTGTATGTATAAGATCGATGGTCTGGTATATATATATATATATATATATATATATATATATATATATATATATATATATATATATATATATATATAAGCCTTGTGCTCACATTTTTTTCTTATAATTGGACCTTCATGTGCCCATATGTATTTTCCTTTCTTTTAATGACATAAGACAAAAGTTGTATAGAAATAAAACATGAGATAAATATCTGATTTTCATCTATACTAATGAAAAGATGGTTTTTGGAATTACTTTTAGCATAGGTCTTGTTTAACATGATTTATAATAAATTTTACTTGTGCTGCATTCTAGTATGGTTCATGGCAAAGGTAACTACGGCAAAAGATAAAGCGAATGATTTGATACTACCGGTTCTTCCATCATGATGAATGAGTTGGGTCTTCTATTTCATAAAGTTATTGAGTTCATCATATGTCTTTGCTTCATCTCTGTGAGTTCATATCTTAACTTACCTGATTGGATTTGAGAATTTTCTACAGGGGTTAGTCGAATAAAATAACCCGTGGTCTACACAAGTAATTCTTAATTCAATAATCAAACTAGACTCCATGTCTAATTGGATTAAGGAAGGCTATTTAACCTAAACACCACGCTTAATTTAAAACCCTTTGGAAGTATGGCGAGTACTTCCAAACCAAAGATACTATAGCAGATAAAGGTAAATATGAAAGCACTATAGAGATTTATTCAAATGGAGATGAAAAAAACATGATGATCATGGTGAGGATTTTTTTTTTTTTCTCCTTTTAGATAAAAATGCAAGTGTCATGGATGAATGCAAGAAACTAAGCATGCATGGATTTAATATGAGAAAACATAAACTAAATGGAGTGAATGCATGGATTATTCAAACTAAACATGTAATGGAATGCAAAATTTAAAAGGTAACTACTCAAAAGTTTCAAATCCATGTAAGACTTTCTCACCTTTCTTGATCATACTTACCATGATGTGCAACTTCTATTTTGTCACTTGAGATGTGATTTGAAAATCTTATGACGGCGACTTCTTCTCCAATCACATGGTTAGAATAATATATATATGAACAAACAAACCTTTGAGATAGCTGTGTGGCTCTAGTGTTGATGGATCATGAAGTTCAAGCACCCTAGGTTCTTCAATTTTCTTTCGTCTTTTCTTGTGGAAATTAAGCCAGGAAAGTCGCAATGGCATCTAATGTCCTGTCTATTCCACAAATCAAAAGAACAAGGGTAATCCTACTAAAGCTAGTGATATACCAATTTAGCTTGGACATCAAGATCATTATCAAAATCTTTGGCCAATTGCTTCCCAGAAGAACGGTGCCAAAAAGCTTGTTGGTATTTATTAAGTGCAATTAGAATATGAAGGATTCATAAGCGCATAGAACACCATTGTAACTTTTAGCTAAGAGTATTCTAGGGTATCGTATCCACAGGAAAGCTTTGGTTAAAGAATCTAATAATTCACAATCATGTGTCTACTAACTTAGTAAACCAACTAGACTAAAGTGAGGAGAGTAAATGATATATATAATAAAGATAATAAATAATAACATGCATAAAAGAATACCATGATAAATGAGTAGTTTAGATAACTAAGAGGACAATGGGAGAGATAAGGTTCCTAAATACTTCTCTAGTACTTTTGGTCTCTATGGTAACCCTGAAGCATGAAAAGATATAGCGATCACACAATAGCACTTTGGGACATTAGAACACTAGCCGAGAAAGGGATGAGAAGGATGGCTAGAAGCTCTTAACCATGGTCCTACAAACACCATCCTGACGTGGTGGACTACGTCGACCATCAAACTATCACCACCTTGGGGCTATCACAACTATTCCATAAGGATTGGGTACAATATCGTAACCTCTAGTCTAGATCAAGTTGGTATTCATTAAGTGCAATTAGAATACTAAGGATTACGCAAGCACAGAACACCATTGTAGCTTTTACTAAGAGTATTCTAGAGTATCATATCCACAGGGAAGCATTGGTTAAAGAATCTAATAATTCACAATCATGTATCTACTAACTTAGTAAACCATCTAGACCAAAAGTAAGAAGGTAAATGGTAAAATGATATATGATAAGGATTATAAAGAATAAACACATAAAAAATTCTATGATAAAAGAGTAGTTTAGCTAATTAAGAGGACAACAGGAGAGGTCAAGGTTCTTGAATACTTCTCTATTACTTTGGTTCTATGGTAACCGAGGCATGGATAAATATAGCAATTACACAAAAAAATACTTTGGAGCAGCGGTACCTTTTCCGACTCTCGAGAAAGACTGGGAAGGGGTAGCCGGGAGAGAAGGCTGCCTAAAGCTCTACGAACATCAACCCTAACATGGTGGATTACAAAGCCTAATAGAGGTGTCATCCCCTGGGCTACCACAACTATCCGTGGATTGAGCTGCCAACCTCAGGTAACCTATAGTCTAGACACCATGCCTATACTATCGATTACTACCCTAGTCACCTAGCATAACTAGAACACTCAATACGAGCAAAGATCCCATGCAAATGTATAAATACTACACTAACCATATATATATGAAAGGCATAAAAAGTAAATAGAAAAGATAAAATATATTAAAGATAAGTTTTAGAGAAAAGATACAAAGACATACCAAATTGTGAAGACTTCTTGAACCGAGCGCGCAGCTCCGCTCTTCTAACTCTCAACTAGAACTAATCTTCTACATTGAATATGTCTAAATCTAATTCTCTACATTGATGAGAGGTTATCCATTCAAAGGGACACCTCCTAATCAATGAGATTAGGGTTTCATGGATGGATGGTTTAATCTCTAATGAATTAGCGTTTCTAGGGGGGGAGGCCTGCCTCTGCTTATATATAGGGGTAGCGATGAACCCTTATTGAGTGAATCAAAGCAGAGCCTTATTATGCAGTGCGGATGCACTCTAGAGAAGCGTGGAGGAAGCTTCACAGAAGGCTTGACTTGCTTGGGCTCCAAGTCGGGCGTACGGCCCGGCCTTAGTCGGCCGACTGGGCCTATGCCAGTGGGCCCCACCTTCAATAATAGCGTCTTCACGGTGTCTTCAAGAGTCTTCTAATGTATGTTAGTCTCTGTTAGATTTTGTCTTATTCACATTTTAATCCTCACCTTTCGGCTGTCTCACGGATATTCCTTTAAAAAATAAATTCACCAAAAACTCATGGAAATTGTTAGTTTAAACCCAAGACTCTTGAGTGAATTCATCCTTTCTTATGTTTATTTGACTATAGAATGTTGGCGTTATCCACCATCAACAAGCTCCCCAAGCTTACCTTTGCTAGTCCCTTAGCAAAGCCTTCTTAACAAAAATAGGTCGGGGAGTTGCATCAATGCTTTCCGCCTCAAAAGTACATATGCTTTCAAATAAAAATTCTCCTCGGATTAAAAATAAACCATTCTAACTTTTCAAACTTACCTATATTACCTTCAACCATAGGGCTTATAGCCTTCATGTGTGGGTCTTGAGCAATTGAAAGATAGAACAATCAAGTCAAGCTTTATGTCTCTAGCTCTTGATCAACTATTATTCGAGTTTTTGTAAAGGTTTTCAAAAATAAAACTTCGAGGATTCACTATTAGCCCTGATCCTCTAAAGTCTCATATGTGGTATTTGTGGATCCTCACCAAGGCAATAATGGTGTTATGCCTTCTCTCTTTAGAATATATATATGTGGTATTTTAGAACAAGGCAAAAAGTACATTGTGCCTTCTCTCTCATCCTACACCTAAGGCTTATGTGGGCTCATGGTAGGGAACAACACATACATACTTACTAAGCATATATTGTAAAAGTCAATCAATGGATCTCGAGGAAACAAGTCATACAATCAAATCAAGATGTGCATGTGTATGGTGAATATATGGAATATAGTGGTGGTGGTGATAGTGGCTATGTATGGTGGTAGTAGATGTATGTAATGGAGTGGAATGAATATGGAGATAGTGGCCATATAGGTTATATATGGTGGAAGTGGCTATATATGTGGCATATGGTGGTAGGGTGAAAGCAATTCTACTTGCTCCTTGAAACAATCTCTCTTTTGAAACTTGGAAGCATTTGGGAGAACATTTTGTATACTTTTTTTTCTTTTTTTTTTTTTCTTTTTCTTTTTTTTTTTTTTTTTTGGGCGGGCATCTAAGTACCTATTATTTTCATAGCGGAGACACTTGTCCATTTTTTAACTCTTTTTCTTGTTCTCTCTTTTTTTTTTTCAAAAAGCGGTCAAGTCTCTTCTATGATAAACTTTTGAGAAATAATAACAAGAACATTATAGTTTTATTTTGGTAGATGATGGGGTAGTACATTTTGGGTATAGGGAAATATTTTGGTGTCTTCTCCTAGTGTAGGAGTAGAACATTTTTAGTGGATCTAGTGGAATGAAATGTGATTGCATACTTCGAGTGTAAGCGGCATATATATATATGGAATAGAGTGGAGCGATATTTGCATACTTCAATGTAGAAAGCGGCATATATAGGTAGGTGGAGTGGAAAGTGGAGTGGAGTGTACCGCGATCTTGATTTAAAAAGCATTGACAAAGTCTAAGGGTCAACAAAACGTGACACTCAATGCAAAACAACTGCTTCCTAAATGTACCTCAACTGGTTTTCCTAATCTAAGTAGCATGTATATATATATAGGTGGGTAGGAATTCAAGATCTATCATATAGGAACTCATCATGTAGCATTTTTAATTTTCAAAAAGTAAACCTCTCTGAGAACTCTAGCATCACTAGGAACAAGATAAAGCCTTGATAGCTCGGACTATCTCATATCATATCCATCAATTACCTAGACTTAGATCAAGCATTAAGCTACCCACGAGTTTCAAGTTGAGCAAATCTTAGATCAAAAGCGGTTTTATCCAAAACTCAAAAGAAAATTCAAGGTTGAAAAATTGGGTACTTGTAAGGAATTACGATAGAAACGCTATTCATCATTTTCCATGCTTAGAGATTATCTTGAGTTTTATTTTATTCTAGCGAGAAAAACAAACTTTTGTACGCTCTCTATTTATTTATTTATTTATTTAAAACTTAAAATCACACTCTAATAATATTATTTATATAACCTACACTCTTTATTTGGTTTTCTATGGTTATTAAACTTTTTATTTTCTTTTAATAAAGCAATCATATCTAGCTAGTAGTAAATAAGATAGATGGAAGGAATACTATGCGGATAAATGGGGTTTGTGCTCCCCAAAATTTGAATGTTGACATAGTCTTTTGATCCTTTCAGCGGGCGGATGGGCCGGGGAGGTGATGTGCTTCCTCTTGTGGAGCAATAGTGATGATATTTGTTGAAGCGATACTCCAACAAAAGGATAAAACATCCACTTGCTTGTCGACCCTTCTAGTCCTTGAATCTGTTGAACTCAAATAAACAACAAAACTCGTGGAACAAGTTAGCGTTAGTGGTTTGGCCCACTTAGGCCTCAATTGCCTAGAGCTTTTTCTAGAAGGGCCATGATTTTTGTAAGCGAGAGGGGCTTGGGATTTCTCAATATTTATGGATTTTTATATCTTTATATGCACTGAGAGAACTACTATCTTGAGAAAAAATGTAACTAGATGAATATGTATCGCGATTTTTTATGCCACCCGTGGAATATCGGTGGTTTTATATACCGGATTATCCATATGGGCCTTAAAGCTTTTTTCAAAATTTGTCACATGTTATAAGGTTATGACTACCATTTTCAAAAGATAAAAGTATGCAATATATTTAGCTCATTTGGTTAAGACTATGAGATCAAAGTGTACTATGAACAAACTTTTAATGATCAAGACTTGTTTGAGTTAGTTAGGTTATATCAAGTAAAGTTGTAACTTAAATATGTTTTATTTCTTTAGTTATATGCATAAGCAGACCAAAAGGAAATAACGACCACTTACCTTAAGATGTTACCTTCGTTGATGGGATATAATGGAACCATAACACACCTTGTATGTGATCCTTTTCTTTTTGTTGATACGTTTCGCCGGCATCTTGTCTCCTTCGTCATACTCCATCTTTCTCTTGCCATCCTTTTGTTCTTCTTTGGAATTATGCTTGGACCTTTTTAAGCTCCACTTGTTGTTTTATTCCTACAAAACATTGGTGGAGAACACATACAAAAGGAATATACAAATAATAACAAAGAGGTAGTGTTGTCCTGCAGCTAAAGCAGTTACTTTCTATGCTACAAAAAGTGATGTTTTAAGCATTTTTCGATTAGCATAGAAAGAATTTATACCAAGTTTTTAAATGATATGTCTTTATTATTCACTATTACTTTTTCTTCTATTTGTTGTCTTAAGTTTGGATTTTTATGTATGACATCTGAAAATATATTCAAACTTATAAAGACAAAGTAATAGTGAGGAGGGATTGCAAACCAAATGGTAAGCCGTAGTGACTTTAAGCTTCTGAGGAGTAGGATGAGCATTGTCGTGATCTTCTTTAGAGGAGTCGCCCTTCCTTCCTCATGTTTGAGCTTTGGCTGTCACTGCACTTAAAGTCAAGTGTGAATGTTAAACATCCCCGCTGTTTGTAATCGCCCACATCTCGTACATTGTTCATCCTTTGTTCTTAACCTCGCAATGGTTAGTGACCAAGAATACCGAAGGGAACTTGTCCTAAGAACATGTTTATTATGTATATATATGAGCCCCTCACGTGCTCATATTTTTTTTCTTTTCTTATAACATAAGACAAAAAGTTGTATAGAAATAAACATAAGATAAATCAAATTTTCATCTATGCTAATGAAAAAGATAGTCTTTAAATTCATTTTAGCATAGGTTTTTTAATCATGTTTTATAACAAATTGTTGTTTGTAGCTTACTTCAAAGATGGTTCAAGGCAAAAGTAACACCGCAAAGAAAAAGATAAAGTGAACACTTGATACTTACGCTCTTTCCATCATGATGAATGAGCCGTGTCTTTGTACGGTTGTTGGAGTTCATCATATGCCTTGCTTCATCTCCGATGTGAGTTCATCTTTTCGACTTCCTTACTCCGAATTGAATTTTATGAGAGTTTTCCTCACAGGGGTTAGCTGTCCAACAAATAACCAATATCTACTAAAAGCATACTATTGGCTCAAAATCAACCTAGGACACCACGCTTCAATTTGATTTAGGAAAGCATTTTAACCTAAGTATCACGCTTAATTTAAAAAGCTTTTAGAAGCAAACTCATCACACCTTATGGTTCAAAAAATCAAACTAAACACCTTGTCTACTTTAATTCAGGAAAACAACTTAAACCAAGCACCATGCTTAATTTAAAAGGTATGAAAAACTTCAAAACCTAAGCATACTATTAAACAAAGGTAACATGAAAGATTATAGACATTTAATCAAATGAAGATGAAAGTGCGTGATCATGGTGAGAATTTTTTTTTATTTCTTTTTAGATGCGAATGACATGGATATGCAAGGAACTAAACATGTAGTGGATTTAATATGAGAAAAACATAAACTAAGTGGAGTGAATGGCTGATTATTCAAAGTAAAGATGCGTTGGAATGTGTACTAAAAGGTAAATTCACACATAAAGCTTAAGTCCATGAGCAAGACTATCTCACCTTTCTGATCATACTACCATGATTTTGTAGCTTTTGTGTTCATCA